>JAVJIX010000137.1:1285000-1772500 GCA_036785185.1 Paratrypauchen microcephalus
TAATCGTGGTTATTATGAAGTGTTTGGATAAATATTTTTTTAGGATAAATATTTTACCCTAACAGAATACATAAGGTAAATGAGGAATACCTTTGGACCACTGCAAACTATTCACTTTCACAAATCTTTGCAGGATAGGCTGACATGTTGGTTAATTTTTGTGTTATGATGATCACTGAAAGAAATTGTTAAAGTGGAACTAAACTGTGTATATGGTAATAATAATAGCTACTGTTCAAAGTGTAATTTCCAATGTGGGCAGCACAAACTTTTGACTGCAAATTTACCTAGTTTGAATTAAAGATGCCAAAAAATTACTAAGAAGCACTATGTAACATTGTTACATCTTTCCAGGAGAACGGTACTTGGCTGACTGCATTGTGCCAAGTGTAAAGTCAGGGATGAAAAATTTCCGCTTTTTGGCGGATTTCCGCTTTTTGTCAACCGTATCAAAAATAGTGTCTAAAACAGGGGTGCCGTGTGTATCACAGAGCAGGTTAAACTTTTTAAAACATCCTACCTGTCCATCCGCCTCAAGTCAGGGCACCTCTCCTTCTCACGCTCTCTCCTCCCCGCGTATTGCGCACACAGGCTCCTCCTCAATGCGCTCTGATTAGAAGTTCAAGGACGAAACGTGAAACAAAAACTAATCTAAATTTATGTTACAGTGTCCGCACAGAGCAGGCCTACGGTGACATGTGGTTTAATTTTGCCTAATAAAAGTGCACAAATGCATCTGTTTGTCAAGACATGCATTTGGTAAATGTGTAAGAGTAAGGTAATGACAAAAAATGTATAGAATGTACATTAAGTTGTGCAAGGTACATCAACAGGCATTGTACGTGTAAACAATTGTCAATATATTTATAAATAAATAAATTATGTGTATGTCACCACTAGTACCTGTGAATAAAATGTGGTTTGTGCTTTGATTTACAGTTTTACTTTATTGCAAACATATATATTTGTAAAATTTTGTGAGAAGGTAGTGCAAAGTGGGATCATCAAGAGGGTGAAAGGGAATTTTTTCCCCAAAAAATGGGTGGTTGATATCTTAGTTTTTATTGGCTGGAATCAATCAATCAATCAAACAATATTTATAAAGCGCTTTTCATACAAAATTGTAGCACAAAGCACCTTACAGTGGTTAAGGATTAGGAGATTGACTTTTATTGATCTCACACAGGAGAAGTTGGAATGACCCCAGATTGCATCTCAGAGCAGCTAGAGTTCAAAAATGTTCACTTTCATCCCTGTAAAGTTTGTTGGAGGGGGGATTATGGTGTGGGGTTGTTTTTAGGAACCTCATCCATAGTTTGGTTTGGATAAACCTGACTGGCCTGCACAAAGTCCCGACCTCAACCCAACAGAACACCTTTGGGATGAATTAGAGCAGAGACTGAAAGCCAGGCCTTCATGTCTAACATCAGTGTGTGTCCTCACCAATGCGCTTCTGGAAGAGTGGTAAAAAAAAAAACACACACCCCTAAACCTTGTGGACAGCCTTCCCAGAAGAATTGAAGCTGTTATAGCTGCAAAGGGTGGACCAACATCATATTAAACCTTATGGATTAAGAATGGGATTTATGCGAGTCAAGGCAGGTGAGCGAATACTTTTGGCAATATAGTGTATGTCTACTTTATGCATAGTCTCATCATAGGCCTGGTTTAGCACCCATGCTCCCACAAGTCCTTTTGGCATAAATATACAAAAGCAGGATACAAAATAATAAACTACAATTTCTTATGATCTATTTTTATTAGTCTAACTATTGTGTACATCTTGGGCTTTGTTAAAGTTATGGTTGCTAGGTAATTATTATGGAATTACCTCTACATATGTCATATCTACTGCACTTGTTCAAACGGGAAGTAAAATAATACTTTTCACCCACAGACTGTATATATAAATGGACATAACTAACGTGTTAGCCACTGTGTTCTAAATAGGAAGTTCGCATGTGGGATCTTCTGGCTCCTTCTAACCCTGGCTCTCAATGTCTTACACTGGAATATTGCCAGTAACTGCTGCTGTGAGCCTCGTCAATGTTCGTATTAACCTGCTCAACATGATCATGGTGTTTTTATTTAGCTATTTTGTCCATTAAAAAAAATCCTATTTCTAATATAGAGCTTGGCTCCAAATTCGCCCTTGTAACCGCTAGCATCATGAGCTTTATTTGACTGGCGCTGAAGACTATGGGTAACGTCGCATTCACTTAGTCCACTTCTTTATACAGTCTGTGATTTCACCAGATCTAAAAATCAAACTAAAAAACTGATATTAAAAAAATGAGCTCATGTGAGCTCATTTTGATTTAATTTGTGTGCATGTAGGAAACATGCAACGTTTTCCTGGAAATGTTCCAGTGTTTTCTACACAACCCTCTGCGTCACCATGGAGACTGCCTATGAGGCAAACTGACCAAACACTGGGGCAGCAAACAATGATTCTGCTGGCACTCCAAGAAAGGAATATATGAATGAGTTAAATTATTTTAATTATATTAGAGAGTTTGGAACCTCTGATAGACAGAAGATGGTGCTTTCACTAGAATATTCCACAGTATGGCATTAAACTTACATTTTTCATTTCTTCAATTACAGGTGTTTTATTTTGACGTTAAATGTTGCATGTTGTCTTTTTGTAAAATTTTGTAATTGTCTTTACACTTTAATCGCAGATTCATATACACTACCCCTGTCCCTGTAAAGTAAAATAGTGCAAGCAGAATATTACTTAATTTCCTTTAAGAAATCCCCAATATGAAAATGAATAGCTTTTAACCTTATTTCGTGTGGATTGGGCCCACAAAATGTAATCCTGTGTCTTAAAGACTTTTCAGCTGACAACAATTGTCCCTTTGTCATTTGCCTCAACTTTATAAAGCTTTTAAGAAATAATCACCATAGCTTATTTATTCTGACACAGAAGACATTGAAGTTTGAAATTACTGTGTCCATTTATATGGAAAAAAAAAAAAAAAAAAAAGGTACAGAAATTTTAAGAAGAAACCACGTCAACAAATCTGCATTTTGACAGTTAATGTGCACTTGACAGGTTTCAATTTTTTTTCTTATACTGACTTGGTTTGGTTGGATCGTACCTTTGGATTGCTTTACATTTTTGGTGTCAGTTTTGGTAGAAAAGGTTGAGAAAAAAAGTACAAAGATACAGGAAGTAGGAGTTCTAAAACAGAATCCCTCTACCTATGTCATCAACACGGAAAAGTTCTGCAATTAGACAATTTACACATAAGGAAGGCATTTTTCTGACAGTTTAAACTTTTATTTAATAAAATTAAGTTGTTGTTTGTATTTGTCTTTAGTAATGTTTTGTGTGTCATGCTGACCATTTTCAGCCGCAAAGTGAAATAAGTAGTCTAACCTGAGCACTTAATAGTTAATGAGCCAGTGACTCACATACTATTCACACAAAGTACCACCAAAGAAAAGATTTGGCTTTCCGAGTATCACCAGAACTAAACCAGGTTTATAACAGGGCTATTCCAGGTCTAATCTAGGGCTAAAGCAGTCTGAAGGTGGACTATATTTTCACTGTAGTTCTAAACAAGGAACTATCCATAGAAGGACAAAAAAACAGTTTGAGAAACACTGGAAGAAGAGTACCGGTAGCCAAAAACTGTACTGTATTGTAAGTGTAACATCATTTTAAAACATTACTCAAGTAAAAGTGCAAAAAAATATACAAGAAATTACTCAAGTAAAGTAAAAAAAAGTACTTGGAATAAGTACTACTCAAGTAAGAGTAACTTAAAGAGTAAATGTTAGGATGTATAATTTGATTTATAAATTGAAGTAAATGTAATTTTAAGAACAAAACATTAAATAGTGTATAAAATTTGGTATTTTCAAGGGATGAGACAAACTAAATCATATCTGAGGGAGCGCTGCAAGAAACACAAATGCTAATGTTCAAATCATTTCATATTGTCAACATAAAACTTTTGTCACTCAAATAAGACTATTGTTACTTCAATAAAAATATTAAGTAGGATTAAAAATATGCTGCTAGAAAAGTTCTCTGAAACTACAATACTACTCAAATAAATGTAAATGAGCACAATCCACCTCTGAACACTGGTTTATTTTCATTTATTTAACTTGTTTATTTCGATTCATGCTAAAACTATTTGTTCTCAAAGAGGAAACTAGCAGTCAGCAGAATTGCACTCTGTTAAGTTGCACAGATAGCACAGTTGGTGGTTATCAGATCATCTCGTCTCATTTGCTTCGTTGTTTTAGTAAATGGTCCATTCAATCGTGAGTAACGTGTGTGCCTTGTGTCCACAGGTTAAGCACGTGAAGAGGAGGCCCCTGGTGAGCTACGACTGGTATAAAAATGACCAAAACTCACATGTCAGTCTCGACGCAAAAGGCAAACGGCTCCTCTCCTGATTCTCAATTCTACAACTACAACCCCACAGGTACCAGTGTTTTCAAATGTCTGTATTTTAACTAAATATTTAAAGGTACACTTGTAACTTTTCTGGTGAGGTGTCCACCAGTTTTCTTGTCTCTGATGTAAATGCTTTGCCTCTTTTTACATTATTATGTGGCCTCTGTGTAATCCCTCAGTCCTCCAGGCAGGCAGTATTGATTAGTACTTGACTTTCAACACTTTTGACACCCTTAATAGTAGCTCTTTATAAATACTTTCTTATGATGTAATTGCTTTGTTCCAGCTGACGATGGCGTGCCGCTCCCTGCAGTCTGCCTTCCTCCTGGCTCTATTGGTGGTCCCCTGGTCGGGCTCTCACGGCGCTGCTCCCCCTCAGCACCTGTGTGGCTCTCACCTCGTCGACGCTCTGTACCTCGTGTGCGGAGAGAGGGGCTTCTTCTACAACCCAGGCCGTGGGGCCAGAGACGTGGACTCGCTATTCGGTCTGGAAATACACTAAAAATAATGATCATTTAAATATACACTCTGGTAATTATGGTAGGTCTCTCACGATAATGACTACATTGATTTATTAGTACGTTTGACCTGTCCCCACTTCAGTTAAACACTTCATGGGCGTAAGAGGATGGGAGGGCATCTGGCACACAGGGATACATAAAAATGTGAGAGCATCTGACACACAGGGCTCGTCATGGTTTGCAGGTCCCCGTTATACACAACATTTGGAGGACTTCTTCCCATTCAAAAGATAGGATATTTAGTTTAGTAAAATCATATCGCTATGGCAATGGTCCTTCTTTTTCATAGTTCTAAAACCCATGGATTGGAGGATGGGAGGGCATCTGACACACATGTTCACTTGCTGCTGGCACAACACTCAAACCAGTTGAACCACTTTTTTTTAAAAATCTTTGAAAATATTGGACAAGAAACCATTCACAGTTCACCACTGCACTATTTTAGACAAGTACAGCTTACTTAATTTTAATAATTTTGTTCATTTTAAATATGGTTGTTTTATATATAAAGTTTTGCATGGGCTTACTCCTCCTCCACTATAGGATTTTATTAAAACAAAGACTGTCATTGGGATAGGGACTAGGGGCACGGCCCGGGAGAACTGTGAGGTCCCACACAGATGCTCTACATTTGGACAAAGTTGTTATTAACACTTGTCTTTTTTTTTTTTTTTTTTTTGCTGTGGTGTCACCTGTCTAGAGACTACAGATGGAAATTAACATTTTTGCAATAATCTGGCATATTTACACTGCAGTGTTGTAAATGTTCATTAATATGCACTGTCCCTATTAAATAAAGAATAAATAAAATAAATAAATAAGGATACAGGATGATAGCAAGGCATCTGATGCACAGGAATATAGGAACATGGGAGGGTATCTGACACATAGGAATAGAGGAGGATGGAAGGGCGTCCGACTTACGCTTGTTTTGCTTCTCCTCAGGTATGCTCCCTCCGAAGGCCGCGGGGGAGAATGAGGTGCCAGAGTTTGCATACAAAGACGAGATGGAGATGATGGTGAAGCGTGGGATCGTGGAGCAGTGTTGCCATAAACCATGTAACATATTCGACCTTCAAAACTACTGCAACTGAACTCTCCCCTTTGCTGCCTAACAGCTGCTCCCGTCTGCAAACACAAGACCAATTCATTTTTTCCAGCAAAATAAAGTTTGTGAATTGAGAAAATACAATGCTGTTTGTTGTGGAATTATGTCACTCTAAAGATGAATAAGATCTTAAGTGAATGGTGAAGATTATCTTAGTCAGTTAAATCTTATATTATTATTATTATTAGAAGTAGTAATAGTAGTAGTAGTAGTAGTAGAAGTAGTATTAATGTTGTTATTATTATTAACACTACATATTGACAGCAAAAGGAGAAATTCAAATAGTCAACTGGACAAAGTTTATTTGGTCGAAGACGTTTCGCAGCTCATCCAAGCTGCTTCTTCAGTTCTGGCTAGAGTGCTGGTGGACACTGTTTTATATCTGCCTGAAAACACCCTTTATGGTCCTGAATGGGGATGCTAAACAAAACCCCACACAGAAACTGAAAACAAATAGGTGTAATAGTTTCATAGTAATTTCATTGTAGTTAGCTCCTCCCTTCAGGCAGATATAAGCAATGTTCACCAGCACTCTAGCCAGAACTGAAGAAGTAGCTTGGATGAGCTGCGAAACGTCTTCGACCAAATAAACTTTGTCCAGTTGACAAATTGATTTTCTCCTTTTGCCATGGATTCTACCTGGACGACTGAGGGATTCTTCACACATTACATATTGACATTAAAATATTACTCTATTTTCTGGTCTATGTTATAATGTAATGTATGTTATAACTTATCAGACTGATTGGCAATTCCAGGCTGAAATCGTTTAAATTAATCTAGTGAAGGTGTATGGAATTTAAAAACATGGGATTTTTTTTTGAAGGTACACTCCCGTTTTCCACCAAGGAAAGGACTGACTCAGCACCAGTTAACAGCTGGGCCAGAAATTAAAATTGGATACAACAAAAACTAAAAGAGGTGTTCCAGAAAATTCCGATCCTCCTGATCCCCCTATTTTGTATCATTGTCTTTTTTGTCAAGTCAAGTAATTTTGATGTTAATCTGATGAATAAAACTGACCAATGGATTGCAATCGGAGCACTTTCAAGAAATGTTAGACAAAAATGTTGGCATTCGCATGAGATCACAGTGAATTGGAGGCAACAAAACCCTAAGTGTTTTTTCATGAACTTTAAGCACATATTCTTTGTTCTACATGGTGAATAGCATCACCATGAGCATATAGACTGTTTAAATAGTGTTTATGTAATTTCTCATGCAGTAGATGAAGCTTCTCTTTCTAATTGAGTTGAAGGGGGACAAGGGGGATCGGAAAATCCCGGAACACCGGAACAAGGGTTATCTGGCCAGTCAGAGTTGTACACAGAACTGCGACTGGCTTTCAAGGCAAATAGGGGCAGATATAGGGAACAAAACAACCAAAAGCTAACTGAGGGCCAGTAAATTATCAGTTGTTATGGCAACAAATACTAACTCTTATTTGGTGGAAAACCAAGCAAGCCCAGCCCAGAAATTAGACTTAGACTTAGACAAACTTTAGTGATCCATAAGGGAAATGGTTTTGGGTACAGTACCTCACTCATCAAATATAATATATAGTATATAGGCCTAACAGAGGGTAAAAAAAAAAAAAATGATGGAAATAGCAACCAAAGAGCAATAAGGTAGTGTCAGATAAAACATAATTATACAAATAAAAATAATGATAATAAATAAATGTATATGTTCAAATCAGATTTAAATAGAAAAGTAGTAATAAAATATAAAGTGCAAAGATGTACAATCCCAGCTATATACAGTTGTAGGGAGTATTGCCGAGGGAGTATTATCTGTTACGTAATGGTGAGTTGTTGTACAGTTGTATGGAGTATGGTATGAATGTAGTTCTGTATCTCTCACTGTGTGAGCCGAGCTGTAGGGGCCTGTTGGAGAATGAGCTCCTCTGTCCCTCTATGGTCTGGTGCAGTGGGTGAGGAGTGTCCATGATGGAGAGCAGTTTGGAGAACCAGCACCAGCCAAGAACCAGCTTGTCTTGCTTGTCTCCATGGAGATATTATTGCCCTGCCTGGAATGTTTAGCATTAAACTTCTTTATCTGTCTGTATTGTAAATGTTTATCATATCTTATCTGTATTGTAAATGTTTATCATATCTTATCTGTATTGTAATTATTATTTTTTTTGCACTAAACTGCCTGGAGCTAATGTGGCAAGTGAATTTCTCCTGTGTGAGCTCAATAAAGTCTTATCTTATCTTAAATGTGTATCACATCTTATCTGTATTGTAAATGTTTATCACATCTTATCTGTATTGTAAATGAAAACAGTAGCTGTCGCACTTTCATACTTTCACCACTAGAGGAGGACAAAGCTCTTCCCAGAACCCTTCTGTTTTCGGAAGACGAGTGCAGGATACCAAATGTAGTCCATAATGAGCTATATATACAGTTTTATGGTACGGGACCTTATTTTAAATTTAAATTTTAATTTAATATAGAATAAAAAAGTACTAAGCCTCTCTTATAGGTTACCTTTAATCTTTCTTTTACTTTTAATCTTTTTTTTTTCTCAAAACAACTGCAGCGACAATTCAATAAATACATAAGTTACAGATACTTATTCAGTAACACAGTAACACAAATTTATGACAGTAGTAAACGTCTAAAAGACGAAATTTTACGCTTCCCTCGACGTAGTGAGAAACCGCCACTTTTCGGCAGTAACGCCACTGCTGAACCCCGAAAAGCACGAATCCCCTGCACAAACTAGCACCGTAAGTCTTGGGGTGCTTTTGTTTTTGTTTCTGGGTGGTTTTGCAGACTTTGCGGTTGCTTTGGGAGAGGCCGATGAGCACACAGGTAGACGCCCACCTGTAGACACTCAGGGCGGGGTTGGTTCACTTGTTCGCTCCCGGATCCTCCAAACATCCCTTCTTTTTCTGCTAAACCCATGGTGTAGCTTAGAACAAATTCGCCACACTTTTTACCTCTTTTTTTCGCTTAAACCTTTGGTGTTATCAATGGCTCGCTTTACAGTCATCCGTGGGCATTTAAGTTAGCGTATGTATGTTTTTTTGTAGATTTTACCCTCGGAAATCTTCGGGAAAAGCGGCAGAAATGCTGGATCTACAGCTGCAGAATGAGACCTGTAAAAACGGTAAGCTAGTTAACACTTTAAGCTAACCCAAACTGACAACAACACAATTTATATCTCAAATTCACGCATATATTCCTGCTTTCTGTTGTTCTAATAATTATTTTCAACAAAAGTAAATGTTTTGAAGTAGTAGTTGCTCAGTTTAATCTAGATTTAAATGAAAAATTAATGCGCTTTAAAGGCCGACTTTCATTCAGACTTGGGTAGATTAGCCAAAATTGTTCTCAAGTAAAAGCAACGTTACTTCAAAATATGTTTTATCACTCAACTACACAGTGGTCCAAGAAATTATTCAAGTATAGTAAACAGTGTTGAGAGGTAACATCTGATTTATAATTTGTAGTTAATGTAATTAGAAGAACAAAACATTATATCTGGTGTTTTCAAAGGATAGACAAAAATGAAACAAACTAAAACGTGAAGAAGAGGTGCAAGAAATTACTTGAACTAATTTCATATTGTCAACATAAAGCTTTTTTCACTTGTAGACTTATTCACAGTGGGAAAAGTAACCAAAAGGCACTGTTACTTCAATAACTCAAGTAGGAGGCAAAATATACTGCTAAAGTACTCTGAAAAGTACAGTTTCTTCAAAAAGTCACTGAAATACATGTTACTGAGTACTACCCACCTCTGGTTATTATTATTATTATTATTATTATTATTATTATTATTATTATTATTATTATTATTATTATTATTATTATTATTACTACTACTACTACTTTATTCAACCAGGGAAATCCCATTGAGATTAAAAAACACTTTTTCAAGGGAGCCCTGGACAAGAGGCAGAAAAAAAACAATTACAACAAAATTAAAATGGCATGTGTTATCTTTTGGCATGTTTGCGGTTTTGCCTGGTTGAGTTACATTTATTTAGAGGATCCCATTAATTTTAAACTTTATTAAAGTTACAAAAAAAACAAAAAAAAACTGTCTTTAGGCACAATTGGGCACACCCAAACATTTTTCAAGTGATATAAAATTCTAATCTGTGCTTTTACAGCTTTGGGCCCCAGGCAATTGTTTGGTTTTCTTTATACTCCACTGTTGCAGCTCTGGCCTCAAACAGTATACTTAATACACTTAATATTAGGTGTGTCAGAAGTATCAAGAATCACATACTAATCACTATTAACTCTAGAACCAAAACAAGATACAGTGGTACCTCACCTTACGAAATTTATTTGTTCCATAAGTGGTTTCGTAACGTGAATTTTTCGTAAGTTGAGTAGCTATTTCAATGGAAAAAGCCTGATTCGTTCCAAGGCCCCGTTCCAAGTTTTTTTAATAGTGTAACACTGTGTTCTGGGTCCTGATTGGCTAAGAGACTGTAGACCCAGGACTAAACGTGGACTAAACCAGGTCTAAACAAGGTCTATACCTGGACTGGACCAGGACTAAACCTGGACTAAACCAGGACTAGACCAGGTGGATTAAAGCGCCGCATGCGGGTCTATTTCCTGGTTTCTCACGAGTCACAGCTGAGGCAAGCAGCGAGGAGGGGACCGGACGCAGTCCGAGCGCATGAACGAACGCAGGTAAGAGCCGCGGTGGTTTAATCCTGGTTTAGACCTGGTTTAGACCTGGTTCAGACCTGGTTTAATTCTGGTTTAGGAGGAGGCACGGTTTGAGCACGGGTCTCGTCCTCGCAGCCGGGTCATGCGCACACTTCTCCACCTTCCCCCTTCCCCCCACGCTTCACTATTAATACATTTTGTTGAAAATCTATGAAATTTTGAGTGTTTAAACAGAGACAAATATGAGAAAAGTTTAAATCCAGTCTGAGAAAACCGTATGTGTGTGGCTGAGCGCGCATTATTTGAATTTTTGAGATTTCGCGTTTCGTAACTTGAATTTTCTTTCGTATCTAGAAGGCGTGAAGGCGTTTCGTAACTTGGAATTTTCGTTTGTTGGGTTTTTCGTAAGGTGAGGTACCACTGTACTTATTTGAGCAGGCAGTGATTCGGTGATTTGATTAGGCCTAAAAAAAATAAATGTTGGTTTCCGATTTGTTGACAGTTCTAGACATGGGTAGGTAGGGAATTTATTTTATTTTTATTTTTTATTTTTTTTCCTGTGGGAATATGGACATTTTGAAATTTTATTTTATTTTATTTCCTTCCGCAGCAGTACTATTTCAGTAAAGACTATAATTGACATTGGCATAATTTCCCAAAGCTATCTCAATGCTAAGAGCATATTCTATACTTAAAGGGACAGTGTGTAAGATTTTTACCTGTTAATTACTGAAATTGAAGATACCCATTCAAAAATACATTGTTTTCCAAGCCTTTTCACTTCCATCATGAAATCAAAGTATTCTTTTGGACTTAGATATAGTCACATAAAAGGGGGATCTTCCCCATATAGAGGCAGCCATTTTGAATACGAGAGCCGCAGAAGGACATTTGGGCTCATCCTTTGCCTCGGCTCCGGCTAACAGCTGCTTAGCCGCGCTGCAGATGGCTCCCCCCTTCCCCCCTCCCCTTCCCCTTCTCTCCTTCGTTCCTCTGCTCCCATATGCAGCCAGGAGCGAAGGAGAGAAGGGGAAGGGGAGAGGAGCATGCTGCCGGATCACACATCGTAATGGATATAACACGTATTTTGGACTAAATTGTTTTACTGGATTTTATTCGCTGGATCCTTATGGACAGATTGAGACCAAGTTTATGATGAAATACAGAGTTTGACCTGTGCAAAGCCTTCAAAGGTAAGCTAAGTAAGCTAAGTTTTGTGCTTTTCTGTATAAAAGCCCCATGTGCTCGGGGAGTGATTGTTTTGCAGGGAAATGAATTGCATAGTCAAAAAGAGGAGACTGTAAGGTTTCATTTTATGTGTAGATTGTCATGAATCATGATCGGGATTGTGTGTTTTCATGCGAAAAGAAAAAAAAAAAGTGAACGGGGGACCGTTTTATGTATACAGCGGTGCGCGGTTCGTGCGCGGGCACGCGCGGGCACGCGCGATGTCGGCGGTACGTCGCGTCCGGGTGACCCTCGAGGTCTGCCGTAGCCAAAAGAGGAAGTGGAATAGCTAGTAACCACCTATGCGCCACGAATCCTACACACTGTCCCTTTAAGTATAGTCGAACGAAGCTCCAACATGCCATGCGAAACCAGGTCGTTGACTGTACCAGAGTACATGTAGAATTTATCTTACAATGTTACAAAAATACATGCTGATTTTGTATTGTTTTTTCTGTTCTTCTTTCAAAGGGCAGTCATTAAATTTAGAAGCAGTATACAATTTTGAATACTACATTTATTTAACACGGTGTTGACATTGGTCAACTTAAAACTGGCACTGCATAATCTTAACAATTCACCGTGACCACGCATATGTCCAGCGATGCCATCGCCATTGTTTTTATGGGTACAGACAGAGAATTTTACAGATCACAGAAAAACAGAAGCACATTACAGGGGGGTCCTCGGGTTACAGTGTTGATTAGGGTGACCATATTGTATTTCACTGAAAAGAGGACACACTTCCAGCTTGCGCGCAAAATTTTTTTTTTAGAGTTTTTTTCCCCCATTTTTAGGGGTTTTATGTGGGTCGGGGGCTTACTGTGCTTCTGAATTCCCCAGAAAAGAACACTTTACCTGGATATACTGAAAAATAGCCCAAAACACTCACAAACAGTTGCTTTATAAATAATATATTTATTAATATAAGCAATCTTAAGGCTGACACTTACACCTTAGTTAAGAAAAAAGAAAAAACAAAAAGAAAAAGAGAGTTAGCCTATCCTTCAATGTTCAGTAAGCCCATTCTTCAAAATAATGTGTCTAATGGCTAATGAAAAAAAATATACAAATAAGAGAGCGCCCTCGCTTGCATTCACCATATCTTCATTTTTCCAGGTCGCACAAAGTATGTCGTGAGTTTTGAACTCGAGCTCTCACCCTGCACAGCTATTTTGTGTTTTGTTGTGGCGATATGAGCTTTCAGATCGTTGGACCCCTTACTCGCCACAGAGACGAAAGTCCCAGCTTTGCACACTGTGCATTCTGCCTCCCACTCGTCACGCCCCGGGCGAAAACAGGGGTACTTTTTTTGCAATTCATCCGTGAAACTGCATTTGCGTATCGGCATTTTCTGTGTCTTCGCAGTGCGCCTACCTGCCTGTCAGCCTGCGAGTGAGCGAGTGAGTGAGTGAGTGAGCGTGCGTGCGTGCGTGCGTGTGTGTGTGTGTAGCGTGGCGCGCTTGTTTGTGAATGAATGAATACACGTTCCGGGGTTCGACTCGAACTGGAGCGCGTTTCCAACGGAATCAAAAACCCGGACATTTGAAGGATTTTATAAACTCCGGCCGGACAGCCCGGACAGCCTCTGAAAAGAGGACATGTCCGGGCAAAAGAGGACGTATGGTCACCCTAAGTTGATCCGTTCTTAAGACTTCGCCCTACAACCACAACAAAGCGTATTCTTCCGCCGTGCGCCGTTCGCGTTTGTTTACGTCGCTTACCACGCTAAACCGCGTAAGACGGAATGACGCGTATTTTTTTAATTTTTTTTTACCGTCGTAACCCGAGGACCCCCGTACACATTGCCCCGCGGAAATTGAAAAATACAGTAGGCTATTAGTTTCCTTTCTTTTTTAACCGAAGCTTGTAAAATTAATTTGAGTATCAAATTTATTTTATTTTATTAAGTCCAATAAAATAATTTGGGTCGCATGCAAATCAACAGGGTCGGTCGGCAACCGGAAACTTAGATTTATTTTTTTTAGGCCTTACTTTATGTTGAAAATTATTTATATTGCTTTTAATATCATTTGGGTATTGAGTTGAAATCGAGTTTGAAATTTTAGTATCATGACAACACTGTTTGATATCTATAGGTTTAGGAGTTATGTTTAGTCCCATGTTTGAACTTTTTGGTGGGAATAAATGCCAAACATGTACTTTGGCTAATAAAGAGCATGTTTGCTTACAAATAATAGAAGAACCTCACAAAACACTCATTTGTGAACACTACTAAAATACTGAGTTACAATTTTAAATACTGATCTTGATGTTACTAAAAAAACATAACTTGAGTGCCAATTCTGATGTTACCAAGATCTTGAAAGAAACCTAAACTTCAATTGCGTGAAAAGTCCCTCAGTCGTCCAGGTAGAATCCATGATAACAGGAGAAGTTCAATTTGTCAACTGGACAAAGTTTGTTTGGTTGAAAACGTTTCGCCGCTCATCCGAGAGGCTTCGTCAGCTCTGACGAAGCTTCTTCTTCTGTTATCTAAACTTCAATTATTTTATTTCAAACTTGATTTCCATTCTAAGGTATTTTGCTTTTTCACACCATTCCTATTGTTGTACTTCTCTCCTTATGTCAGATCACACTAAGTTGCTTGTACTTTGAGGCTTTGTTGACAGTGTAAATATAAACTGCTTAGTTGTATGAGACCAGCTCTTGTTTCACAGCAGAGAGGTGGTCAAACCAGTATTACGTGACCATTATTTTGGAGTGAACCACCTGCTGTGTTGTTGGCACAGATTGGCAAAGTTTACAAAAATGGTAGTTTGAATGGGTGCAATTAGCCAGACTTAACCCTGTAGTTTTGACCTGTGCAAACATGTTCTGAAGTGTCCCTGTGTGCCAGATGCCCTCCCTGTGTGCCAGATGCCCTCCCTGTGTCCCAGATGCCCTCCTTGTGTCTATATGGGGGTTTTATTCTTTGTAAAAGCTGTTAACCCTGTAGTCTAGACTAGGGATGCACCGATCCACATTTTTTCACTTCCGATCCGATCCCGATACCTGAATTTGGATACTATTCCTATTCCGATACTATTCCGATACCAAAACTGTTTATTTTCAATATTATAATCATTATTATTTAACTACAAATAAACTCATTTCTACAGGCAAATAGGCCTATGATATGCGTGAAGAGTCCCTCAGTCGTCCAGGTAGAATCCATGATAAAAGGAGAAATTCAATTTGTCAACTGGACAAAGTTTGTTTGGTCCAAAACGTTTCGCCGCTCATCCGAGAGGCTTCGTCAGTTCTGGTTCTAGTGCTGGTTAAACACTGCTTATATCTAGCTGCAGGGAGGAGCTCAATACACTGAAATTGTTCTGACACTATCTCGACTAATTTGTTTCTTTTATTTTTCGAATTTCTTTGGCGTCTTGTTTAGCATACCTATTCAACCCTAACGACCGTCTCCACACCTCTGGCCCTGACTTGTCTGCCCTATTGTTTCTTTTGTCTGTTTTGACTTGGTTTGAGAGTCGAATTATAAATGGGAGACAAGTTATGTCTAACTCCCCCATTTCTGTTTAACGAAGGATTCTCTTTTTTGACTAAAATTGCCTCTTTAACTCCCCTCTCAAACCAGTTCTTTTCCCTGGCTAAGATCTGAACCTCACTGTCCTCAAACGAATGGCCCGTGGCTTCTAGGTGAAGATGTACGGCAGATGACAATCCACTCTGGCACGCCCGCCTGTGTTGGTACATCCTCTTGTGAAGAGGCTGTTTTGTTTCTCCAATGTAGCGCTCACTGCAGTCTTCACTACACTGAATGGAGTAGACCACATTGCTTTGTTTGTGGCTCGGTGTTTTGTCCTTTGGGTGGACAAGTTTTTGTCTTAAAGTGTTTGTGGGTTTGAAATAAACTGGGATTTCATATTGTCTGAAAATCCTCTGTAGTTTTTCCGAAATGCCGGCCAGGTAACTTGTCTCCCATTTATAATTCGATTCTCAAACCAAGTCAAAACAGACAAAAGAAACAATAGGGCAGACAAGTTGGGGCCAGAGGTGTGGAGACGGTCGTTAGGGTTGAATAGGTATGTTAAACTAGACGCCAGAGAAATTTGAAAAACAAAAGAAACAAATTAGTTGAGATAGTTTCAGAACTATTTCAGTGTAGTGAGCTCCTCCTAGGGCTGAAGAGGTATGCTAAATTAGACGCCAGAGAAATTCGAAAAACAAAAGAAACAAATTAGTCGAGATAGTGTCAGAACTATTTCAGTGTAGTGAGCTCCTCCCTGCAGCTAGATATAAGCAGTGTCTAACCAGCACTAGAACCAGAACTGACGAAGCCTCTCGGATGAGCGGCGAAACGTTTTCGACCAAACAAACTTTGTCCAGTTGACAAATTGAATTTATCCTTTTATCAGGCCTATGATATGAACAAATGTATGCATGTGTGTCCCAAAAGGCAAGTTGAGGTATGTATAGGTCATAAAAGGATGTCAGAAGAACAGGAAATCCTGTGATATTAGCTCCTCGTGCACAACGAGCTGTAGTGTGTGAGCAAAACAGCCCAGATTAGAAACTGCTATGTCTTCCATCGTATCTTCATGTTACTTGCATTGTCCCGTAGAATTACATGCACTTTTTCTAGCGGGATCTCCCAGTGGTTTAACATCTCTGTAATGGATACTGCGATTGTAACTCAGTTGTGTGAGCCTCTGCACTTTTTTACCTGGAACACCGCCCTGTTGAGCCCTTGTGAGTTGTGTTCAATCCAGTGCACAGTGAGGCTTATCAGTGACATTGGGCAGACATCCGATGTCCAAATATCTGTAGTAAAGCTCAGAAGCTTAGTTTCTCAGCTAACTTGATTGACACTCGGTTGTAGAGTTCCGGTAGCGCCGTCTCTGATACCTCCTGGATGGTAAACTATATCTTGGCGCAACATAATCCATCAGGCTTGTATTGTACGTCGCAATGGAGCTTCCGCCTCCGCACTCCTACTTTGCCTGCTAGCTGGATGCAAACTGTGGAATGGATTTCCAGAACGGAGGCGTGTCTCAACATTACTCTGTGTCTCATTGAGATACGCCTCCATTCAGGAAATCCATTCCACATTTTGCAAGCAGGTAGCAGAGCAGCCGACAGGGAATCACTAGTCGAGTCATTTCAGCAGACAATGTGTATATACAGACATGGCTCATGGATCGGAAATTTTCGCAGGTTGGATCGGAAATTTCCGATCCGTGAATTACGTTGATATCAGATACCGATACTGGATCGGATCGGCCCCATCCCTAGTCTAGACCGCTACAGACATTTTTTTTTTTGTCACTTTTTTTCAGCATTGATACTTGCTCAGTAAGTATGAGTATCTAATTGTGATACTAGTTTTAATTAGAATCTGCTTACTTATTTTCTATAACTATCGGATCGGGGTGAATCTGCAGATTAGCGATAGTGATTCTACTTCCTGCGGACTTTATCACCAATCTTTTGCGCTTTAAAAATCATGTATCTGAACTGAAGTATTGCACCACATTTCACAAATAATAACACATTTTTGACTTGTATCTAAACTAGAAGTGCAGTGCACGGATCTTTTGAACACTGAAGAGTCTCAAGTGGTTTTACTGTAGACAGGAAACGGCAGGCGCGTTGATGTGTCTGAGTCCGACTTTGGTCGGGTTTCCATGCTCTAGTACAGATGGCCTATATTGATTAAAATTAATGCCTTTTTATCATTATTATTTTGTTCAGATGGCAGCATATTTTAGCAGTCCATTTGAAATATTAGTTGAGGTTTTGTGGGCCTATATTGCGCAAAATTGACTCACGTGAGCTTTAAAGGGATATGCCACCCCCAGGTCAAACTTGGGCATCTCCCCACAGTCCAGAGACTAAAATAAGTGGTGGAAAGCGTTTTCTTGGTCACCCAGCCATTGTCCGAGTCTGTCAGCACTGACCGCCGCGGTATCTGCAGCTACTCCGCGTTAGACTGGAGTCTCAACACGGAGAGCTTGACTTGGTAATTTTGGGTGGGAACTATTTTTCAGTGCAGAAAAAGAAAGCCGAAGCACACACCACGCTGCGCAACAGGGGAACTCCCTTCCTGGTGCGTAACAGGGATTCCCCTGGCAGCGTGGTGTGTGCTTCAGCTTTCTTTTTCCGCACTGAAAAATAGTTCCCACCCAAAATGACCAAGTCAAGCTCTCCGTGTTGATTTGTACATTTATTTGCACTCGATATGAATGCGCACTACACAGAAAGTAATTGGGAAACGCATCGAGCAAATTAATTCCTTTTGGCCGAAATCTTTCTCTGGCGACGTTAGACTCCAGTCTAACGCGGAGTAGCTGCAGATACCGCGGCGGTCAGTGCTGACAGACTTGGACAATGGCTGGGTGACCAGGAAAACGCTTTCCACCACTTATTTTAGTCTCTGGACTGTGGGGAGATGCCCAAGTTTGACCTGGGGGTGGCATATCCCTTTAAGCCAGGTTAGAATGTTGTTACACCATCAAAAGCATGCCTGGAGATGTTTTGTTTCATTCACACATGTTTGATTTGTAATAATAATAGTCTGTTTAGATCTCTGAATCTCAAAATGCTCTGTTCCACCTTGTGATGACATAAAGTGATAGTTTTCAGATTTGTTGTAACATTTTATCTTTAGTTCAGCAGAGATGAGCAATTCCAGGTCTGAAATTATCTTCAAATCATCCTGAGAGATTAACTAAGTATGCATTTTTTTGTGAATTAAAACAATTAAAGTATGTTTTTGATGAGGAAATAACATAACATAGATCAGAAAATAGCGTAGAAAATAGCACTGTAATTTTGGTTGGCTATAGTCTCAATCTTTTTGCTATATCATCTTTCATTTTGGGTTCAGAAGACCAAATTTCTGACATGACATGCCCATACATTTGATAAAATATTGGTGACAGCATATAAACGTGGCCTTCAGATTGAGTTCCTGATTGTGGGGTTAGTTAGAATCATAGAGTACTAATTGAAACATTAACTGTATATTTGCTGAGTGAATGTTTATTTAGTTGGACTTCTGTTGGTGGGTTGGGCACAGAAACTCGGGATAAGTTTATGAAATTAGGGTTGTACATAGTTTCACAATTAATGTAGGCCGCAGAGGTTGCTGTGGTAGGACAAATATAGGTTAAGCAGATTGCATCACAACATGTGAAGAATCCCTCAGTCGTTCACACCTCTGGACCTGTCCTGGCTAGTCCTGTTGTTTTCTTTGTTTTGTTTTAGGTTTGAGAATGGTATTATACATGGGAGACAAATAGTGTCTGACCCCTCCATTTCTGTTCAAGGAAGGATTATCTTTTTTGACAAAAAATAGCCTCTTTAACTCCCCTCTCAAACCAGCTCTTTCCCTGGCTAAGATCGGTACCTCACTGTCCTCAAAGGAGTGGCCCACAGCAGACGAAGCTCCACTCTGGCACGCCCGCCGATGTTGGTACATCCTCTTGTGAAGTGGTTGTTTTGTTTGTCCAATGGGGCACTCACCGCAGTCTTCACTACACTGAATGGAGTAGACCACATTGGTTTGTTTGTGGCTCGGTGTTTTGTCCTTTGGGTGGACACGTTTTTGTCTTAAAGTGTTTGTGGGTTTGAAATAAAATGAAAATCTGATTATCTAATTTCTGGAACTTTATGATTATTTAAATTGAAACTATACAACCTGATGTGAGTAAACAGAGGGGCCCTGGCCAGAAAGAAACTGGGTGATTTTCCTGTTTACACATCATTTCATTTTAATTTTCTTTTGACTGAAAAAAATCTGACACTAATCTGATTTTGAGTGTATATGTGACCACAGCCACTGATAGAAATGATCAAGGAAAACGTGTGTGGATTTCTGATGTACATACCACAGAATGACTCAGAACTGATACTTTGCAGCTTGTGTCCTCAACATGCCCTGGGTGGATGAAGCTAACTGGAGGCATTGTTCTGTTAGACTTAGTTAGACTTAATATCTGATCTTTGATTTCACACAATTTGGCCAGTAAGAACTGACTTGGCTGGATCTCACGGTGTTATCTTGCTGGGGGTGATGTACATGTATGTCTATGGTGGAATGTTCAGCAGTTATACTCTCAAAGTCTGAAAACTCAAGACAAAATACCAAATGATTTGAAACAACACTTTTTCAGGAGCCCCTGATCAATAGAAGCATTAATTTTCCTGATTAGGTGTTTAATTTTCAGAAGGTCAGAGTTGACTAACTGGAAAACATAAATAACTTTTTGATTGTTTCTGTCGTTTTGTGCTAACCTCTCTCCTGTCTCTGTGTGTTTAGGCTCTTTCTTCAGGGTCGTCTGTGGCTCTCAGTTTGCAGTCTGTGTTATCACTGATCAGACTCTGTTAATGAGTTCCTTATGTCCATCCAGCAACAGCACCAATGCAGGTAACACTTTTATAGTAACCATATTTGGAACACAAAGTACAATTATCCTCATTCATGAAACGTTCTTACGAACAAATTTGTACTTAAAGCCCCAGTGTGTAGGATTTGTGGCGCATAGGAGGATGGTGTTATTGCACTTTCTGTTTTAGCTATGGCAGACCTCGAGGGACCCGCGCGCCGCGCGGTCCGTTTTTTTTTTTTTTTTTTTCCTCATGAAAACAAACATTCCCAATCATGTACCATGACACTCTACACATCAAATGAAACCTTACAGTCTCTTCTTTTTGACTATGCAATTCATTTCCCTGCAAAACAATCAGTCCCCGAGCACATAGGGCTTTTATACGGAAAAGCACAAAACGAGGTTAGCTTACCTTAGAATGCTTTGCACAGGTCAAACTCTGTATTTCACCATAAACTTGCTCTCAATTTGTCCGTAAGGATCCAGCGAATAAAATCCAGTAAAACAATTTAGTCCAAAACACGTGTTAGATCCATTACGAGTCTGATCCGACAGCATGCTTGTGGTGTTTACCCAAAACCACGAGCCTTGCCGAAGGCGAAGGCGGAGCCCAAATGTCCTTCTGCGGCTCTCCTATTCAAAATGGCTGCCTCTATATGGGGAAGATCCCCCTTTTTATGTGACTATATCTAAGTCCAAAAGAATACTTTGATTTCATGATGGAAGTGAAAAGGCTTGGAAAACAATGTATTTTTGAATGGGTATCTTCAATTTCAGTAATTAACGGGTAAAAATCTTACACACTGTCCCTTTAAAGATCCCATGACATGGTACTTCTTGATGCTTTTACATGGCGTCTTAATGGTTCCCTAATATTGTAAATGAATGCTTCTTCAAAATCAAGCCTCAGTGCATGAGATATGTCTCTGTCTGTCTTCATGAGGCTAAATATGTCTCTAAAACGCTTTATTCTGGGAGTTGTTGCTTGAATGCAAATGAGGAGGACAGAGACAGGCGTGGGACTGTGGCAAAATGCGCCGCTGGTTCCTCGTGTAGCGGTGCACTGGTGCGCTGTCCCCAGGCTCATATAAAGGACATCCGAGCCTGGAAACACTCTCACGTGTCTCCAGGCAAATAAAAAAACGCATCTCGCATTGCGTAGCTCGTTTGCGGTCCAAATTCTCTGGGCGTGATTTCCAGAGACGGTGGGTAGAGATCCAGAGGGGGGGTAGAAACCTTTCCCTGAGTGTGACGTCAGAAATTTCCCTTGTTCTGAATCACCCGTTTGGACTGTCTTTTTTCAAATGCGGAAAAGGACCGCAAATGCTCAGTTTACACATTTCGCAACTTTTAGCCCTAAACAGGGTAGGGGAGCTCACATTAACATTCAAAAACCTCAGAAAATGAAAATTTCATGCCATGGGACCTTTAAGGCCTTCTTTTGGCATTCACAAAACTTTTTCTTGACTGAAAATGTTCTTCTGGAAGAACAAATCCTACAAACAGGCAGGAGCACTTGTAAGAACAGAAATTCTACAATTTTAGAATATTATTACTCTGATAATGCAACTAAAAAATAAAATGCCTGGACTCAACACCAGCCCACACCCCCTCTCCCCGTTTGACTCTTATGTACCACCACCCCGACCCCCCTCCTTCGCTATTTACCAACTGTTGAAATAAATATTCCCTCAGTGTGTTCATGTGAGTTTGGACATTTCAAATCGCCGTTGAAGCTGTAAAACAGTCCTAGTCTGTAAACACGCTCCACCTGACTTCCTCGTGCACTCTCAAACCCAAAAGAAAAAGGCCTGATATGTGTAAGTGTATTGTCAACTAAGTTTGACATAATATTAACTTCAGTATTGATACTTGTTCAAATGAGTACAGTGGTACCTCACCTTACGAAAGACTCTACAAACGAAAAATCCAAGTTATGAAACACCTTCACGTTAAATTTTGGTCTCTAGATAGGAAAGAAAATTAAAGTTACGAAACGCGAAATCTCAAAAATTCAATTAATGCGCGCTCAGATGCACGCCCCGAAACGTAAATACACTTTATCAACACACACGGGGTTAGGTTCCAGAGGTGGCCCGGGGTGGGAGAGGTCCGCTAGGTAGGACAACTTTGTATTTTGCAATTGTTCTACATGTTTTAGAGCTGTAAATGCCTCACCACACACATTCTACGCTTTTCTCAGACTGGAGTTGGGCTTTTCTCGCATGTCTCTCTCGTTTGAACACTCGAACTTTCATAGATTTTCAACGGAATGTGTTGATAGTGAAGCGTGGGGGGAGACACGGCTCAATATAGCGCCGAATGCGCGAGGGAAGCGGAGACACAGGATTACTATCGCAACAACACATCATCAGTAGGGTAAAACTAACCTGTCACACAACGGTCTAAACCCAGCTCACGTTCCCTATTAGTGAGTGAACAATCCAACGCTTGGTGAATTCTGCTTCACAATGATAGGAAGAGCCGACATCGAAGGATCAAAAAGCGACGTCGACACGGCGCAAGGCCGCGCGTACACCGGGGCTGCGGGCGCGGGATGGAGCCGCGGTGCCCGGGCTGCGCCCCGTGCACCTCGTGCTCGCCCGCGCGGGCCGACCAAACCGGGACCAGACCGATTTAATCCTGGTCTGGTCCCGGTTTGGTCCGGGTCTGGACCTGGTCCGGTCCTGGTCTAGACCTGGAAGTCAGATAGAACCAGAGGCTGCCCCGAGCGAGACCCCGCGGTCTTCCCCGCTGATAGAGCACCTTTCTCGGCCTCTTAGCTCACAGTGTCAGCCCCCCGGCTCTGGAAGTCAGATAGAACCAGAGCCCGCCCCGCCCCGCTCTTATTCCCGCTGAAAGAGCGTCTTTCTTGGCCTCTTAGCTCTAGCACAGAACGCGCAAGGAGCGCGGAGACACGAGCAACACGCTCATCCAACGGCACTGCCATGTCCCGGGATAATCCTGGTTTAGACCTGGTCTAGTCCCGGTTTAGTCCAGGTCTAGACCTGGTCCAGTCCTGGTTTAGTCCAGGTCCAGTCCAGGTTTAGACCTGGTTTAGTTCTGGTCTAGATCTGGTTTATTCCACGTTTAGTCCTGGGTCTACAGTCTCTTAGCCAATCAGGACGCAAAACATAATGTTACACTATAAAAAAAAAATGTTACACTATAAAAAAAAAAACTTGGAACGAATCAGGCCTTTTCCATTGAAATTGCTACTCAACTTACGAAAAAATCACGTTACGAAACCACTTCTGGAGCGAATTAATTTCGTAAGGTGAGGTACCACTGTATTTGGCTTTGAAATAGTTTCGCTTGTCTACCATTGACATAATAAATGAGCCATAATGCCAAAAAAAAAGGAGCTAGAAATAAATCCAGAAAGTTTTTTTTATTTTTTTTTACATGTTGAGTTATGTCAAGTGATTCTTATGGTAATGTTAACATGGAAGGATATTCTAAAAGGCCTTTTGTTTAAATGAGGAAATCCACTGTATAATCCAAGCCAAAGAGGAACTGTTCGGTCCTATTGTATTTCAATTGTGCTTTTCCTAAACAAAGCAGCTTGTTGTATCACATCACTGCATTTAAAACATACTTCTCCCTACTCCCCTAATAATAATAATAATAATAATAATAGTTATTATTATTATTATATCATTATTATTATTAATTGCATTTATTTGGTGCCTTTCAAGACACCCAAAGTGCTTTACAGTTCATTGTTCATTCACTCCACACTTGGCGGTGGCCTCATTGGCCCCTCCGACCACCACCAACACTCACGCACACACCACTTTCATACTAGGCAATGTGGTGTATTGTCTTGCTTAAGGACACAACGACAGTTTTTTGCGACTGGCGCCCCACTATTGGGAGAAGGCCAAGGGATTGCAGAGCTGTCAACAAAGCAAAGGGTGGATGCTTTAAAGGGACAGTGTGTAGGATTCGTGGCGCATAGGTGGTTACTAGCTATTCCACTTCCTCTTTTGGCTATGGCAGACCTCGAGGGTCACCCGGACGCGACGTAGCGCCGAGATCGCGCGTGCTCGCGCACGAACCGCGCACCGCTGTATACATAAAGCGCGGTCCCCCGTTCACTTTTTTTTTTTCTTTTCGCATGAAAACACACAATCCCGATCATGATTCATGACAATCTACACATCAAATGAAACCTTACAGTCTCCTCTTTTTGACTATGCAATTCATTTCCCTGCAAAACAATCACTCCCCGAGCACATGGGGCTTTTATACAGAAAAGCACAAAACTTAGCTTACTTAGCTTACCTTTGAAGGCTTTGCACAGGTCAAACTCTGTATTTCATCATAAACTTGGTCTCAATCTGTCCATAAGGATCCAGCGAATAAAATCCAGTAAAACAATTTAGTCCAAAATACGTGTTGTATCCATTACGATGTGTGATCCGGCAGCATGCTTCTTTACACAGGCTCACCCCTTCCCCCCTCCCCTTCCCCTTCTCTCCTTCTGTCCTTCACTCCCAAACGCAGCGCGGCTAAGCAGCTGTTAGCAGGAGCCGAGGCGAAGGATGAGCCCAAATGTCCTTCTGTGGCTCTCGTATTCAAAATGGCTGCCTCTATATGGGGAAGATCCCCCTTTTATGTGACTATATCTAAGTCCAAAAGAATACTTTGATTTCATGATGGAAGTGAAAAGGCTTGGAAAACAATGTATTTTTGAATGGGTATCTTCAATTTCAGTAATTAACAGGTAAAAATCTTACACACTGTCCCTTTAAGGATATGAATATAAAACATAAAAAAATATTTAATTATTTCACTTTGCTACATAATTCTGTATATCTTGACTGCAAAGTATCAATTCAGTCTCTTCTGTATGTATCTAAAATGTAGAAAGTAGTTAACATAAAGAAAAAACATTGAATGAGAGGGTGTGTTCGAACCTTTGACCAGAAATGTAGGTTTACTATGACACATATATTTAATCTTGTTCTGTCTTTGTAGTTGCAGGCGTGAACAACACGTACAATATGATTGTGGGGCTGATTCTGGCTCTGCTGTCGGCCACTTTGATCGGCGTGAGTGTGAGCATGAAGAAGAAGGCTTTGCTACGCCTGACAAGCGGCGGAAACACGCGAGCAGGTGAAAACAGCCCCTCCTCTATTTGTTTATTGTTTTTGCATCTGGCAGGTTCTCGTGTTTTATAAGTATGACTTGGTTTGGTGGGATAGTACCTGTGGTAAATGATTATCATAGTTTTACATCAAGTTAAATGGAAAAAAAAAGTTGAGAGGAAAAGTACAAAAAGGACAGGAAGTAATGCTGAGTTGTTAAACAGAATCCCTCAACACAGAAAACTCCATCCAAAAGACAATTTTCGCATTTTCTTTCATTTAACAAAATGAATGTGTTGTCATGTATGATTTTTAAAGGATCTAATCATAACTATTTATTATTGCAGTTTAGACAAGTTATGGCTCTTTCTCAAATAAATGTTCTTAAACAGATCAGTATGTTGGTCTTTTGGGGTTGACACCACTTTCTGAAACTATTGTGAAAAATGAAAAAAAAAAAAAAAACACTGTTGTGCATTTATACTGACAGAGAAGGTGTAGGCCCAGGAATTAGATAATAGATATTAACTATATAAGGTCAACAAATCTACATTTTGACAGTTCTCCATTCTCGAGCTCAGTTTAAAATACAGGGATTCTAAAATGTGAACACAGCGTATTCCCAGATAGAGAGGTGTTCCAGTTTTTCCCAAATTTACAAGTCGTAAGTTGGAAAATCTGACCTCCGAGGGCAACTGGGTTGCTGCATTGGTTGTTGCCATGGTTACTGTGGTGTTGGTGACAGTGTTGGTTGTTACACTGGTGACACAACAGTCCCAAAGCTCCCTCCTCAGTGTCAGTCAGACCTTTCATTTGAACAGTTTAATCTTATGTAATTGGTGAAGTGTAAATGTTGCTTATATATAAAGTGAATATGACAGTTTTTCATGTTTTTCTAATTCTGACTTGGTTTGGTGGGGTAGTAATATTTATCAACGTGTTTTATATCAATTTATTAGCTTGTTTGTGGGAAAATATGAAGAATTCTTGGACAGTAAAATGCTACATAATAAGATACAGCCAGTACACAGTGGACTTATTTTGATGTCAAGAGTTGCTTAAATACAATACATCTGCACTGTAATACATGGAATAAAATTTGTTACAGGCCCTTTAATTGTGCAGTCCTAAACTGTATGTTACATTGACCAATTTTAGATTAGGTGAAGAACCACTAATAACACTTACTGTTGACTGGCGTAAACATACAATTTTGTTTCCTTATTTGTGTTTTAAGGTGATGGAGGTCATGGATACCTGAAGGACTGGGTTTGGTGGGGCGGATTTCTGACCAGTAAGAATAACCCCACTGTTTAACTATTCTGATCATAGACTGTATATGGAAATGGACTAAGCAAGTGTGACATCACCCATAGAGTCCACTCAAATGAAGTTTGAAATGCTAGCAGTTACAGGGGCGGATCATGTAGAGGTTAATACGAACATTTTAAGACCAAAATGAAGAGGCTCACAGCAGCAGTTATAGAGAGAAGGGCAACAATATTCTAATGCAAGTCAGTGCAGGCATGAAAATTCCACACCTTTCGGCGAAATTCACCATTTTCAAGTCAAAATGGGTGACCTACGTGAATCTTGTAGATCCAAGGAGGAAAATATTAATTGACTGGGCAAAATCCCCCATGTTTTGCTGCCAGTGCCAAGAGCCAATCATAGGCCGAACTGCGCTCCAGCTTCATCATGTTGGCGGCATAATTACTAAGGATGCACCGATGTGAAGATTTTAGCTGATACCGATATCCGATATTGCTCTTGCTGGTATCGGCCGATACCGATATGTATTTATTTTTAATTCTGAGATAAAAATTTTTACAGACTGAAAATCATGCAAAATGAATTTTTGAATGTCTTTTTATTTTCAACGCGTTTTGACTCCTCTGAGCACAGTCCGAGCACATCCCGTCCGAGTCTCGTGCTCGCAGACCCGGGTGGGATGCGCGGTCTTGCGCCAGTCATGCTGCGCTGTCACGGATTTGAGCATGATGAGCGCACATGTCCGCGCGCCCCCCACGCTTCACTATTAATACATTTTGTTGAAAATCTCGCGCATACACGTGGATACGTGAATCAGAAAACACGGCAAACTGTTACAATGGAGCTGACGTGTTCTTATGGCGTGAGTCATATTATCAGATTATTTCTGCATCAAAGGGACATAACCTGGGACTAAACCAGGACTAAAGGGTTAGGGTTAGCGCACCCTCTCACCTTTTTCACCCCTGACCCATTTTCATGCCTGTCAGTGGATGACAGGGTCAGTAGGAACTGGAAGAGCCCGTATGTGAACTTCCTATTTGGAACTCGGCATCTACCTTGTTAGCTATGTCCATTTATACCGTACAGTCTCTGCTTCTAATATAACCATATTCAAACTGTATGTGAATGTATGGTACAGAGGAGGAGGGACGGTGAGAGCAGAGGAGAGTGTCAGAGGAGCAGAGATTAATGTCATGTTTCTGTCTGTTTCAGTGGGACTAGGGGAGGTGTTAAACTTTGTTGCATATGCATTTGCTCCTGCAACCCTTGTGACGCCACTGGGTGCACTTGCCGTCATCATCAGGTAAAAGCATGAGCTGCAATAACTTTGGTTTGGTTGGATGGTACATGTGGTCAATATATATCATGGTTTTACACAGATGCGTGAAAAGTCCCTCAGTCGTCCAGGTAGAATCCATGATAAAAGGAGAAGTTCAATTTGTCAACTGGACAAAGTTTGTTTGGTTGAAAACGTTTCACCGCTCATCCGAGAGGCTTCATCAGCTCTGGCCCTCATGCTGGTTAGACCCTGTTTATATCTAGCTGCAACGGAGGAGCTAACTACCCTGAATATATGGAAGGTTCAGAGCTTTGTTCAGGGTAGTTAGCTCCTCCCTTGCAGCTAGATATAAACAGGGTCTAACCAGCATGAGGGCCAGAGCTGACGAAGCCTCTCGGATGAGCGGCGAAACGTGTTCAACCAAACAAACTTTGTCCAGTTGACAAATTGAACTTCTCCTTTTATCATAGTTTTACACAGTTAAGTGACAGTTTGTTGAAAAAAACTGAAATGTACAAAAATACAGAGAGCAGCTCTGAGTTTTAAAATTGAATCTCTGTCATCAACACGGGAAACTCCATCCATAATGCAGAGACAATGTCAAAGATCAAAGTCAGCTTTATTGTCAATTCTGCCATATGTGTTCAACATACAGTGAATCGAAATTTCGTTTCTGGCCAGGTAGTGCAAAAAAGACAGTGTACAAAATACAATATAAAGACAAAACACAACAAAAACTATCTAAGACAGAGATCTAAAGTTAAACTAAAGTCTAAGATCTAAAATCTTAAAGCAGTGCAACATAATAAATGTTGCAATAAATGTTCTGTTCAGTGCAGCTCCCGTACCACACAGTGATGCAGCTGGTCAGGACGCTCTCAATGGTGCCTCAATAGAAGGTGGTCATAATGGGTGGGGGGGCTCCAGCTCTCCTCAGTTTGCGGAGGAAATAGAGGCGCTTCTGAGCCCTCTTTGCCAGTGTACACATAAGGAAGGCATTTTTCTGATGTTTTCAACCTTTTATTTAACAAAATAAAGGTGTTGTCATTTATTTTATTGTTCTAATCATAGCTGTTGTGTAAATTAGACAAGTTTTGGCCCATGTTACCAGTATGGTTGCTAGGTAACAGTTATTAAACACATTTCAACTCTTTCGGTACATTGAAGTGAATAATTATGGTCTTTATTAAATTATATATATATATATTTTTTTTTATTTATTTATTTTTTCTCATCTTACTCAGAACCCCACACATTTCAGTACATGTTTGTAGAGGTCTAAATTACAGGTTTAGCAGTTTTTGCACAGAATAAGACCCCATGGAGACACAGGGAGGGCATCTAACTAACATCATTTCTCAGAGAAGAGGAGATTATCTCAGTGTCTCCAATGTGAGCGGTCCATTGAGCTGTGTTATTTGAACAGTGTTGAGTCTTGAGGCATTAAATGTTGAGCAGGATATTTAACCTCAGTGCACTTCCTTCACCTCTTTCAGTGCAGTTCTGGCCTCCTACCTGTTTGGGGAGGTGCTAAACATCATTGGGAAATTCGGCTGCTTCCTTTGCGTCCTCGGCAGCGTCCTGTTGGTCATCCATGCACCGCAGGAAAAGGAAGTGACATCACTGCACGAGATGACCATAAAGATTCTAGAGCCAGGTAATCAAATGGGTTCTCTGAAGTTGTGATCACTTTCGTGCCATTTAAAGCTCCACTATATAGCTTTTTTTTGTCCCATGGAGATGTAGTTGTTTTGCCTGAAAGGTCCTAAATGTACGTAAAATTGACTCTTGTGAACTTTAAGCCATATTGTAATGCTTGTACTCAAAAGTGCCTGGAGTTGTTTTGTTTCTTTTTCATTTAGTTCAGTAGAGATTAGAAATTCTGAAGGCTGAATGTGTCCAAATGATTCTATTGAAGGTGTATGGAGTTTAAAAGCACAGAGAAGCAATAGATTGTTTTCAGTCTTGGAGAAGAACTCATCATATATATGCAGGGTTTATTTGAACGAAACAAAAGAAAACTGCAAATGTGTTTCTGATGACAAAACAACATTACAACATAGATCAGAAAATAATGCAGAATGTGCCCTTTAAAAGTTTATATCTTTTTTATTCATTTATTTTCATTGCTCAGAATTCATTGAAAATGTGAAAAACGGTGAGCAGAGTCTCCTCTCCACAGATCTGATGTGTAATTTGGCCTGTCACTTGCTTGTCTTGATAAATAAGTTTAAAGCTATACTGTGGATCATTCCCTTTAGACTTGGACTTAGATCAATTTTATTGATCCACAAGGGAAATTCTTTAATATTCTGTCGGAGTCTAGCCTCCTCCCATAGGCCTCCTCCAACCTGCACCCATTATCAGCATGTTAATAAAGGAGTGGTAGTGTCCTCTTGTGGGATACTAGTCTATCAACCCAACACAAACACAAAAATGCTCAAAAATATGATTGTAATTGTAAACAGTATTGTGATGATCACGCCATGCACACAGCATCACTTCGCACTCACTATGTTATTTATTGACAGGCCTAATCAACTATTATTCAGTTGTTACAATTATTGTGAGAAGAAATAATTATTTTTGTTCGAACTAAACCAGGTCTAGACCTGGACTGGTCCTGGACTAAACCAGGACTGGACCAGGTCTAGACCTGGACTAAACCGGGACTAGACCAGGTCTAAACCAGGATTAAATCACCCTGTGCGGCTCTTTCCTGGTTTCGTGCGTCTCTTGCGTTCGTTTGTGCATGTTTGGTTTGTGGCTCGGGCTGCGAGGACGTGGTCCTGAGGGAGAGGCATGGTCCCCGGGGGGGGTGACACGCGGCCTTGCGCCGGTTGTGCTGCTCTGTCACGGATTTGACCACGATGAGCGGGTGCACGTGTCGCGCACTTCTACAAGGGGTTGGTGCGCGTCGTGTCCCGGGACATGGCAGTGAGCGCGGTGCGGCCTGCGGATCCAGTGACTCATGTCTCCGCTCCCTTCGCGCGTCTGGCGGAGCTCCCAGTGGAGCCCCCAACCTTCACTATTAATACATTTCGTTGAAAATCTACGAAAGTTTGAGTGTTTCACGGAGAGAGGAATGTGAGAAAACGTTAATTCCAGTGTTTTAAGGCGTTTATAGCCTTAAAACATGTATAATAGTTGTAAAATATAAAGTTGTCCTACTTCGCGGATTTCACTCATTACGGGTTATTTCTGGAACCTAACCCCTGCGATAAACAAGGGACCACTGTAAATAACTTTTCTGGTGTAGGGTGCATCACTTAATTGTCTTCATGGAGATGTTACTTCTTTGTCTTGAATGTTTCACCGTAAGGCATTAAACAATCCTGTATGAATGGGGGATTACACTAACAGGTATGGCATTAAGATTATCAATCTCCATGGAGATAAGCAGGTGCCACTAGGCAAAGTCGCAGGTCAGATCTGTCAAGAGATGACCCTGCACAATTACAGGGATGAAAGACTTCCGCTTTTTGGCGGATTTCCGCTTTTTTGTCAGCCGCCTGGGTCATTTTTTATATCAGTGCAAATCTGTACAGAAAAAAATTTGGGTGTATATATATGTATAGTTGTGTTTAGGGTTGCCAACCGTCCATTGAAAAACGGAATCTGAATCGTCCCATATTTAGAAACAAAAGTATGCTTCCCGTATTGAGCTGAATAGGGACGCACTTTGTCCCATATTACCATGTGAATCAAAAATAGTGTCTAAAACAGGGGTGCCCAATACGTTGATTCTGATCTACCAGTTGATCGCCAAAGTGAGATGAGTGCGATCATATTTCATTACAGCCGCTGCCGTTGGTAATAAACTTTTTTACCGCTGTGCGGGACCACGCGGGGCTTCTCACTGCAGCGCAGCCTGTGCGCTCGTCTGGAGCAGACACTGCATGGCACCATGTGCGCCGCCAGCGCACACAGCTTGTTCGCAACATTGTGTACCTTTGCGTACCAACGTGTATCACACAGCAGGTTAAACTTCCTACCTGTCCATCCGCTTCACGTTAGGGTGCTGCTCCTCACCTTTTCATGCTCTCGCTCCTCCTGCTCACAGCGCACTTGCGCTCTCATTAGAAGTGCAAGATTAAGTGCAAAGCAAAAACTAATCTAAATTTATGTTACAGTTTGGGCACAGAGCAGGTCTACAGCACAGAGCCAGGCCTACCTCGACATGTGGTTGAATTTTTGCCTAATAAAAGTGCACAAATGCATCTGTTTGTCACGACATGCGTTTGGTAAATGTGCAGAAGCTGGTAAATACCACTGCAAAACCAGTAAGAGAATGTCACTCCAGGTAGGAAGTTGAAAAAACAGGTTTAAAAAAAAAAAAAAATCAAAGAAGGGGTCCTCAAACTGTGGGTGAGGGTTCAAAAACGGGGCACAGAGTGTTTAAGTGCAGTACAGTTTGCTTGGCTTATTTTAAGATTAAAATTAACATTTATCAGATAAAATGGTGATGTGAGTCAGCCTTTTCCCACATGAAGATCATTAAACCCTAAATTTCGTGAGAAAGTAGTGCAAAGTGGGTTCATCAAGAGGGGGAAAGGGAATTTTTCCCCTCAAAATGGGTGGTTGACATCTTAGATTTTATTGACTGGAATGACCCCAGATTGCATCTCAGAGCATCTAGAGTTCAAACATTTTACTGGCCACTTTCATCCCTGCAGTTAGAATGCATGCTTTTGTCAAGGTTTGTTTGTTTTTGTTTTTTTTACAATAAAGCACCTGTAATTTAATAAATGCCAAATAGATTTGTTTAATTCCATACTGTGGGACATTACAGGAAAAGGAAAAACGGCAACATCTCCACGAAGAGCCTCCCCTGACTCTACTGTTCTGTTCTGTTGCCTTAGGTTTCCTGGTGTATGCGATCCTGGTGCTTTTGTCGACCATTGTGCTCATGTTTATTGTCGCGCCTCGGTTTGGACAGACTAACATCCTGGTTTATATCTCCATCTGCTCTCTGCTCGGAGCCTTCACCGTGTCCTCCGCCAAAGGACTGGCCATCGCCATACAGACCTGTGAGAACGCAGTACAATAAGAAAAAGATTAACATGTCACAACAAGTCACACATGACAATAAACACCACTGATGGAGCAGATTGCTCTATAGAGGTATGGTAATACTTGTTGGGTTTTGTTTCTGCAGGTATTTCGGACCCCTCGGTGTTCATTAACCCTCTCACTTATGTCCTGATCTTGACTCTATTGGTGTCTATTCTGGCCCAGGTAAAGTGCTGTCTCTTTGTACACCATGCATTATGAACCCACACAGCAATTTCTCCTATGTATAATTAAGATATTATCATCTTCACGATAAATGTGAAGTGTTTTTTTTTATCTGTCTGTTTTATCTTTTTATCTGTCTATGGACTAAACCCCAGCATCGTGTCATCCCTAATAGTTACACAGGATTTAGTTTTGTTTTTTGTTTTTTTTTACTTATTTTCAGGTGCACTATTTGAACAAGTCCCTGGACATTTTCAACACTCAGATGGTGTTTCCCATTTACTACGTGCTCTTCACCTCCGTGGTCCTCTGTACTTCCATCATTCTATTCCAGGAGTGGAGCTCCATGTCCCCCATTGCAGTGGTGACAACCCTGGGGTCATTCATGGTCATCGTGGTGGGCGTGATTCTGCTCAACCTCTTCAAAGACAACACTGTATGTACACAGTCACAATCACACATAGTCATACATCTGCACATAGATGATATTCATAACTTCATCCTCAAACCTAAATCAAAACAAGGAAAACAATACTGATAGCTATTATGCTAAGAGGTGTGAAAGCACCCAATGTAGGCCTGAATGATTATATAAGTATGACTGGATTAGTTTCAGTGTGGTTTCCCCCTCCCATAGACTGTATAAAGAAGTGGACTAAGCAAATGTGACGTCGCCCATAGCGTTCAGCGCCATTCAAATGAAGCTCGCAATGCTAGTGGTTACTGGGTCGAATTTGGAGCCAGGCTCTACAGAAGGATTATCAGACTACGTCACTTCACACTCTACTGCGCATGTCTCCTGCAGAAAGAGGCACTGTCCTGTCTGGTATCATGTCAGTGTCGCGTAGGATTTCAGCAGATTTCAGATTCTCGGGGGCGGGGCTAGGTGTATCAATCAGGTATGAGTGGATGTCCGGCTACTGAAGTTTGAGCCATTCCTTCTTGTCACTTACGCACTCACCTGTATTTAATGCATATGGTTATTAAGACGTATCCCACTCACTAATGTTAATTTAGCATCGTGACATATTTTGTCACAGTGGTAAACTGTTTTAGTGCACTGACAACAGCGCTAGTTAGCATTGCAACTTCATGTTAACTGCGCAGACAGCGGCGCTTTTGGAACGCGGCCACTAGTGCATTAACAATGTCCATTCATATATACAGTCTATGCCTTCTCCCTTCTAACAGTGTCTACCAGCAATCTGACCAGAACTGAAGAAGCAGCCTTTTGTCCAGTTGACAGATTTTATTTTATTTTTTGCTAAACAATCACTCTCACACTGTATATACACAGTAAAAACATCTGCACAACATCTGCTGAATATGTTGAAAGATTATTGAACATTCAAGTAATTAATAAAACAGCTACACATCTGACGAGAGAAAATGACTTGAATTCAGAAACAGGGTTGATGTCATCAATATTTCCTGGAGTGTGATGCTAACTGAAAGCACTACTGTTAAAACCTCTGTTACTGATGTTAGGCTTTAATATGATTAATCTGACCAGAAAGCGCTGACGTTTTATAGAAAATCAAACACTCATATTGAGCACAGGCTAGGTAGGCTAGGTTTTAATTTAGTCTCTGACTCGAACTCATAGTGTCTTTGGCATTCAGTATTACTTGTTGCCTATATTTTCTTCAGCAATATATCGTATTTCAAAATGTGTTTTTGTGATAGGTCTACACAAAGCCGTATCATTTTGTACTTGCCAGGAAATAACAGTTTGATATTCTGATTTCAAGTCATTGGATTCTCATTTGTACATGTATTTATCAGTGACTCCAGTTGACCAATTGTATGCTGTGCTAATCTGCTCTCATATGACAGGTGGTTAGCATTGAGTGTCTTTTACTCATTCACAGCTGTTTTCAGAAGAAAAGTAGGTCTCCCGCACACTCAGCTGTTCAATGTAACTGGCTAGTCTGGATACACCTCTCTCTCCTCTCTTGGATTCTATTGGATTCTACTGGGTTCTTTTATATTCTATTGATACTTTGCAGTTAATGTCATCAGCATTCCTGGGGGGGACTCTGTTACTCAAGTTAGATCAGGTTGCGTTAAAACAAAGCTCAGTTTAAAGTACTGACTCAGCTGAAACTACAACAGGTGAGATGATTTGTGCTGTTGAACAAGTCTGTCTTGAATAGCATTACAGTCTCTCTAGCTAGTCTCTCTGACCTTTTTGTTGAAAATAAAAAAAAACACCTAAAGACTTCGACAAACTTTCCGCAAGGGAAATTGTTTTGGGTACGGTAGCTCATTCATCAAATATAATATACAATATAAAACAGAGGGTAAAAGAACAAAAAGAAAAATGGAATAGTAACCAAAGAGCAATAGACCTGTGTCAGATGAGACATAATTATATACATAAGGTAATGGTAATAAACATATATGTACAATCAGATTTAAATAGAAATGTAGTAGTCAAATACAAAATACAGTATCAAAGATGATAAACAGGACCATGAAAAACAGGCTGAAAAAATGTGCTGTTTAAATCTATTTGGCATTTTTTACAGATGTGTGCATTGTGACACCATGGTAACAGCTGAATATTCCACCATAGATATACATGCAGACCCCTCCCCAGTGTGATGTTGCTGCAAACTATCTATAGTTTTTAAATAATTATATTATATTGTGATGTGTTGGAGTGTATTCTATTGTGTTTGCGGGCTGTGGAGAGGTCAAAAAAGGGACTCAAATGACATAAGAGATATTTAAATGTTAAGGTAAAAGAGGCTGGGTCAGTGCTCTTGTGTGGTTCCCCGTGAAACAGTGACAATAATAACATTCTGATTTCTGAAAAATGTAAACAGATAATGTTAAAGGGCCCATATTACGCTATTTTAACATCCATATTACAGATGTTGTTTCTTCATCACAAGCTTACCCAGAGTTGTGTTTTGTTTCATTAGCACCTGTATAACCCACAAACCCTGAATATTTAGGCTGAGTTCTTCTCTCAAACAGAAGACGCCGTGTTCCACCTTGTGATGTCATGTGGTAATACAGGAAGTGCTCCTCTGTGTTTTTATACTCCATACACCTTTACTAGAATTATTTTCATGATTTAAGCCCTGGAATTGCCCATCTCAACTGAACTAAAGGTAAAAGGTGGAACAGAGCATTTTGAATTTAAGGTATGTAAACAGACGTAAAAACAGATGTAAAAAATAGGGTCACTCAAACATGTGTGAATGAAACAAAATGGTATGGTTTTGATGAGCGAACAATGTTCTAACATGGCTTAAAGCTCACAAGAGGGAATTTTACGTAATACAGGACCTTTAAAGTAACAATGTGTGCCTTTTTTCTGCTCCTAGTTGTGACATGAAGCAATAAACCGAGGAGTTGTCCATCAGAAAACATTGTAAAGTCATTCATGTTTAACAATCATGGGGTCTCCCTTTAAGTGCATGACTCGGCCTCTCACTGGTTTAAAGCTCTGTGTGTTAATATTATCTCTTTTTTATTTTATTTTATCATTATTGGTTTCAGTGTAGAGAAGGTTTCAGTGGTGGTTATCTGGACATTGCTTTTTGCGATCCAAGACATATCAGCCCCCATTTTCTATTTGATGGTACTGGCTTGGGGCACTGAGATTTATCCAACTCTGAATTAACCGTGTTCAATCTCAAGTCCAGAGTGAAACTGACCTTCTCTTAAGAGGATGCTTCTTTGAACAGATCATAGACTATAAATGGCGATAGCTAGCTATCGAGTTCCAAATAGGAAGTGAGCATGAGCGCATTTCCGACTCCATCGACTCGTCACTTGGACCTTAAAATGTTAGTATTAATTCACTTTATGATCCTGTTGTTTCACTATTTTGTCACTAAATCAAGATATGATCATTAATAACAACAAATCAAGCACCTCCAAACTCCTTCCCACTAGCATTAAACAGGTTTGATTGGCAGCATTGCTAAGTAGGAAGGGGCAGAACCTTCAACAGCCTTGCCCCAGATTGGCTCTTTGGTTATTATGATGCTCTCGGTTGGAATTCCAAATATGGAACTCTGCTCCAAACTCACTGCCTACAACTGCTAGCCTCGATGAGCTTCATTTGGATGGAGCCAAACACTATGGATGACATCAGCCCCTCCATAGTCCACTTTTTAGTCAGTCTAACAGCATTTTACAAAAGCATCCTCCACCCATGGACTACAGGGTGGAGATTAGTTTATCACTAAAAGCTAATCACATGTAAGAGGTAACAGGTAAGAGTTGTGCTAGTGTCTCAAGCCAGCACCATCAAATATAAAATGGCTTCTGGATGGGATTGCAAAAACAGAATCCAAATGACTACTACTAAAACCTTCTCTTCATTGAACCACATGGATGAAGGAGGGATTACAACACCTCGTTATTCATTTCAGGTTAGCCATAGCAGTAATAGCTCTATGGATTCTAATTTGTGCTTGTTTTGTGCAGCTGACACTGAAACTGTTGAGGAACCAAATGTCTCGCCCTCCAGACCCTCTTCCCACTGTCCCAGTGATCAGTGACCCAACCAGTGACCCAATCGGTACCCCCATCACCACGGCAACTAGACAGGAGGGGCAGAGTAGGAAGGAGGACAAGTACGGGCTCATAGAGAACATGGTGATCGAGAGTCTGCCCCCTATGAGAGAGGAGGGGCCTCGTGTCTTCATCATCAGTTGAGATACAGATGGGATTTTTTTGTACACTTCAAAAAAGTGATGTCAATAGGTGATTTGAAATTGCACATGTTTTGGCTAATGTCCTGATTTTTCTTTGACTAGGTTTAAAGGTACTGTATGCAGCCTGTGCTCTTATTACTATCAGAATTGAACAATATCAAATCAAATCAAATCAAACAATATTTATAATTAACCTGGGTTGCCAGTGCTTTAAGCATATAGGTGACAAATCCAAGTTTTTCTCATTCTCAGGCTTGTTCCGAATTCCTCAAATTGGCCCCAAAGCTTCTAGCTCTTTAAGCCCAAAGCTGATGTGCATCACTGTCTGCCATGATGAGGACTGTCCGGATAGTATGCGGAGTTAGGAAGGAGTTAGGAACAGGAGACTGCATACTTCCTTTCATAGTTCCTTTAGTACAGGAACCTAACCAGCACTAAGGAGCTATGAGGCATCTTTCCCTGAAGGTTTCCGAACACGGCCGATCTTAAAAGTCATATTGCCTCAGATATTAGGCCTACACAATGTTTTTCAGTCACAGATCATGTCTTAGGGTTTTATTACAGTGTTTTCAGCAACAGCATCTTCTCTCATGTGCAAACACTCGGGTCATGTTGAAATTCGTATTAAATCAAAGCCGTAGAGAAGAATGAGGAGCACGTACTGTAGTCCGTTTTGTGGGTGTTGTAGTTTTTATCACACAGCTGTAGGACCACTCACCTTTCCTTTGTTCCTACATGTTTACCTCATATCTGGGGTCATAGACATGTAATTTAGAGCTTTCTAAATATAAATTCATTCACCTTAGCATTTTTTATACAATCTCAGGTGCCTTTTTTAGATATCTTGAAAGTGATGTGACATTACTAGTATATTGGTTAATAAATAAGTGTCCTAAACTATTTCACCAATTTATTAACATTCAAATTATTATTTTTGTTATTCATTTTATTTTGTTTCTTGTTGGTCGATTATTTCAAGCTTTTTAAGTGTTAACTCAAAAAGTTGTGCATAGTGATATTATACTTCAGTTCTTGCACTGATTTGACTATTATAATTTGTTTAATATTAGAATTTATGAAGACACATTTCAGATGAAGGAAGTATTTTTTGCCATTTTAATGTAATTTATTCATCTGTAAACTACATCTTTATTATTTTAGCACAGCATGTCACATGTTGAGGAGGGGGAATTATGCAAAATTGTCTTTGTGGATGTTTCTACAATGTTACAACATTTCCTCATCAAAAACATGAAGATGTTTTGGATATCCATCCGTTTAGATGTTATCTGGACCCTGCCCGAACTCTTTACAGTTGCAGTACAATCCTGTACTGACTCTGCCCCCACAAGCATTACTTTTTCCCATGAATATACAAAAGCAGGATACAAAGCTGTACACTACAATTTGACAAATCTTATGTGATGTGCAGTAGTTTCATTAAGGAGATGCATGCTGATGGTGTTTTGATGTCACTTTTAAAGTGGGACTGACTTGGCACAATGAACAAAAGTAGGGGAACCTCTGTGTCAAAAACTAAAGTGAAACTTTTTGAACTCATTATGTTAATTTGTTGTTTTCTGTGAAATAATATTTTCCAAACAATAAAAGGTAACATGTGATAAGCTGGAAAAAGTGTAACTCTTTAATAACTTAAACTACCAGGAAATTAAGGGTATTGGTTGTTAATTATGCTCGTGTGACAGCACATTTAAATATCCCTATAGTTTAAACTGACCTGGACACTGGATTGCAGATTTGTTGACCTGTTTATGGTTAATATCTGTTAAATTATTGTGCCTGTCCATATGGGGAAAAAAGTGATGTCACTGCAAAGAATCAATGACTTCTTTTAAAATATATTTAAATTGTCTTACTTAAATCAATCATTGTACATTTCTTTTATTTTACAGTATTGCTCTTTTAAAAACACATCGTATAGTGCTTAATGTAGGACCTTTAAAAGGTTTCATAGACTTCCTTGGCTTTAAATACTAATAAACATATTAGACAGGGTTACTGTATTAACTGAAAAATTACTGAGCTTGAATCTTTCATTTTGAGTATAACTAATACAATGGTACTACAACTTTTCTTATCCACCGGGTGATGCTGTTACATCATATATCCTTCCTCCCTCTCCTGCTCTGTCTCAATATCTCTGTTCCTTCTCTTCTCTCCTTTTATGAAGCTTCATCTTAATGAACACATCACTTAAGTCTAACCTTTTTTTCAATTGTTGGAGTACAACTGTTCAGCCCCCTCTTCTCTTCTGTCTGCCCTCATTCTCTCCCACTCCTGCATCTTTACCTCCCTCCTTTCTCTACACTCCTTTTTCCTCTCCCCCCTTCTCCCACCCTCAATCTCCCTATCTCCCTCCTTTAAAACATTCATCTTCTTCACTCCCCCTTCTTTCTTTCTCTCCATCTTTCACTTTCCTGCCCCTTTTCTTAAAAACCTCCTTGTGATGGAATTTCCATAAAAACACCGTATCTCTCTTTGTTCAATCTCTTCCTCCCTCTATCTCTCTTAATCCTCCTTCTGATCTAGAAGTGGGCAGGGGTCGGCAATGCCCACCCAAAATGTTCTCCTGCCCACCCAATTGGTCAACTGTATTTGATGTAATTTCAACCTGCCTATCACGTTTTCTTGTTTGCTCCACCAAAATTCCACGACGTCTGATTCACCAGTAGGACAATACGTATAGAGTCTGGTGAATCAGTCACAGTGTTGCCAACTTAGCGACTTTGTCGCTATTTTTAGCTACTTTTTGGACCCCCCTAGCGAGAAAATTAGACAAAAGCGACTAGCGACAAATCTAGCGACTTTTTTTGGTGATCAGAGGCTCCAAGATCGCGGGAGGGGGAAAAAATAATTGCGCCGTTTTCTCTCTTTCCCCGTTCAGAGAAAGAAACAGAGGGACAGAGAGGGGCGGGGGCGGAGTTTAGAACAGCGCGGACTGTCAGACAGATACGGCGCGCGCACACACACACACACACACACACACACACACACACACACCAGTCTCTCCTCTGCTCCCTCCCATCTCGTCAGATCGCCTCGGAGTCTGGTCATTTGGTCATTCCTCTCTCTGTTTCTGTCATTCAGTTCCTCTCGTCACGTGCGTATCCCTCTCATTCTTTAGAGCCATAGGCTCTGATTCTCAATAAGTGTATGCCTATGCGCTCTGATTTGTTATCTTTTTCTTTTTGGCGACACAAAGTCACAAGTAGCACTGCTTAAAAAGCTACAGCACAGAAAAGTTTAAAAAAGCTAGTTCTTTAGTACCAAAAAAATAAATAAATAAAAAATAAATAAAAAGCTATAGTTTGCCCACAATAGCACAAAAAAACAAAAAATAAATAAAAAGCTTTAGTTAAACTACAGCACAAAAAAAACACAAAATAAAAAAGCAAGCTATAGATCTTGGACTACAGCTCCAAAAAAAATATCTAAAAAATAAAAACCAAATAAAAAAATAAAAAACAGCTCGTCTAGCTACTTTTAGCTACTTCTGGGCGGGCCAATAGCTACTTCCGATGCTGGGGAGTTGGCAACACTGATCAGTCACCAGTTGCATATCTCTACTAACCTGGGAAATCCCAGGCTGCTTTCGTTCGTTCCGATCTGAAAGACAGCCTGGCGGCTATGGCAAGCGAGCTCTCACGATTCTGGGAGCCAATCAGAGAGCGGGGAGGGGTGGCAAGACGGTGACGCGTACTACGTGACAAACGGAAGCTTGTAGTTTGAACTGACAACTGACATGATAGGCTATGGGCTACGTATACGTAGGGTGACCACCGGCATGAAACAGGAAAGGAGGACACTTGTGTCCAAAAAGGAGGACAAAGGCCCTAAAGTGAGGACACCTTGTTTGTTTTTTTTGTTTTTTGTTTTTATTTTCCCCCGGGGGGGGGTAGTATTATTATTATTATTATTATTATTATTATTATTATTATTATTATTATTATTATTATTATTATTATTATTATTATTATTATTATTATTATTATTATTAACGAGGTCCAACGTGCTCCATAAGCATAAGAAATCCAGGGTTCTCTACAAAGGCGAATGGTAAGTCACTCATTGCGATCATTTGTGCTCCTGGCTGTGTTCTCCTGTGCCTTCGCACTGTCAAGGGGCATTTTTTGGTCTCCTTTTCGTGTTGATGTTTCTGTATGAAGTCTCACTCTGTGCCACCGCATAACCATAGATCTCATCTAGGATATGTTAAAAAATAATAAGAATACTTGCTACTAGCAAGTGTAAATAATGGGTGGGGATTTATGACGATTTATGCAACGGTGGGCGATGAGGGTCCCAAAGGAGGACAAAATGTAAAAAAGGAGGACACGTGACAGACAGCCGGACAGACAACTCTAAAACCGGGTTCTCCTGTGCCTTCGCACTGTCAAGGGGCATTTTTTGGTCTCCTTTTCAAACTCTCCTGCAGCGTGAGCTGACTCGTCTTTGGCTGGGTTGCCTGTAACTCGCTGTATTGTGTCGGGTGTTTGTTTTTGAGGTGCCGTATCGGTTTGTTGTGTTAAATGTAGCCCTTTCCTTTCTACCCCTTGCAATCCCAAGTTTACATATCCCACCGTTTGCTATGTCAATGTTGTTGTCATCAACTTTATAGTATTTCCAGACCCAGAAATACTCGCCAAACATTATAGCGTTCTTATAGCGCTCATTATAGCGCTCTTCTTATGTCTGTACTCACGCTTTGCGCTTCGAGCTGCTTCCGTGTATTTAACCAATAGCGTGTCATGCCGCACGTGTTGATGTTTCTGTATGAAGTCTCACTCTGTGCCACCGCATAACCATAGATCTCATCTAGGATATGTTAAAAAATAATAAGAATACTTGCTACTAGCAAGTGTAAATAATGGGTGGGGATTTATGACGATTTATGCAACGGTGGGCGATGAGGGTCCCAAAGGAGGACAAAATGTAAAAAAGGAGGACACGTGACAGACGGCCGGACAGACAACTCTAAAACCGGACTGTCCGGACGAAATCCGGACGAATGGTCACCCTACGTATACGCCAAATGATAGACATTCGTAACGCCCAATAAACGGCCGTTGGCGATCGTAAACCACACCTCCGGTACGAGATATTTCGAAGATGGCTTCCAGACCATATCTTACTTGTGATATGGTCAAGTGTAAACCAGGCAATATCTCCACAGTAAAAAAGAAAAAAGACGCGAGCGAAGCGAAGGCCGAGCGCAGCTCCTGTTCATGTTTCGGGCCCAAACAATAGCGCTTCAATCACGGAACATTTCACATTATCGCCAGCGCAGTCATATCGGGGTATTTACTGCATAGATAATCGCTCCGAGAGTCCACGGTCCCTGCTGCAACACAAGGTTGATTGGGCATCCGCTGGAATCTTGGTCGGGCTCCCTTCGCCTCGCAGCGCGCTCCAAAACAAAGATGGCGACAGATGGCGAACTGGGCCAGGGACCCCCTACTATATATAGGGCATAGAATTGTGCTTTATATTAAATTGAGCTTAGTGTCATGTATAAACATTGCTACTCTGTTATGGTACATCCAATACAAGGAAATAATACACAGGTTAATACTGTATTTTACACTATAAAATATAAAATTATATTATTTTAAAGTGAAATCAAGAGATTTCGCGACCCCCCTGCAGTACCTCCAGGGGGGTCGCGACCCCCCTGTTGAAGACCTCTGCTTTAGCGTCTTGTCCAAGCCGTATAAATCCACTTAAAACCCGTAATTTGGCCGAGAGACGTAACCTCACCATCACTCCAGCGCAACCCGAGACCGATATTGGAGGTTTTAAAGCAAAAACTGGGGGAGATATTTACGAAGAGCGGCACTCCCCGGCCTCCGCACCTCGGGTAAGAAGCGGTGCGCAGAGGCCAGGGCACATCAGAGCAGAGACCGCGAAAGGAGCACAGCGGTGGGGCAGGATTTGTGAGCTCAGGCCTCGGTTCTTTCTCTGTTGCTCCACCAGGGTTTGGAGCGGAGAGGAATGCAGCGGGACTGGCCTCGGTAAAATGCACTAGAATGCTGGAAGTTGCATCTAAGAAATCCAAAATTTTCTGGAGGAGGACCCCCACACCTCCACCTCTGATACACTGTTAATACTTAATGGGCCCCAAGCCACTCTGCACTGGGAAAACTGGGCCTCAACGTCAAAAAGGTTAAGAACCCCTGCATTAGAAGAAAAATGTTCCACATGAAACTTCACATGCCCCACCAAAATTTTGAAATGCCCCCCCAATCTGTGCAGTCTAGATCCAGGCCTGCTCTTCCCCGCCTCTCATCACTCTTCCTCTCTCTCCTCCTCATTCTCCTTTATCTTTCCTCTCTTCTCTCCCTCTTTTCCACTCTATCCCTCTCTCTTCCCTCATCCCCTCTCTCACTTCCACCCCCCCTCTCCTTTCTTTCTAATAAAGCCCTAATGTTGTGGTGCATTTCCATAAAAACACATAACAGCGTTTAAAAGTCCCACTGCTCCCAAACGCTCCACATACTCATTATTCCGACTCCGAGTGAAGCTCAGAGTGCCTCTGCAGAGTCACCGCAGCAACACTACTGCAATGCTCCCACATCAGTCTGGACCAAACCACCAAAAGGAAAAAACATTATGGAAATCTCGCTATAGACTTTTCAATGAATTTAAATATTAAGGGTTTAACATCACATGATATGCAACAAGATTCAAGATTCTTTATTGTCATTATGCAAGCATAACGAAATGTATAAGATAAGATAAGACTTTATTGATCTAACACAGGAAAAATTTACTTGCCACAGTAGCTCCAGGACATTTGGACAAGAAAGTGCATGCAGGCAGGAATGGGATAAAGTAAGTAATAATAAAAATAGTAATAATAATAAGTAATTAAAGCCGAAAGCGGCGTTGACGGGCCCTCGCACCTGCGGCCTATGGGGGTGGGGGGGCATGCTCCATGCCAGCAATACAAAGTATTTTCAGCCGCACAAGATGTCATGTCAATCTAAAGCACAGTAGCAGTTTCAGTGCATATTTTACAGTTCCCTTGTCTACCACATGGTGGCGCTATGACATACGGGCAATTCATTTGCATAAAAATGTTTCCTCTCAGCATATGCAAACCTACCCCAAACTTCGTGTGGCCGGCTAAAGCGGTATGAACCTGAACCAATTTCCGGTTAGGGGGCTCATTTGCTGTACATTTCTTACAGTTCACCTGCCTAACACAAGATGGCGCTGAGTGTGCTGAAAAGATAGAAATAAAGAGGAGGCAGTGGATTGTGAAAAGAAAGTGTATTTATTCCAAAAATTGTTGTGCACACGCTGTCAATTGCCTAGCAACGCACCTAGCAACCTTTGATCTGTCTTTGATGTGTCCTGTCAGAACAGACCCTGTCAGACCCTGTTAGACCCTGTCAGACCCTGCATGTGGCCTACATGCTGATGCCTACATGAACCTTCGGTGCTTGGCCCCACATTGCTGCTTGCAGCTATATCAGATCAAAGGTACATAAAGATCAAAGATCTTTGATCAGGGCGTTGCCTAGCAATAAATACCTCCCATTCATAACTCATAACTCCCATTCAATAAATACCTAACTTTATCGATCCGCCGTATCGTCATATTACCGCCTATTTGAAAATCCTTCGCAATTTAACATCTTCAACGTCTTAAGATTATGTTCACCAAAATTTAAGCCCATCTGAGGTACGGGGTAGGAGAAGTGTTTCAAATTCCATTCTATGTCAAATACCACAAAATCACACAAAAGGCCAATTATCTCACTTCCTGTTGGGCGTGGCCATGACATTGCAGTGAGGCATGTGTTTGTCTTATTGAGATACACGTCCCTACCGAATTTCGTGCGCCTATCTTAAAGGTCCCATGACATGGTACTTCTTGATGCTTTTATATGGCTCCTTAATGGTTCCCTAATACTGTAAATGAATCCTTCTTCAAAATCAACACTCTGAGAAACAGAGATAAGATGAGTAATTTTTCTCTCTCTGAACAGTACATTATGGGACTCATTGCTTGAATGCAAATGAGGAGGACAGAGATGGCCTATAGTAGAGGGTGGGGGTGTGGCCAAACTCTTCGCTCTCAGCTGTCCGCTCTGATCCATTTCCGCGTTTTTGCGCGGAGAAGAGATGAGAAGCGTTCCATTGAAAAATAAACACATTTCCACAGAAAATAAAATTAAACCACTGCTGTTCAAAGGTCCAGAGGCTCAGATAAAGGACTTCCGAGCCTAGAAACACTCGGACGTGCCTTCAGGCAAATTGAAAAACGCATTTCGCATTGCTTAGCGCATTCGCGGTCCAAACTCTCTGGGCGTGATTTACAGAGACGCTGAGTAGACACAGACGGGGGGTGGAGCTGCATTTTTCGAGCTGACGTCAATAAGGTGCCTTGTTGAGAATCGCCCGTTTGAGCTGTGTTTTCTTCTAACGCAGAAAAGGAGGAAATGCTCAGTTTAGACATTTCGCAACTTTTAGCCATGGAGGGGGGGCCCTAAACAGGGTAGGGGAGCTCACATTAATGTTCAAAAACCTCAGAAAGTGAAAATTTCATGCCATGGGACCTTTAAACGGTATGCCAGCCCCGAAAGACAACGCGCTAGGGGGCACTATCGAGCTCCTGGGAGTCACCGGGGGACGGGTCTTTTTGTGGTCGTACTGGCCGCACTTTGTGATGCCCGTGCAAAGTTACATTCGTTTTGAAGCATGGGAACATGCTCAAAATTGCCCGAGTGTGTGTGAACAAGAATAATACGGAAACGGAGCAACAACAATAGGGTCCTACCTTCAGTGCTCGGGCCCTAATAATAGTAATAATGGAAATAGTAATAATAATAACAACAATACAAGCATCAACATGGAAAAGAGGATATTGCACGTCTGGCCTATATATTATAATTATACAGTCTGATGGCGGTGGGGATGAAGGATCTGCGGTAGCGCTCCTTCTTGCACTGGGGGTGCCTCAGTCGGCTACTGAAGGAGCTGCTCAGCTCCTTTACAGTCCGGTGCAGAGGGTGAGAGGTGTCGTCCATGATGGACATGAATTTGGCCAGCACCCTCCTCTCAGCCACCTCCTCTACAGAGTCCAGAGGACAGCCCAGGACAGAGCTGGCCCTCCTGACCATCTCTTTAAGTCTTTTTCCTGTCCCGTTCTGTGCTGCTCGGGGCCCAGCAGACGACAGCGTAGAGGAGAGCAGAGGCCACCACAGAGTCATAAAAAGTCTTGAGCAGAGGCCTGCACACTCCAAAGGACCTCAGTCTCCTCAGGAGGTGGAGGCGACTTTGGCCCTTCTTGTACAGGGCGTCGGTGTTGTGGAACCAGTCCAGTTTATTGTTGAGGTGAACACCCAGGTACTTGAAACTGTCCACAGGCGCTATGTCCTGCCCCTGGATGTTCACCAGTGAGTGAGGTAGTGGTCTCCTCCTGAAGTCAATCACCAGCTCCTTTGTCTTACTGGTGTTAAGGCACAGGTGGTTGCGCCCACACCAGTCCACAAAGTCGCTGCAGCAAGTAGATGACGGCGTCCTCTACTCCTACGTTTGGCTTGTAGGCAAACTGCAGCGGGTCCAGGGTGGGGCTCACCACAGAGCGGAGGTGGCTGAGGATCACCCTCTCCATGGTCTTCATGAGGTGGGAGGTCAAGGCGACTGGAACTCTTGTCTACAGAAGAATAAAAATCAAACAGAAGCATAAAGATAAAAAGCATCATAAATAGATAAAAAGCATCATAAATATATAAAACGCATCATAGTTACAGTAGTGTTAAGTGACTGTTGCAATGTAAAGAGAGTGTTGCAGTAAAGTGCATGTAGTGCCAGTCAGTCCAGTCACTAATGTCCATCTTAGCTTATGCCCTGTGTCTGTCACTGCGTGCACATGGAAAAGTCCAAACCGATTGCAAACTGATTGGGATCGTAATGGTTGCATGTGCACAGGGATTGGATTGGATTGGGATTGGTTTCCCCAATCCCCCCAGGAACCCCTGGCCTAGGCCGATAGCAAACCACTTGGCATCGTCATGTGCACGATTTTGGATCGGATTAGCATACTGCGCATGGGCGCGCCAGGAATTTCAAAATTTCACCCGGAAGTTGTAGGAGTGGTAGGGGGTGCCTACGGCGTCATAAGTAGCGCTTGTTGTTGCCGGACTTTCAGACGAAAACATGGCTGTGAAGAAAGCTACAAGCTCGCACTACTGGACCGAGGCAGGGTTTGCTCGGACCCCGGAGCAAATCAAAATCAAGTGGAAAAACGCCAGGGCGGCGTATGCCACGGCAAGAAGGAACAACGGGAGAGTGGTCAAAACCGTACAACTTGCTCGCATTACGACAGCGTTCTTCACGGCACCATCTTCCACCATTTCGGGACTATGAACATAACGTAGAATCGAAACGCGTTGTTTGCTCTAAGCCCAATAAAGGAATAAGAGTGTGCGGTAAATTTCGTCTTTTCTGGAATTATTCAATGTTCCTGTTGTTACCAGCACCTGGAAGCTGTGCATGGAGTTTTGAACTTTTGAAATAACGCACAGGGTACTTTTACAAACATTTTGAGTTATCTATTGTGACCTCATAGTATCAGAAGAGAGTGTGTGTGTGTTTTTTTTTTTAACTGTTGCATAACTTAAATATTAAAAACGTAAATATTAAAATCAGTGTGGAAATTTACTTAAGTTGTTCACTCAGACAGGACAAAACTACGGTGGCCGAGGGGTGCAAAACGCGTAGCAAAAGCGAAAACACCTGCAAATGAAAAACGATACAAACCAGATGGCCGAGGGGTGCAAAACGCGTAGCAAAAGCGAAAACACCTGCAAATGAAAACGCGCTGCAAATAGAAAACCGATGCAAACCAGAAAACACCAGCAAATGAAAACGCGCTGCAAACAGAAAACCAATGCAAACCAGAAAACACCAGCAAATGAAAACGCGCTGCAAATAGAAAACCGATGCAAACCATAAAACACCTGCAAAAGAAAACTACAACGGAAGTGCTCCAAACCTGAAGAGGGCGCTCTCAGTGTAACAGCGCAAGTTACTGACTCAGTGAGTAAACAGGGGCTGACACGGAGAAACTACAGGACAACAAAGTTATTCTTGAGGTAATGTGGATTTTATTTGACTATGTTCATATATTGTGCTAATAAATACACAAATGAAACAGCTGTACAGGGCGGTACATCACGTGCCGTTTATTTTATTGTTTCATACATAACCAGACTTTGCGATAGGATCAGAGATTGACACAAAACTGCACTCGTTTTAATAGTACATTAAAAAGCCATCTTGTCCCAGTCTCCCTTACCATACAACACTGCACATTATACTTGTTAATGACAGCACTTAACTTGTACGCAGTTACGAATGAGCTCCAATGTTGGTGTAGAAGTAGTGAATTATATACCATCTCACTTATACGTTTCTGATTTCAGTTTTCTACTTCGAGGACTTTTGTCCTTATTGTGGACAACATCTGGGAGCCATTCTGATGTTCTGTGGCTCATGTGGTACCAATGTGCAATTTTTGTCAGAATATGCAGACAACAGTAAGTGGACCCATAACCTTTTTTTTTCTTTTTTCACAAAAATATAAATGCCCTATGTCACTCTTTTGAGTTCTTATTAATATTAGGGCCATGCAACATATTAAATGAAATTCTCTGCCTTTATCCCATTTTGTGTTTTGTAGGGTCAGCATCAGATACCCCCAGAGCCTCAAAGCGTGACTGGAGATGGTGATCTCCACATGAGATCACCATCTCATGCGTGTTGCCTCGTTCTGAAATGGACGCAGATCTTCCAGTGAAACTGGAAATCCAGTCAGTTCCACCAAACCTGATGAAAATACATTGTTACATGCTGCTTGGACTGATTAGTTGCCTTTTCTAATACAAAAAGTGCAGATTGTTCATCTTTTCATCATGTACTGTTGTTGTTACCTCATGTTGTTGTTACTATGTATATCATCCATCTCTCTCTCTCTCTCTCTGAGAGAGTGAGAGAGATTGAGTGAGAGAGAGAGAGATTGAGAGAGATAGATTGATTGAGAGATTGAGTGAGAGAGTTAGAGAGAGAGAGACAGAGAGAGATTATTATTATGTTGTTTCATCATGTACTGTTATTCCAGGTAATGTAATAAATACAAACCTGTGAGGTAGGTTGTACATGACCTCTGGTTTGCCAGATGGACCACGAGACTGTTTAACAGGTCTGATTGTATGAGTGTTCCACTTTTCTCTACATTCATCAAGGTCACATTGTAGCACATCCATAAATGCAAATCGCAGGAGGCATGTGTGTTCATGACTAGTGTTGAAGAGATTTCTCTCTCATTTAGAAGGTCCATCCAAAATTGAGACCTGTAAAAACAAACTGGAATTAGGGCAATGCATTTGAGCAAATGTTTTGGGTTCTATTGCAACTGAAAATGTTTTAATTTACTGATGGATGCAATTTGTTCAAAAAAGCAATAAAAAATACTCGCAAAGGCCACAATGGTCTATTTTTTTTTTTTTTTTTTTGATGTGCATCTAGCTTATAAAATACTTAAGACAAAAAAATACATAATACCTCTGTTTGCGAAAATATGACCACCAGCTTTCAATTCTTTGGTTTGCCGTTGAGGAGCCGTACAAATGACTGGGAGCCCCAGCATAGTCATCGGTGTGAGATGATCTTAAGGCACAATGAATGGCTGCCATTGTGCCATTTTCAGTACCACAGTCAGTGCGAAGTCGCATTGGGATGATTCCACATTCTGACAGACAGTTCAGATAATTCTGGGCAATGACCTATGGGTCATTGTTGCTTGCTCCACATCTTAACCACAGCACTTTACGAGAGTATCCATCTATGCAGCCACTTATTCCAAAGCCATATGGTTTTAATGTGTCATATCCATCGATATGCCACACATGGTTTGGTCCATCAGAACTGTAAACCCTTCTTATAAATCTTCTGCTTGCACAAAGTTGAGTTCCGTGTGGATCAAATTCTCTCATCAGGGCCATAACATCATCCCTCCTAACTGTCAGAGAATATTTTAGGCGCAGTGTCTGCCACATTGAACGGTAACCACAGTGTTGACCTGGACCGTTTAATTCCTCCTGTATAGCAGCACGAACGCTGGCAAGAGGAGAGTAGTCTTTTTGCCTGAATAAAGACATCCTTTTCAGCTTCCCCTTCAGGGTGCAAAGGCTCATTATGTTTTGAAACCAAAAAATCCAAAATTTCTGCATAGCTGTAGCTGTGATTAAAACATCTTTTTATTAGATCCTCTTCTGTGGGGGTATCTAATGCTGACCCTACAAAACACAAAATGGGATAAAGGCAGAGAATTTCATTTAATATGTTGCATGGCCCTAATATTAATAAGAACTCAAAAGAGTGACATAGGGCATTTATATTTTTGTGAAAAAAGAAAAAAAAAGGTTATGGGTCCACTTACTGTTGTCTGCATATTCTGACAAAAATTGCACATTGGCACCACATGAGCCACAGAACATCAGAATGGCTCCCAGATGTTGTCCACAATAAGGACAAAAGTCCTCGATGAAGTAGAAAACTGAAATCAGAAACGTACAAGTCAGATGTTATATAATTCACTACTTCTACACCAACATTGGAGCTCATTCGTAACTGCGTACAAGTTAAGTGCTGTCATTAACAAGTATAATGTGCAGTATTGTATGGTAAGGGAGAATGGGACAAGATGGCTTTTTAATGTACTATTAAAACGAGTGCAGTTTTGTGTCAATCTCTGATCCTATCGCAAAGTCTGGTTATGTATGAAACAATAAAATAAACGGCACGTGATGTACCGCCCTGTACAGCTGTTTCATTTATGTATTTATTAGCACAATATATGAACATAGTCAAATAAAATCCACATTACCTCAAGAATAACTTTGTCCTCCTGTAGTTTCTCCGTGTCAGCCCCTGTTTACTCACTGAGTCAGTAACTTGCGCTGTTACACTGAGAGCGCCCTCTTCAGGTTTGGAGCACTTCCGTTGTAGTTTTCATTTGCTGTTGTTTTCTGGTTTGCATCGGTTTTCTATTTGCAGCGCGTTTTCATTTGCTGGTGTTTTCTGGTTTCCATCGGTTTTCTATTTGCAGCGCGTTTTCATTTGCTGGTGTTTTCTGGTTTGCATCGGTTTTCTATTTGGCGGCACGGTAGCAGAGTGGTTAGCGCTCTTGCTTCACAGCAAGAAGGTTCCGGGTTCGATCCCCGGGTCGCCCAGACCTTTCCGTGTGTGTTCTGTGTGGCGTTTGCATGCATGGTCTGGGTTCGATCCCCGGGTTGCCCGAGCCTTTCTGTGTGGAGTTTGCATGTTCTCCCCGTGTCTGGGTGGGTTTCCTCCGGGCACTCCGGTTTCCCCCACCAACCCAAAACATGCACCATAGGTACTCCAGCTTAGGTCCTGACCAAGCCGAAGCAAGAAGATCATGGAGATGGTCCCCGGGCGCCCTAATGTGTGTGCTGCCCACTGCTCCTAATATATATGTGTATATATATATAGGATGGGTTAAAATGCAGAGAAGAATTTCTCCAGTGTGAGATCAATAAAGTTCACTTCTTCTTCTTCTTCTATTTGCAGCACGTTTTCATTTGCTGGTGTTTTCTGGTTTGCATCGGTTTTCTATTTGCAGCGCGTTTTCGCTTTTGCTACGCGTTTTCGCTTTTGTTACGCGTTTTAATTTGCAGGTGTTTTCTGGTTTGCATCGTTTTTCATTTGCAGGTGTTTTCGCTTTTGCTACGCGTTTTGCACCCCTCGGCCACCGTACAAAACAGAGTGGAAGAGACTAGAGAATTTAAGCTAAGCATTAAAAAGACATACAAAATGAAAGTGTGGTTGTGTAATTTTCCCCAGACCTTACATAAATGAACGATAAACCCATAGCTACAAATGTAATGCTTTTATTTGTGGCACAGAAGATGCAAGCATTTCTGTGGGTGTGTTAGGGGGGATGGGATGCAGCGGGGTGATGGCCTTCACAGCTCCGGCAAAAAAACTGTTTCTGAGCCATGAAGTGGTTAATAGTCCTGTACCGCTTCCCTGATGTGAGAGATACAAACAGTCCATTGCCGGGGTGGGTGGGGTCAGTCGCTATGTGTCTGGCCTTCTGCTGAACTTGGGAGCTTTAGACCGAGTCCAGGTCTGGCAGACGATAGCCCACGATCCCCTGTGCAGTCTTCACCACCCGGGCTAAGTCCTTTTTGTTCTGTGTGGTGCAGCTGCCATACCACACCGTCATACTGAGAGACAGGATGCTCTCAATAGTGGCTCTGTAAAAGTTCACCAGAAGTTGGGAGGAGAGTCCAGAGCGCTTCAGCTTCTTGAGGAAGAAGAGACGCTGTTGGGCCTTCTTCACCAGGTGTGAAGTGTTAACAGTCCACGAGAGGTCAGAGGAGATGTGGATGCCCAGGAACTTTATGCTCTCCTTTACTGCCTCCCTCTGTATGCAGAGAGGAGCGTGTTCAGTCCTCCTGGACCTCCTGTAGTCCACTATCACCTCCTTTGTCTTGCTGGTGTTCAAGATGAGGTTGTTCCTTGAACACCACTGTGTAAGGCTCTGGACCTCCTCTCTGTAGTGGGTCTCACTGTTGTTGGATATGAGACCTACCAGGTAAACACCTGTCAGTTGGTCCGCACACGATTTCAGAGTTCGACCTGACACCCTGTCGGGACTTGCAGCCTTGTTTGCGTTGATCCTCCTCAGAGTGGAGGTCACCTGGTGCAGCTGCAGGCTGAGGGGCTGCTGCTGCTCTAGCTGAGGGAGATGTACGGTCCCTCTGCTGTTCGGAGAGTCAAAGCATGCAAAGAAACTGTTTAGGGTGTCAGGCAGAGTGGGATCATGGCTGACCTGCTGATCACCACATCTGTAGTCCGTGATGGTCCTGATGCCTTGCCACATGCTGCGCGACAACCAGGTGGTGATCAGTTGACAGCTCTGCACCTCTCTTCACCCAAGTGTCCAAGACACACGGCCGGAGGTCAGATGACACGACAACAAAGTCGATCATCGACCTCCGTCCTAGGGTGTCCTGGTGCCACGTGCACTGGTGGACACCCTTGTGCTCGAACATGGTGTTCGTTATGGACAAACCGTGGCTAGCACAGAAGTCCAATAACAGAACACCACTAGGTTCAGATCAGGGAGGCCGTTCCTCCCAATCACCCCTCTCCATGTGTCACTGTCATTGCCCACGTGGGCGTTGAAGTCCCCCAGTAGAACAACGGAGTCCCCGGTAGGTGCACTGTCCAGTACCCCTTCCAGGCACTCCAAGAAGGCCGGGTACTCTGCACTGCTATTCGGCCCGTAGGCCGACACAACAGTGAGAGACCTGTGGGCAACGCCAGAGAAATGGAGGGTCCAGCCCCCTTCAAGGAGTTGGGTTCCAGAGCCCAAGCTGTTCGTGGAGGTGAGGTCGACTATATCTAGTCGGTAACCCTCAACCCCTCCCGCACGAGCTCAGGCTCCTTCCCCCCTAGCGAGGTGACATTCCATGTCCCCAGAGCTAGTCTCCATGCCCGGAGATCGAGCCATCGAGGCCCCTGCCTTCGACTGCCACCCAAATCTCCATGCACTAGGTTACTTTACTTTACTTTATTGTTTATTTGATAGGGACAGATACAACAAACATAGATTAACATCTGATGCAGGTACCACAGTGTTTTAGCCAATGGCTAATTCGCAACACCAGTCCCTAGGAGGGCTTTTAAACAGATTTCAGTAAGTAAAAAAGTTGAAATGTATTGATAATGAAGAATAAAAGAGATGGATAATCTAAAACAACAATAAGTTAAAATAATGATAAGATAATGATAAGATAAGCTAAAACAACAATATCACACTAAACATAGGCACATAAAACACACTTGCACTGTCATTCCCCTCACAAACACACACAAACATACATGCAGTTACACATGATCACACTGCTGCTGGTGAATAAACCAGGACTTAGTCTGTTTCTTAAAAGTGGAGAGTCTGGTTATAGTTTTTATATGAGCAGGTAAAAAGTTCCAAAGGTTTGCTCCTTTCACTGAAAATACAGTCTGTGCAAATGAGGTCTTGCAAAAGGGAACTGTGCAGTCCCCATGTGTGGTGGCTCTTGTGGACCTTGTGGAGAGTCTGTTTACACATCTGCTGAGAGGTTCAGGTGCAAGTCTATTCAAACATTTAAAAACAAGCTTTACATAGCTAAAATTGCAAAAATTTGTAAAATTTAATAACTTATATTTGGATAAAATTAGACAGTGATGAAATCTGATTGTTTTTTTGTCTAAAATTTTATAAACACGTTTATAAAGTCGTTCGAGAGGCTTTAGAGTGGTCGGGTTGGTTTGAGACCAAACAGTAGTGCAGTACGACAGCTGAGAAAGAATAATTGAATTTACAAAGACACAGGCGCTTTCAAAAGACAAACAGTCTCTAATAATTTTGAAACAGTTAATGCTTGCTTTCATTTTTGATGATATGTTTTTGACATGCTTTTTAAAATTTAATTGAGCGTCTAGTGTCACACCGAGGTATTTCTCTTGCTCTACCTGTTCTATGAGTTCATTGTTCATAGTGATGTTTAGTTTGTTTTCTGATTGTGTCCTTTTTATAGAGAAGCATATAGATTTAGTTTTCTTTGTGTTTAGTGTCAGGCACGATTTTTTTAGCCAATCTGACACTTTCTCCAGACTTTGGGTTAATTTAGCACCGATGACAGCCGGGGTTTTGCCGGACACATAAACCACTGTGTCATCGGCGTACATCTGAAGGCCCAACTCAGGACACACTTCAGGCAGGTCATTCACATAAAGACAAAAAAGGATTGGCCCCAGGATTGTACCCTGGGGAATGCCTGTCTTAATTTCAAATGAGGCAGACTTTACATTGTCAATGACCACACATTGTTCTCGACTGTGCAAATAAGATTCAAACCATGTAAGTGCTTGCTTTGAAAAATTAAAAGAAGACAGTTTTGAAAGAAGAAGATTATGGTTTACTATATCAAATGCCTTTTTTAAGTCCAGAAACACTGCACCCACCATATTACCATATTATCTGATTAGGTTCAGATCAGGGAGGCCGTTCCTCCCAATCACCCCTCTCCATGTGTCACTGTCATTGTCCACGTGGGCGTTGAAGTCCCCCAGTAGAACAACGGAGTCCCCGGTAGGTGCACTGTCCAGTACCCCTCCCAGGCACTCCAAGAAGGCCGGGTACTCTGCACTGCTGTTCGGCCCATAGGCCGACACAACAGTGAGAGACCTGTCCCCGACCCGAAGGCGCAGGGACGCAACCCTCTCGTTCACCGGGGTGAACTCCAACACACGGCGGCTGAGCTGTGGGGCAATGAGCAGGCCCACACCGGCCCGCCACCGTTCCCTGTGGGCAACGCCAGAGAAATGGAGGGTCCAGCCCCCTTCAAGGAGTTGGGTTCCAGAGCCCAAGCTGTGCGTGGAGGTGAGGTCGACTATATCTAGTCTGTAATGCTCAACCCCTCCCACACGAGCTCAGGCTCCTTCCCCCCTAGCGAGGTGACATTCCATGTCCCCAGAGCTAGTCTCCATGCCCGGAGATCGAGCCATCGAGGCCCCTGCCTTTGACTTTTATTTATGTATTTATTTTATTTATTTATTTGAATGGGACAGCATGTATTAATGAACGACTAGTGCCGTAAATACACCGGATTTAGCTAGGAGCTAATTTCCATCCGTAGTCCCATTGGAAGGGGTAAAACAGGATACAGTAAAAGAGCAGAACATGCAGTGACAGACAATAATAAAACACAGTCTAGATTAAGACAATACAACAAACATTATACACATGGTTGGACAAGACATAAAACAAATCTGTACAATCACTTAAAATGCCATGAGGTAGTTCTAATACTAAGGTGCTTTTAGTTAAGGTGCCTATGACTGTTCATGCACTCACTCACTACAACTTGCATTCACACACTCAGCTTCATACACACATTCACACTCTCACACTAGTCTAAAAAGATTAAAAGATTAAAATGATTTTTAGTGATCACATCTTTGATTGTTAAATAGCCAACCCTTTAGTTGTTTTTTAAAATACCCAAAGGTGGCGCTGTCCCTGACTGCAGCAGGCAGAGTGTTCCAGCTCAAACAGCCCTTTATAGAAAGAACGTTTTGGGCAAAGGTGCACTTTCTAAACTGGACTTCACAGTCACCCCTCATTGTGGATCTCGTGCTGGTCTCACGGTTCCTTTTTTTGATGAATTCTACCATAGGTGGTGGGGCAATGCCATTTAGGACTTTATATACAAGACAACAATATTTTTTTTTTAAATTGATTTTCAAAATTTAAAAACTTATATTTGTCTAAAAGTGGACATACGTGATAGGATTGGGGCTTCCGATCTAATATCTTTATTGATCTTTTGTACAGTTGTTCAATTGGCTTGAGAGCAGTGACAAAGCAAATGACCACACTGTAAAACAATAGTCAATATGAGAGAAGAGCATAGAATGGAGGGAAGACTTTGCTGCCTCTGCTGTAATAAATGGCCGAATCTGTTTGAAATTTTGCATATTAAATTTGATGGTATTTGTAACTTTTTTAATGTGTTTTTTGAATGTGAGATTACAATCTAATATAACTCCGAGATATTTATATTGAGTCACCAACTCCAATTCCTCTCCATCCAAAAACACAGAAGAGTTTGACTGATTCACTGTTTTTTTGCTGAAAGTCATACAAACTGTCTTTTTTAAATTGAGTAAGAGGCAGCTTTGTTGAAGCCAGTTGTGCACCTTGCTAAGTCCAGTTGTAACCTTGGCAGCAACAGTGCTGACATCCCTACCCTGGATAAAAAGGACAGCATCATCTGCATACATCAACGTATTCAATTCAGGGCAGACATCCGGTAAATCGTTGATGTATAATGAAAATAGAAGTGGTCCGAGTACAGAGCCTTGTGGGACTCCGACACTGCTGCTGAGGCACTGGGAGGTTACTCCGTTTACTGTGACAGACTGTACTCTATTTGATAAGTAAGACTGGAACCAAAGCAAAGCATCTGCTGAGAAATTGAAATGTGAGAGCCTGGTCATTAACACTTGGTGGTTAACCGTGTCAAACGCTTTCTTAAGGTCTAGAAATACAGCGCTGACATATGGATTTTTATCTAGTAATGTTTTAATTTTTCAATAAACAAGCAGTTAGCCGTCTCCGTCGAGTGGTTTGGTCTAAAGCCAAACTGCATTTTGTGGAGTTTGTTGACTCCTGTCTCAAGATGTTTGATTAATTGGTTTGCTATGCATTTTTCTGTGATTTTAGATACTATGGGTAAAATACTGATTGGTCGATAATTACTTATTTGGGTTTTAGATCCTGATTTAAAGATTGGTGTTATTTTTGCTTCTTTCCAAGATGACGGAACTGCTTTTTCATTGATTGACTGATTTACCAGGTGAGTAATGGGTTGTACCAGTGCCTCAGCATGCAGTTTTAGGAAATTGGCATCAATTCCATGCATGTCCTAGGCTTTGGAATTTTTGAGGGCAGCAATAACTTTTGCTACCTCTGATACAGTCACATTTTGGAGATGAAAAATTGGCTGATCTACTTTTGTACACTGATGGGCAGTCGTAGTAGGGGAGAAGAGCTTTGTGATTTCAGACACACTCTCAATAAAATAGGTGTTGAAAGCATTTGAAACAACTGCTGGGTCCTCGACCAATTCATTATTAAGCTCAATTTCTATTGGTTTTGTTTCAGAATGGGAATGTTTACCTAAGAGTTTGTTCAAAGTTTGCCAAATATTTTTCCCATTACCTTTGTTACTTTCTATGATGCTGACAAACATCATGCCACCCAAATCTCCATGCACCTGGCCCCCATGGATCCTCCTGCGGGTGGTGGGTCCACAGGAGGACATCACTCCTTCGGGCTTCGCCCAGCCAGGCCCCGTGGGGAAAGGCCCGGCTACCAGATGCTCGCTGGCAAGCACCCACCCCAGGTCTGGCTCCAGGGTGGGGCCCTGGTAACGCCAGTCTGGGCGACGTATCTGACCTCGTTGTAAAACACCTAAGTGGTGGAGGGGTTTGGATAATGTGAAATTAATGAATAATGTGAAATTAATGTGAAATTAATAAAAATGAGGTTTGTGCCAGAACCACAGGACTGATAATAAAACCACTGCATGAAAAGATTTAGAGCACACGAAAATAAAATAAAAATAATGAAAAGAGTCCCCACTGTGGAGCCTGATTACACTGTCTCTGCATCAATGTTATGAGAAATGCTTATAAAACAAAAACAAAATTAAACAGACTTATTATTTAAATCTTTAAAGGGGGGTACTCTGTAAAATTGACTGTTTGGAGCTTTCTACCATGTTTTAAAGTTCCCTCATCAAAAACATGGCTCAAGAGGTTTGAGATGTCATCCATGCATGTTCTCTCCTGGACCCTATATATATATTCTCCATAAATGTACAAAAACATGACACTTGTATACTAAAACTTCACAAATCTGATGCAATGTGCAGTAGTTTAATTAGTGGGGGTGACTTAGCACAAAGGAAAGGTAGGGTGGACTTAGAGCGTACCTGATTTTTCCTCTCTTCCTGTCAACAGAACTAGTTTATTTAAAGAATTTGCAGTGGTCCAGTTATTCCTCACTTACCTTATGCATTCCGAGTATCCTAATTATTCACCACAAAGAGTTAATAAGTGTTTTTTACAACTTTCAGAGAACAGAGTGAAGTTTTGCTAGCAAACTGCCAACAACAACACTAAAACGCTTTAATTATTTTTGGTACAGGCCAGTTAAAATTGGTTGTAAAAACAGCTCCCAGGATCATTCGGGCACTCAAACCCCTCCAGCACGTTAAGGTGGCGGCTCAAGGAGGGACATACTGTCACTGCCTGTCACTCCTGTCATATTTTTGTTTTTGTCTGCCCTCTTGTGGTCCCCTTGTGTACTGCTTTGCCCTTGTGTTTGTCTTGAGTCTCCCATGATTGGTTATTGTTTGCACCTGCTCCTGATTAGTCTCACCTTTGTCTGCTCACTTCCCCTACTTAAGCCCTGTTCACCCTGTGCCCTGTGTCAGATTGTCTGGTCTAGCTCCTAGTGTGAAATCTGTTCTGTATATTTTTATGCCGTCTTTGTAGTTCTCTCTTGAAGATTTTTGTACAGCCATTTCTGAGTTTTTCCCTTTGTTGTATCCACAGTTTTGAGCCTCTGAGCTTCGCCTTTTGTTTATATTTTTTGGATTCTCGTTGTGACTAATAAAGACTGGTACTGCAATTGGGTCTCCCTGTCTGTACTTTAACACATACAGTGAATCGAAATTCCGTTTCTCTCTGGCCAAGTAGTGCAAAAAGACAGTGTACAAAATACAGTATAAAGACAAAACAAAAACTATCTAAGACAGAAATCTAAAATCTAGATTCTAAAATCTGAAAGCAGTGCAACAGAATAAATAAATACCTATTTACAGATGTCTAAAATGTGCAGTGTGCATCAAAAATGTGCAATGGAAGATATAGCAGTGAAATGGTAGTCTGGTTAACACCTGACCATATCACAAGTGAGATATGGGTCTGGAAACTCGCTTCGAAAAATCCCGTAGCGGAGGTGTGGTTAGCGATTGCCAACGGCCGTTTATTGGGCGTTATGAATGTCTATCATTGAGCGTATACGTAAGTCCATAGCCAATCACGTCAGTTGTCAGTTCAAACTACAAGCTTCCGTTTGTCATGTAGTACGCGTCACCGTCTTGCCACACCTCCCCCGCTCTCTGATTGGGGCCCTAAATCTGGGACTCTCGCTTGGACGAGTTTCCAGGCCGCCTTCCAGTTCGAAACGAACGGAAGCGGCCTGGGAATTCCCAGGCTAGTGAAATGGTAATGTGCATTTAAAGTCCATCCATCAATCCAATTTCTTCCGCTTATCCGGGGCCGGGTCGCGGGGGCAACAGTCTAAGCAGGGACTCCCAGACTTCCTTCACCCCAGGCCAGCCGAGAGACATAGTCCCTCCAGCGTGTCCTGGGTCTTCCCCGGGGCCTCCTTCCAGTGGGATATGCCTCCCAAGGGAGGTGTCCAGGAAGAAGAAGAAGCAACTTTATTGATCTCACACTGGAGAAATTCTTCTCTGCATTTAACCATCCTGTTATTAGGAGCAGTGGGCAGCACATTACGGCACCCGGGGACCATCTCCATGATCTTCTTGCTTCGGTTTGATCAGGACCTAAGCTGGAGCTACCTATGGTGCATGTTTTGGGTTGATCGGGGAAACCGGATTGCCCGGAGGAAACCCACCCAGACACGGGGAGAACATGCAAACTCCACACAGAAAGGCCCGGGCGACCCGGGGATCGAACCCAGACCATGCATGCAAACTCCACACAGAACACACACAGAAAGGTCTGGGCGAGCCGGGGATCGAACCTTCTTGCTGTGAAGCATGAGTGCTAGCCACTCAGGCACCGTGCCGCCAAGGAGGCATACAGAACAGACGCCTGAGCCATCTCAGCTGGCTCCTCTCAACGTGGAGAAGCAGCCGCTCTACTCTGAGCTCCTCCCGTGTGACTGAGCTCCTCACCCTATCTCTATGGGTGCGCCCAGCCACTCTGTGGAGGAAACTCATATCGGCCACTTGTATCCGCGATCTTGTCCTTTCGGTCATTACCCAGAGCGCATGACCATAGGTGAGGGTAGGAACGTAGATTGACCGGTAAATTGAGAGCTTCGCCTTTTGGCTCAGCTCCCTCTTCACCACAACAGTCCGGTTCAATGACCGCATCACTGCCGATGCTGCACTGATCCGCCTGTCAATCTCACGCTCCATCCTCCCCTCACTCGTGAACAAGACCGCGAGATACTTGAACTCCTCCACTTGAAGCAAGAACTCTCCACCCACCCGGAGAGGGCAAGCCATCTTTTTCCAGTCGAGAACCGGATTTGGAAGAGCTGATCATCCCAGCCGCTTCACAATGGGCTGCAAACTGCCCCAGTGCACATTGGAGGTCCCGGTTTGATGAAGCCATCAGGACAACATCAAACAGCAGAGATGAGATCCTGATAAGATCCTGTGGTTCCCAAACTGGATCCCCTCCGTCCCCTGACTGTGCCTAGAAATTCGTGCATTTAAAGTGCATTTAAAGTAAAGATTAAAAATAAAAATAAATGTGCAACAGTAGTAATTCCAGTGGAATAACAGTAGTAAACAACAGTACAACAGTAGTAAAATTCCAGTAGTAAATGTGCAATAGTGCAACAGTAGTCCTTAGCAGCAGTTTTTAAAGTGTCTAGAGCAGGGGTCTTCAATGTTTTTCAGGTCAGGGACCCCCAAACAGATGGTGAACTGGGCCAGGGACCCCCTACTATATATACGGCATAGAATTGTGTTTTATATTAAATTGAGCTAAGTGTCATGTATAAACATTGCTACTCTGTTATGGTACATCCAATACAAGGAAATAATACACAGGTTAATACTGTATTTTCATGTTTTTTTTTAAAGATGGGCCAGATAGGCCCTACGGGGTGGATGTGCTACTGCAGTTTTTAAACACAACTTGCATATAACACAGGCCTATTAAGATCGTTCACTGATTCAACCAAAAAACAAGTGCAAGGGAGAGAGTGGCTGTGCATTTTAAGACATCAAAGAGGGTGGAGGGACAAGGGAGAAATTGATTGGGGAAAAATGAAAAATATATTGTTTTTAAAAAATATTAACATATACAATTATATTATTTTAAAGTGAAATCAAAAGATTTCGTGACCCCCCTGCAGTACCTCCGCGACCCCCCTAGGGGTCGCGACCCCCCTGTTGAAGACTTCTGGTCTAGAGTGATATGTCTTTTCGATATTGGATATCGGACTACAGGCCACTTTTGACTCCAGCGAAAGTGTAGGCTAACACTGAGTTTCTGTGATTTGAAAAGTGCTAAAGTTTGTGTTATTTGGTGACTGCAATCGCCTGCCCCGAGCACTCACGTTATGGATATCGCTAAACTACAAAATCTCCGGAAATGCTCCAAATGACACCAAAGTACAATGGGTGAGTAAATGAAGTTGTTTTATTAACGAAATAAGGTTCAGATTGTAAAAACGTTACTATTCCTTTAAGAACAGGTGTTGAACCAAGACTGACCCACAATCACCACATCAAAAGTGGGACTAAACCCAGAGATTAATCTGGACCAGACCAGGACTACACCAGGGAACAAATGCTGGTCAGGTCAGGTCTTAACCAAGTCAGGTCTTAACCAAGCCTGAACTATAACAGCAGGACTAAACCCGGAGATGAATGCACAGGGCATATTTACTTGTACTGTATTGCATGAGATGCCCTCCCATATTATTCAGGCTGTAACTTACATATAGGCTTACAATAGGTGTTTCATTTATTAGAACAGTCTGAACAATGGTACTTTTTAAAAAGGCCCCAGAGTGGTGCTGATCAATGCCCCTAACCCCATGGCTCTGTCTCTGTGGGGCTGTTACCTTTATAGATTTTGATCTCTTCTTGTCTTTATTGGGCTTATTTTGACCAATCTTCCTCCTTCAGTTCGTCTCTAGAACAGTATTGACTGGAGGAGGGCCAGAGGGGGCCACAGATGTGCTTCATTACCCCAGGAAGAAGCTCTTGTCCCCAGGCTCAAAGCGCACCATCCATCGAGCTCCATAAACAGGGTTCTACACGGCCCATTACTTACACTGTCAAGAGGATTATTTTTTACAACCAATTTTAACTGGCCTGTACCAAAAATAATTAAAGCGTTTTAATGTTGTAATGTAATGTTGGCAGTTTGCTAGAAAAACTCCACTCTGTTCTCTGAAAGTTTTTTGTGGTGAATAATTAGGATACTCGGAATGCATAAGGTAAGTGAGGAATAACTGGACTACTGCAAATTCTTTAAATAAACTAGTTCTGTTGACAGGAAGAGAGGAAAAATCAGGTACGCTCTAAGTCCACCCTACCTTTGCTTTATGCTAAGTCACCCCCACTAATTAAACTACTGCACATTGCATCAGATTTGTGAAGTTTTAGTGTACAAGTATCATGTTTTTGTACATTTATGGAGAATATATATAGGGTCCAGGAGAGAACATGCATGGATGACATCTCAAACCTCTTGAGACACGATTTTGATGAAGGAACTTTAAAACATGGTAGAAAGCTCCAAACAGTCAATTTTGCAGAGTACCCCCCTTTAAAGATTTAAATAATAAGTCTGTTTAATTTTGTTTTTGTTTTATAAGCATTTCTCATAACATTGATGCAGAGACAATGTAATCTCTACAGGCTCCACAGTGGGGACTCTTTCATTATTTTTATTTTATTTTCGTGTGCTCTAAATCTTTTCATGCAATGGTTTTATTATCAGCCCTGTGGTTCTGGCACAAACCTCATTTTTATTAATTTCACATCATCGGGATCATTCGGGTACTCAAACCCGAGTGCCCGAATGATCCCGGGAGCTATGCTGTCGGGGGCTTTATGCCCCTGGTAGACGAAGAGCGGTTCAGAAGCCCTTTATGACGAGTAATAGACCAAGGCCAGTTACGTCACCCAGATTGGTGTTACCTGGGCTCCACCCTGGAGCCAGGCCTGGGGTGGGTGCTTGCCAACGAGCATCTGGTGGCTGGGCCTTTCCCCATGGGGCCCAGCCAGGCTCAGCCCAAAAGAGTGACGTGGGGCCGTCCTCCCGTGGACCCACAACCCGCAGGAGGATCCATAGGGGGCCTTTGCAAAGAGATCTGGGCGGCAGTCGAAGGTGGGGGCCTCGGCGAGTAGATCTCCGGACATGGAGATTAGCTCTGGGGACACCTCCCTGGGGGGAAGGAGCCCAAGCTCGTGAGGGAGGTTGAGCGCTATCGACTAGATATAGTCTGCCTCGCCTCCACTCACAGCTTGGGCTCTGGAACCCAACTCCTTGAAGGAGGCTAGACTCTCCATTTCTCTGCCTGGTGTGGGCCTGCTCATTGCCCCACGGCTCAGCCACCGTGTGTTGAAGTTCACCCCGGTGAACGAGAGGGTCGCGTCCCTGCGCCTTTGGGTCGGGGACAGGTCTCTCACTGTTGTGTCGGCCTACAGGCCAAATAGCAGTGCAGAGTATCTGGCTTTCTTGGAGTGCCTGGGAGGGGGTACTGGACAGTGCACCGACTCGGGACTCTGTTGTTCTCCTGGGGGACTTCAACGCCCACATGGGCAACGACAGTTACACATGGAGAGGGGTGATTGGGAGGAACGGCCTCCCTGATCTGAACCCAAGCGGTGTTCTGTTATTGGACTTCTGTGCTAGCCACGGTTTGTCCATAACGAACACCGTGTTCGAGCACAAGGGTGTCCACCAGTGCACATGGCACCAGGATACCCTAGGACGGAGGTCGATGATCGACTTTGTTGTTGTGTCATCTGACCTTCACTCAGGTGAAGAGAGAGGGGCAGAGCTGTCAACTGATCACCACCTGGTTTTGAGTTGGGTCTGCTGGCGTTGTGAGTTGGGTCCGCTGGCGGGGGAGGAAGCCCTGGCAGGCCCAAGCACGTAGTGAAGGTCTGTTGGGAACGTCTGGCAGAGCCCTCTGTCAGGGGCACCTTCAACTCACACCTCTGGGAGAGCTTCACCCGGATTCTGGGGGAGGCTGGGGACATAGAGTCCAAGTGGGCTTTGTTCTCGGCCTCTATTGTCGATGCGGCCGTCCATAGCTGTGGTCATAAGGTCTGTGATGCCTGTGGCGGCGGCAATCCCCGAACTCGGTGGTGGACACCGGAAGTAAGGGATGCCGTCAGGCTGAAGAAGGAGTCTTATCAGGCCTTGTTGGCTCGTGGGACTCCTGAGGCAGTTGACGGGTACCAGCGGGCCAAGCATGCTGCAGCCCGGGCAGTCGGAGAGGCAAAAACACGGGGTTGGGAGGAGTTCGGAGAGGCCATGGAGGAGGACTATCGGATAGCCTCAAAGAAATTCTGGCAAACCGTCCGGCACCTAAGGAGGGGGAAGAAGTGCTTCACCAACACTGTTTATGGTGCAGGTGGGGAGCTGTTGACCTCAACTGGGGATGTTATCGGACAGTGAAAGGAATACTTTGGGGATCTCCTCAATCCCGCCGTCATGTCTTCCAAGGAGGAAGCAGAGGCAGGGGACTCGGAGGCGGACTCATTCATCACCCTGGCTGAAGTTACTGAGGTGGTTGGAAACCTCTTCGGTGGCAAGGTCCCAGGAGTGGATGAGATCCGTCCTGAGTATCTTAAGTCTCTGGATGTTGTAGGGCTGTCTTGGCTGACACATCTCTGCAATATCGCTTGACGGTCGGGGACAGTGCCTCTGGACTGGCAGAACAGGGTGGTGGTCCCTCTGTTTAAGAAGGGGGACCGGAGGGTGTGTTCCAACTATCCAGTAAGGTCTATTCCAGGGTGCTGGAGAGGAGAATTTGACCAATAGTCGAACCTCAGATTCAGGAGGAGCAGTGTGGTTTTCGTCCCAGCCGGGGAACACTGGAGCAGCTCTATACTCTCCACCGGGTGCTCAAGGGTGCATGGGAGTTTGCCCAACCAGTCCACATGTGCTTGGTAGACCTGGAGAAGGCATTCGACCGTGTCCCTCATGGGGTCCTGTGGAGAGTGCTCTGGGAGTACGAGGTTCGGAGCCCTTTGCTAAGGGCTGTTTGATCCCTGTATGACCGGAGAAGGAGCTGTGTTTGCATTGCCAGTAGTAAGTCGGACCTCTTTCCAGTACATGTTGGACTCCGCAGGGCTGCCCTTTGTCACCGGTTCTGTTCATTATATTTAGTAGACAGAATTTCTAGGCGCAGTCAGGGGCCGGAGGGGATCCGGTTTGGGAACCACAGGATCTCATCTCTGCTGTTTGCGGATTATGTTGTCCTGATGGCTTCATCGAACCGGGACCTCCAACATGCATTGGGGCGGTTTGCAGCCGAGTGTGAAGCGGCTGGGATGCGGCAGCTCTTCCAAATCTGAGGCCATGATCCTCGACTGGAAAAAGGTTGCTTGCCCTCTCCGGGTGGGTGGAGAATCCTTGCCTTAAGTGGAGGAGTTCAAGTATCTCGGGGTCTTGTTCACGAGTGAGGGGAGGATGGAGCGTGAGATTGACAGGCGGATTGGTGCAGCGTCGGCAGTGGTGCGGTTGCTGTACCGGACTGTTGTGGTGAAGAGGGAGCTGAGCCAAACGGCAAAGCTCTCAATTTGCCGGTCAATCTACGTTCCTACCCTCACCTATGGTTAGAAGCTCTGAAATATAGCTATTTTTTACTATCTTTTTACTTGTAGACTTATTCACAGTGGGAAGAGTAACAAAAAGCACTGTTACTTCAATAAAATATATATTTTATTGATAGTTGAAGAGTCCCTCAGTCGTCCAGGTAGAATCCATGATAAAAGGAGAAATTAAATTTGTCAACTGGACAAAGTTTGTTTGGTCGAAAACGTTTCGCCGCTCATCCGAGAGGCTTCGTCAGCTCTGGTTCTAGTGCACTAGAACCGTCAGCTCTGGTTCTAGTGCACTAGAACCAGAGCTGACGAAGCCTTTCGGATGAGCGGCGAAACGTTTTCGACCAAACAAAGTTTGTTGGTTTTCGACCAAACAAACTTTGTTTGAAGAGGCTTCGTCAGCTCTGGTTCTAGTGCACTAGAACCAGAGCTGACGAAGACTCTCGGATGAGCGGCGAAACATTTTCGATCAAACAAACTTTGTCCAGTTGACAAATTGAATTTCTCCTTTTATCATTTTATTGATATATTTTACTCAAGTAGGAGTCAAAGTATGCTGGTAAAGTACTCTGAAAAGTAGTTTCTTCAAAAAGTCACTGAAGTAAATGTAACTGAGTACTACCCACCTCTGGTTATTATTATTATTATTATTATTATTATTATTATTATTATTATTATTATTATTATTATTATTATTATTATTATTATTATTATTATAACTTTATTTAACCAGGGAAATCCCATTGAGGTTAAAAACCTCTTTTTCAAGGGAGCCCTGGACAAGAGGCAGCAAAAAACACAACACAATTAAAATTACATGTTTGCGGTTTTGCCTGGTTGAGTTACATTTATTTAGAGGATCCCATTAATTTTTAACTTTATTAAAGTTAAAAAAAAAAAAACTGTCTTCAGGCACAATTGGCCACACCCCAAACATTTTTCAAGTGATATAAAATTGATTGTGCGTAATCTGTGCTTTTACAGCTTTGGGCTCCGGGCAATTGTTTGGTTTGTTTATACTCCACTGTTGCAGCTCTGGCCTCAAACAATATACTTAATACACTTAATATTAGGTGTGTCAGAAGTATCGGAAATCACACACAAATCACTATTAACTCTAGAACCAAAATTAGATATTTGAGCAGGCCAGTGCCTGCTTTTTTTGGGGGGGGAAATGCATAACTGGGACAAACTGGACCTTTCCTGAACAGTTCCATCTTGAGTTTTATCAGAACTGGTGTAAGACCACATATGATAAAAACTATTATTTTGTGTTGAAAATTATTTATTTTGCTTTTAATAATATAATTTGGGTATCGAGTTGAAAAGTGAAATTTCGATTAATTTTATGTTGAACACATATGGCAGAATTAACAATAAAGCTGACTTTGATCTTTGATCTTTGGAAATTAGGGTTGTACGTACTTTCACTTACAATTAGTGTAGGCCGCAGAGGTTGCTCTTGTAGGACAAATATAGGTTATGCAGATTAAACATCGCCACTTACAAGTGAACAGGCTAATAATAATAATAGGCGCGCAGTGATACGTATCGACAGAAAATAGCACCAAGCAATTATGACTTCTGAATTTTTCGTGGACAAATGTTTTGTGACGCAATTATATCACTTTTTGGACAAATATTGTTTTGAGAAGAAAAACAAGCTTTATTAACTGTCCCGGTTAACTTGCCGGACCTACTTTCGTCAGCTCCAGAACCGGGGCAGAACTCGGCTCACAGGACACTGTCAGGGGTAAGTCAGTGTGAATGCACGACACTGCTGAAGGGGACGCCATACAGATTCACATCAAAAAACCCGAACTATCCCTTTAAGCTGACCCAAAGTAACAACAACACTATATCTTAAATTCACACATATATTCCTGCTTTCTATGGTTCTAATAATTATTTTCAACAAAAGTAAATGTTTTGAAGTAGTAGTTGATCAGTTTAATCTAGAGTTAAATGAAAAATCCGCTGTAAAGGCCGACTTTCATTCAGACTTGGGTAGATTAGCCAAAATTGTTCTCAAATAAAAGCAACTACACAGTGGTCCAAGAAATTATTCAAGTAATAGTAAACAGTGTTGAGAGGTAACATCTGATTTATAATTTGTAGTTAATATAATTAGAAGAACAAAATATTAAATCTGATGTTTTCAAAGGATAGACAAAAACGAAACAAACTAAAACATATATGAAGAAGAGGTGCAAGAAAATACTTCAATTAATTTCATATTGTCAACATAAAGCTTTTTTCACTTGTAGACTTATTCGCTGTGGGAAGAGTAACCAAAAAGGCACTGTTACTTCAATAAAATATATATATTACTCAAGTAGGAGTCAAAGTATGCTCCTAAGTACTCTGAAAAGTACAGTTTCTTCAAAAAGTCACTGAAGTAAATGTAACTGAGTACTACCCACCTCTGGTTATTTTTTTTTTATTATTATAATTATTATAAGTTTATTTAGCCAGGGAAATCCCATTGAGATTAAAAACCACTTTTTCAAGGGAACCCTGGACAAGAGGCAGCAAAAAAGACAATTACAACAAAATTAAAATGACATGGGTTATCTTTTGGAATGTTTGCGGTTTTGCCTGGTTGAGTTACATTTATTTAGAGGATCCCATTAATTTTAAACTTTATTAAAGTAAAAAAAAAAAAAAAACTGTCTTCAGGCACAATTGGCCACACCCCAAACATTTTTCAAGTGATATAAAATTCTAATCTGTGCTTTTACAGCTTTGGGCCCCAGGCAATTGTTTGGTTTGTTTATACTCCACTGTTGCAGCTCTGGCCCCAAACAGTATACTTAATACACTTAATATTAGGTGTGTCAGAAGTATCGGAAATCACACACAGTATTAACTCCAGAACCAAAACAAGATACTTATTTGAGCAGGCAGTGATTCGGGGAAAAAATTGCATAACTGGGACAAACTGGACCTTTCCTGAACAGTTCCATCTTGAGTTTTATCAGAACTGGTGTAAGACCACATATGATAAAAAAATATATATATATTATATTGTAATGAAAATGATTTCTTTTGCTTTTTGGATAAATTAAATTTGTCAACTGGACAAAGTTTGTTTGGTCGAAAACGTTTCGCCGCTCATCCGAGAGGCTTTGTCAGTTCTGGTTCGAGTGCTGGTTAGACACCGCTTTGTGTTACAATTTTGTATGAAAAGCGCCTTATGAATATTGTTTGATTGATTGATTGATTGATTGATATCTAGCTGCAGGGAGGAGCTCACTACCCTGAATTCTTCTGAAACTATCTCAACTAATTTGTTTTGTGATTCTCTCTTTTGTTTTTTGAATTTCTCTGGCGTCTAGTTTAGCATACCTATTCAACCCTAACGACACCTCTGGCCCTGACCTGTCTGCCCTATTGTTTCTTTGCTTTTAATATTATCATTTGGGTATCGAGTTGAAATCGAGTTTGAAATTTTAGTATCATGACAACACTGTTTAATATGTATAGGTTTAGGAGTTATATTTAGCCCGATTTTTGAACTTTGTCTTTTATTTTTGGTGGGAATAAATGCCAAACATGTACTTTGGCCAATAAAGAGCATGTTTACTTACAAATAATAGAAGAACCTCACAAAAAACTCATTTGTGAAAACACTACTAAAATACTGAGTTACATTTTAAATATTGATCTTGATATTACTAAAAAAAAAGATAACTTGAGTGCCAATTCTGATGTTACCAAGATCTTGAAAGAAACCTAAACTTCAATTATTTTATTTCAAACTTGATTTCCTTCTTTAGAATGTTTTGATGCTTTTTTCACACCATTCCTGTTGTACTTCTCTCCTTATGTCAGATCACACTATGTTGCTTGTACTTTGAGACTTTGTTGACAGTGTAAATACAAACTGCTTAGTTGTATGAGACCAGCTCTTGTTTCACAGCAGAGAGGTGGTCAAACCAGTATTACGTGACCATTGTTTTGAAGTGAACCACCTGCTGTGTTGTTGGCACAGATTGGCAAAGTTTACAAAAATGGTAGTTTGAATGGGTGCAATTAGCCAGACTTAACCCTGTAGTTTTGACCTGTGCAAACATGTTCTGAAATGTCCTTGTGTGCCAGATGCCCTCCCTGTGTCTACATGGGGTTTTATTCTTTGTAAAAGCTGCTAACCCTGTAGTCTAGACCGCTACAGACATTTTTTTTTGTCACTTTTTTCAGCATTGATACTTGCTCAGTAAGTATGAGTATCTAATTGTGATACTAGTTTTAATTAGAATCTGCTTATTAATTTCCTGTAACTATCGGATCAGGGTGAATCTGCAGATTAGCGATAGTGACTCTACTTCCTGCGGACTTTATCACCAATCTTTTGCGCTTTAAAAATCATGTATCTGAACTGAAGTATTGCACCACATTTCACAAATAATAATAACAACACATTTTTGACTTGTATCTAAACTAGAAGTGCAGTGCACGGATCTTTTGAACTCTGAAGAGACTTAAGTGATGTGTCCAAGTCCGACTTGGACTTGGGGACTGGTCCCGTTGGACTTTGGTCGGGTTTCCATGCTCTAGTACGGCTGCCCTATATTGATTAAAATTAATGCCTTTTTTATCATTATTATTTTGTTCAGATGGCAGTATATTTTAGCAATCAGTTTGAAATATTAGTTGAGGTTTTGTGGGCCTATATTACACAAAATTGACTCACGTGTACTTTAAGCCAGGTTAGAATGTTGTTACACCATCAAAAGCATGCCTGGAGTTGCTTAGTTTCATTCAAACATGCTTGATTACTATTATTATTATTATTATTATTATTATTATTATTATTATTATTATTATTATTATTATTATTATTATTATTATTATTATTATTATTATTATTATTATTATTATTAGTCTGTTTAGATCTCTGAAACTCAAAATGCTCTGTTCCACCTTATGATGACAAGTGATAGTTTTCAGGTTCATTGTAACATTTTATCTTTAGTTCAGCAGAGATTAGCAATTCCAGTTCTGAAATTATCTTGAAATTATCCTGAGAGATTAACTAAGTATGCATTTTTTTGTGAATTAAAACAATTAAAGTATGTTTTTGATGAAGAAATAACATAACATAGATCAGAAAATAGTGTGAAATGGGCACTTTAATTTTGCTTGGTTATAGTCTCAATCTTTTTGCTATATCATCATTCATTTTGGGTTCAGAAGACATCAAATTTCTGACATGACGCACCCATACATTTGATAAAACATTGGTGACATCATATAAATGTGGCCTACAGATTGAGTTCCTGATTGTGGGGTTAGTTAGAATCATAGAGTACTAATTCAAACATTGAAACATTAACTGTATATTTGCTGAGTGAATGTTTATTTAGTTGGACTTCTGTTGGTGGGTTGGGCACAGAAACTCAGCATAAGTTTATGAAATTAGGGTTGTACATAGTTTCACGTACAATTAATGTAGGCTGCAGAGGTTGCTGTGGTATGACAAATACAGGTTATGCAGATTACATCACAACATTACATTTGTTTTTCTAGAATGAGTGGCAGCATTATATGAGTCAATGGCAAGTAATTTCTCCCCTCTTTTTCTTCTGTATCATTTTCTTGTGTAGCTCAAAACGTCTAAAATATGAAAGAGCTGCTACAGTTTTTAAACGGCCCAAATTACACTGTTTTCTGATCTGTGTTATAGTGTTTCCTCCCCACATGTTTAACACACACAAACCCTGCATATTTAGGCTGAACACTCCACCTTGTGATCATTTGGAGGATTTCAGGCCTGGAATCGCCCCTCTCTACTGAACTAAAGGTAAAAGTTAGCTGTTCACTTGAAAACTACCACTTCATGACATGACATTCAGAGCATTTTTTTAAGTAAATCAAACATGTGTGAATGAAACAAAGCACAACTCCAGGTATATTTTTTGAGAAGGTGACATAATTTTAACATGGCTTAAAACTCAAGAGTAAATTTTGCATAACGGACCTTATGTAACAAATGTAAAAGTCTACAACTCTGATCAATATTTAGTTTGTACCTGACATTTAAAACAAGAAAATCAAGTTAGGAGTAGAAAACAGTTAACAGTTTGAAGAAGAAGAAGAAGTAGAAGTGAACTTTATTGATCTCACACTGGAGAAATTCTTCTCTGCATTTTAACCCATCCTATATATATATATACATATATTAGGAGCAGTGGGCAGCACACACATTAGGGCGCCCGGGGACCATCTCCATGATCTTCTTGCTTCGGTTTGGTCAGGACCTAAGCTGGAGTACCTATGGTGCATGTTTTGGGTTGGTGGGGGAAACTGGAGTGCCCGGAGGAAACCCACCCAGACACGGGGAGAAACATGCAAACTCCACACAGAAAGGCTCGGGCGACCCGGGGATCGAACCCAGACCATGCATGCAAACTCCACACAGAACACACACGGAAAGGTCTGGGCGACCCGGGGATCGAACCCGGAACCTTCTTGCTGTGAAGCAAGAGCGCTAACCACTCTGCTACCGTGCCCTGGTGTTTGCCCTGGTGTTTGCTAAACACCAGGGACTACAGGCTACGCTCACGCTCATCATTGATGGAGACTTTGGGATCAAACACAGTTGAAGTGAACCGTCCTCTCCTTAAATAAGATGTTTATGAGTCCATGTGGTGAGGAGATTAATTGTTGTGGCTAAAACTAGTTTAAAGGTGTATTGTGTAACTTCTGGTGGTGGGCCCATCAAATTCTTTTCTTCAAAATGTCACTGCTTTGTCTGGAATGTTTTACCGTATATAATTAAACCATTCAGTCTTCATGAAGACCAAACCAGGCCAAGTTACAGGCTAGATCTGTGGAGAGGCAATCCCACTCACAGACAGAATGCCTGTTTTTTTTTTTGTTTGTTTGTTTGTTTGTTGTATTTTTTACAAAATCACCTGTAATTGAATAAATGTAACGTAGAGCTGTTTAAGGTCATACTGTGGAACATTCTGGACAGAGCAATGACATATTCATAGAAACAAAAATGTGCCAGACACTCCACAAGAAAAGTTACACAATTCACATTGACAAAAAATATGTAATAAAAAAGCAAAGAAAAACATTTTGTCTTTTGTGCTGCCCATAGTTTTGCCTCAGAGCCGATCAGTGGGAATGTTGAGGGGCATTATTCAAATAAAACGTCAGTGTATAAACTGTACAGAATGGGCCTTGTAAGTGGCTTTGTTCAGACACATCAAAATCTGATTATTATCTAATTTCTGGAACTTTATGATTATTTGAATTTAAACTATACAACCTGATGTGAGTAATCAGAGGGTCCATGGCCAGAAAGAAACTGGGTGATTTTCCTGTTTACATGTCATTTCATTTTAATTTTCCTTTGACTGAAAAAATCTGACAGTAATCTGATTTTGAGTGTATATGTGACCACAGCCACTGATAGAAATCAAGGAAAACGTGTGTGGATTTTTGATGTACATACCACAGAATGACTCAGAACTGATACTTTGCAGCTTGTGTCCTCAACATGCCCTGGGTGGATGAAGCTAACTGGAGGCATGTTTAGGTGTTTAATTTTCAGAAGGTCAGAGTTGACTAACTGGAAAACATAAATAACTTGATTGTTTCGTTTTGTGCTAACCTCTCTCCTGTCTCTGTGTGTTTAGGCTCTTTCTTCAGGGTCGTCTGTGGCTCTCAGTTTGTGGTCTGTGTTATCACTGATCAGACTCTGCTAATGAGTTCCAACAGCACCAATGGCACCAATGCAGGTAAAACCTTTATAGTAACCATATTTGGAACACAAAGTACAACTGGCCTCATTCATGAAACGTTCTTACAAACAAATTTGTACTTAAGGCCTTCTTATGAACATTTTTGGCATTCATGAAACTTTTTCTTAAGTAAAAATTAGAAAAAAGAACAAATCCTACGAACAGGCAGGAGCATTTGTAAGAACAAAAATTCTACAATTTTAGAATATTATTACTATGATAATGCAACTAAAAATTAAAATTCTTGGACTCAACACCAGCTCACACCCCCCTCCCCCTTTGACCAGAGTGCACTCTTATGTACCGCCACCCCGACCCCCCTCCTTCACTATTTACCATGGATCCGTGATTGCAGAAATCTCAATAAATACAATAAAACCGCCCGCTTATTTCAATAAGTATTGAAATACATATTCCCTCAGTGAGTGTGTTCATGTGAGTTTGGACATTTGAAATCGCCGTTGAAGCTGTAAAACAGTCCTAGTCTGTAGACACGCTCCACCTGACTTGCTCGTGCACTCTCAAACCCAAAAGAAAAAGGCCTGATATGTGTAAGTGTATTGTCAACTAAGTTTGACATAATATTAACTTCATTATTGATACTTGTTCAAATGAGTATTTGGCTTTGAAATAGTTTCACTTGTCTACCATTGACACAATAAATGAGCCATAATGCCAAAAAGGAGCTAGAACTAAATCCAGAAAGTTGATTTGTTTTTGTTTTTTTACACGTTGTTGAGTTATGTCAAGTGATTCCTATGGTAATGTTAACATGGAAGGATATTCTAAAAGGCCTTTTGTTTAAATGAGGAAATCCACTGTCTAATCCAAGCCAAAGAGGAACTGTTCGGTCCTATTGTATTTCAATTGTGCTTTTCCTAAACAAAGCAGCTTGTTGTATCACATCACTGCATTTAAAACATACTTCTCCCTACTCCCCTTATAATAATAATAATAATAATAATAATAATAATTATTATTATTATTATTATTATTATTATTATTATTAATTGCATTTATATAGCGCCTTTCAAGACACCCAAAGCGGTTTACAGTTCATTGTTCATTCACTCCACACTTGGCGGTGGCCTCAGTGGTGTGTGCGTGAGTGTTGGTGGTGGTCGGAGGGGCCACCACCACCAACACTCACGCACACACCACTTTCATACTAGGCAATGTGGTGTATTGTCTTGCTTAAGGACACAATGACAGTTTTTTGCGACTGGCGCCCCACTATTGGGAGAAGGCCAAGGGATTGCAGAGCTGTCAACAAAGCAAAGGGTGGATGCTTTGAGGATATGAATATAAAACATAAAAAATATTTAATTATTTCACTTTGCTACATAATTCGGTATATCTTGACTGCAAAGTATCAATTCAGTCTCTTCTGTATGTATCTAAAATGTAGAAAGTAGTTAACATAAAGAAAAAACATTGAATGAGAGGGTGTGTTCGAACCTTTGACCAGAAATGTAGGTTTACTCTGACACATATATTTAATCATCTTCTGTCTTTGTAGGTGCAGACACGAACAACACGTACACGACAACGTACAATATGATTTTGGGGCTGATTCTGGCTCTGCTGTCAGCCATTTTCAGCGGCGTGAGTGTGATCATTAAGAAGAAGGCTCTACTACGCCTGACAAGTGGCGGAAACACGCGAGCAGGTGAAAACAGCCCCTCCTCTCTTTGTTTATTGTTTTTGCATCTGGCTGGTTCTCGTGTTTTATAAGTATGACTTGGTTTGGTGGGATAGTACCTGTGGTAAATGATTATCATAGTTTTACATCAGTTAAATGGGAAAAAAAAGTTGAGAGGAAAAGTACAAAAAGGACAGGAAGTAATGCTGAGTTGTTAAACAGAATCCCTCAACACAGAAAACTCCATCCAAAAGACAATTTTCGCATTTTCTTTCATTTAACTTTTTTTTTTTCTTTCATTTAACAAAATAAGTAAATAGGTGTTGTCATTTATGATTTTTAAAAGATCTAATCATAACTATTGTGCAGTTTAGACAAGTTATGGTTCTTTCTCAAATAAATGTTCTTAAACAGATCAGTATGTTGGTCTTTTGGGGTTGACACCACTTTCTGAAACTATTGTGAAAAATTGAGAAAAAAAAATCACCTTTGTTTATTTATACTGACAGAGAAGGTGTTGAAATGTATGCCAGTTTTTGTTTTATGTGGATAGGCCCAGGAATTCGAGATATTAACTCTAAAAGGTCAACAAATCTACAATTTGACAGTTCTCCATTCTCGAGCTCAGTTTAAACTACAGGGATTCTAAAATGTGAACACAGCGTATTCCCAGATAGAGACGTGTTACAGTTTTTCCCAAATTTACAAGTCGTAAGTTGGAAAATCTGACCTCCGAGTTGCTGCATTGGTTGTTGCCATGGTGACTGTGGTGTTGGTGACAGTGTAGGTTGTTACACTGGTGACACAACAGTCCTCCTCAGTGTCTGTCAGACTTTTCATTTGAACAGTTTAATCTTATGTAATTGGTGAAGTGTAAATGTTGCTTATATATACTGTAAAGTGAATATGACAGATGTTCATGTTTTTCTAATTCTGACTTGGTTTGGTGGGGTAGTAATATTTATTAAAGTATTTTATATCAATTTATTAGCTTGTTTGTGGGAAAAGATGAAGAAAAAAGAAAAGAAGAAAAATACTTGAATACAGGAAGTAGTGCTCACTTACATTATGCATTCATAGCATCACTAATTATTCACCACAATGAGTTTATAAGCACTTTTCACAGCTTTCAGAAACCAGCACGGAGTTCTGCAGCCATGGTAAAGCTAACCACAGTAACATGTTAATGCACACTTCCTTCATCTTGGACAGTAAAATGCTAAATAATAAGATACAGCCAGTACACAGTGGACTTATTTTGATGTCAAGAGCTGCTTAAATACAATACATCTGCACTGTAATACATGGAATAAAATTTGGTACAGGCTTTCTAATTGTGCAGTCCTAAATTGTATGTTACATTGACCAATTTTAGATTAGGTGAAGAACCAATAATAACACCTACTGTTGACTGGCGTAAACATACAATTCTCTGTTTCCTTATTTGTGTTTTAAGGTGAAGGAGGTCATGGATACCTGAAGGACTGGGTTTGGTGGTGCGGATTTCTGACCAGTAAGAATGACCCCACTGTTTAACTATTCTGATCATAGACTGTATATGGAAATGGACTAAGCAAGTGTGACATCACCCATAGAGTCCACTCAAATGACGTTTGGAATACTAGCAGTTACAGGGACATATTTCAAGCTAGGATTATGAATAGACCAAAATGAAGAGGCCCACAGCAGCAGTTTTAGAAAGAAGGGCAACAATATTCTAATGTAAGCCAGTGGATGACGGGGTCAGTAGGAACTGGAAGAGCCCGTATGTGAACTTCCTATTTGGAACTCGGCATCTAGCTCGTTAGCTATGTCCATTTATACCATACAGTCTATGGTTCTAATGTAACCACATTCAAACTGTATGTGAATATATGGTACAGAGGAGTGTCAGAGGAGCAGAGATTAATGTCATATTTCTGTGTTTCAGTGACAGCAGGGGAGGTGTTTAACTTTGTGGCGTATGCGTATGGTCCTGCAACCCTTGTGACGCCACTGGGTGCACTTGCCATCATCATCAGGTAAAAGCATGAGCTGCAATAACTTACACTGCATATGACAGGTTTTCATACATTTCTAATTTTGACTTTGTTTGGTTGGATAGTACATGTGGTCAATATTTATCATAGTTTTACATCAGTTAAGTGACAGTTTGTAGAAAAAAAAACCTGAAATGTACAAAAATACTCTGCTCTGAGTTTTAAAATGGAAGTTCAAGTTCAAGTCCAAGTTTATTTCTATAGCAAATTTAAAAACAACGTCAGTTGACCAAAGTGCTTCACATGAAGGATAAAAAACAAAAGAACATATACATATATAACACAGTGTAAGGACTATATAAAAACAAAAACAAAAACAAAAAAAAACTGACTAACTAGTATTAAAAGCCAGGGAAAAGAGATGAGTTTTTAATCTCGTCTTAAACTGCGTTACAGACTGAGAGGATCTGACAGGAAGAGGAAGGCTGTTCCACAGTTTGGGCGCTGCCACAGAAAAGGCTCTGTCCCCTGTCGTCCTGAGTCTAGTCTTGGGAATGACCAACAGAAGCTGGTCGGCTGATCTCAGGGCTCTGGGTGGAGTGTAGGGCTCCAGTAATTCCCTCAAATAGACTGGACCCAAAGAGTGTAAACATTTAAACACAATTAGTAACATTTTAAATTGCACCCGATAGGGGACAGGGAGCCAGTGCAGGTCACACAGCACAGGTGTGATGTGTTCATGTCTCTTAGTGTTAGTGAGCAGACGAGCTGCAGCGTTCTGGACGTGTTGTAGGCGTTGCAGGGAGCTCTGGTCTAGCCCCACATACAGAGAATTGCAATAGTCCAGACGCGAAGTTACAAAAGCATGAATAGCTTTTTCAAAACCTGCACGAGGTAGGTAGGGCTTTATTTTGGCAAGGAGCCTCAAATGAAAGAAGCTGGACTTTATCAGCTTCTTTCATTTGAGGCTCCTTGCCAAAATAAAGCCCTCTATGGAATCTCTATATATCAACACAGGAAACTCCATCCATAATATAGAGACGATTTACAGAAAAGGAAGGCATTTTTTTTGACATTTTAAACTTTTATTTAACACAATAAAGGTGTTGTCATGCATTTTATTGTTCTAATCATAATTGTTGAGTAAATTGGACAGGTTTTGGCCCTTGTTACCAGTATGGTTGCTAGGTTACAGTTATTAAACATCTTTCAATTCTTTTGGTGCATTGAATTGAATAGTTATGGTCTTTATTAAATAATAATAAATGTTTTTTTTTAGAATCACACACATTTCAGTACATGTTTGTAGAGGTCTAAACTATAGGGTTAGCAGCTTTTGCACAGAATAAGACCCCATGGAGACACAGGGAGGGCATTTGACTCACATCATTTCTCAGAGAAGAGGAGATTATCTCAATGTCTCCAATGTGAGCGGTCCATTGAGCTGTGTTATTTGAACAGCGTTGAGTCTTGAGGCATTAAATGTTGAGCAGGATATTTAACCTCAGTGCACTTCCTTCACCTCTTTCAGTGCAGTTCTGGCCTCCTACCTGTTTGGGGAGGTGCTAAACATCATTGGGAAATTCGGCTGCTTTCTTTGCATCGTTGGCAGCGTCCTGTTGGTCATCCATGCACCGGAGGAAAATGAAGTGACAACACTGCACGAGATGACCATAAAGATTCTACAGCCAGGTAATCAAATGGGTTCTCTGAAGTTGTGATCACTTTCGTGCCATTTAAAGCTCCACTATGTAGCTTTTTTTTGTCCCATGGAGATGTAATTGTTTTGCCTGAAATGTTCCACAGTATGGCAGTAAAGGTCCTAACTGTACGTAAAATTGACTCTTGTGAGCCATATTGTAATGCTTGTTTTGTTGTTTTGTTTCTTTTTCATTTAGTTCAGTAGAGATTAGAAATTCCAAGGCTGAATGTGTCCAAATGATTGTATTGAAGGTGTATGGAGTTTAAAAGCACAGAGGAGCAATAGATTGTTTTCAGTCTTAGAGAAGAACTCATCATAAATATGCAGGGTTTATTTGAACGAAACAAAAGAAAACTGCAAATGTGTTTTTGATGACGAAACAACATTACAACATAGATCAGAAAATAATGCAAAATGTGCCCTTTAAAAGTGTATATATTCTTTATTCATTTATTTTCATTGCTCAAAATTCATTGAAAACTATAACTTTTGCTGTAAATAACTTTTCTGGGGGAGGGTGCATCACTTAATTGTCTTCATGGAGATGTTACGTCTTTGTCTTGAATGTTTCATCGTAAGGCATTAAACAATCATGGATGAATGAGGGATTACACTAACAGGCAGGCTTGGGGAGTAACGGATTACATGGAACGGCGTTAAGTAAAAGGATACAAAAAAAAGGTAACTGTATTCCCCTACAGTTACAAAGAAAAAGACGTAATCAGATTACAGGTACATTTAGTGAAAATGGGGATTACTTAGCAGGATTACAATTTGAAAGCATTTTATGTTATTTCATTTTTTCATTTAAAGCCGGAGGTCATATGTAGGGAAAACCGCGCCGCGCGCGCTCTGTGAAACAAACTTGCAGCGGCGCGCACTGAACTTCACGCAGGTCGCGCACTACGGACTAAACTTGCACCGATACGCGCTCCCGCCAATCATGACGATTGCCGCTGTTGTGTTTGCGCCTGTTCGCCGATCAGCTGTTAGCCTGATATTTACGCGGCATTTCCAAGAGAAGAAGCATCCTTAACTTCCTACGTTAATGCTACGTAAGAAGGAACTCTCGCCTCGGGACACGGGATACGTTCGGGATTATGTCCTTTTCTCCGGATTATTAAAGACAACACGACAAACTGTTAGAATGGAGCTGACCGCATTCTTATGGGTGAGTCATATTATCAGGTTATTTCTGCATCTATTTCGGCACTAAACCAGGACTAAACCAGGACTAAACCAGGTTTAAACCAGGACTAAACCAAGACTAAACCAGATCTAAACCAGGACTAAACCAAGACTAAACCAGATCTAAACCAGGACTAAACCAGGACTAAACCAGGTTTAAACCAGGACTAAACCAAGACTAAACCAGGACTAAACCAGATCTAAACCAGGACTAAACCAGGACTAAACCAGGTTTAAACCAGGACTAAACCAGGACTAAACCAAGACTAAACCAGATCTAAACCAGGACTAAACCAGGACTAAACCAGGTTTAAACCAGGACTAAACCAGGTTTAAACCAGGACTAAACCAAGACTAAACCAGGACTAAACCAGATCTAAACCAGGACTAAACCAGGACTAAACCAGGTTTAAACCAGGACTAAACCAGGACTAAACCAAGACTAAACCAGATCTAAACCAGGACTAAACCAGGACTAAACCAGGACTAAACCAAGACTAAACCAGATCTAAACCAGGACTAAACCAAGACTAAACCAGGTCTAAACCAGGACTAAACCAGGTCCAAACCAGGACTAAGCCAAGACTAAACCAGATCTAAACCGGGTCTAAACCAGGACTAAACTGGGACTAAACCAAAACTAAACCAGGTCCAAACCAAGACTAAGCCAGGACTAAAACAGGTCTAAACCAGGTCTAAACCAGGTCTAAACCAGGACTAAACCAGGACTAAACCAGGACTAAACCAAGACTAAACCAGGACTAAACCAGGACTAAACCAGGACTAAGGTGTGTGTGTGTGTGTGTGTGTGTGTGTGTACGTGTGTGATAACATATATCCTGTGTATTATTGAATTATTGAATGATTATATGGACTTTTTGTTATAAAAGCATTTCCATTTTAACAAAGTACCTTCTAATACTGCCCTGCCCTGAAACACCACAGTGATGTCAGTCATGGGGGAGGGCTTAGCTTAATGCCTCCCCCCCGATGGTGAAAAATTTCACCATCCCCCCCTGGTTTCATTTTACAACTCGACTACTGGGTAGGAGCCAGTTTCGAGTTAGCTATCGACTAGCAAACTATTAGCAAGCTAGCTAACGTTTGCGGTCACAAGTACACTTTGTGCATTTGTAGAACGATATTACAACATTTAAACATTATCTAGGCAACACAGTCATGTTAACTGATCCATGAAGACCCTTTAGACAATTCCGAGCAAAGCTGTCGTTAGATGTAGGCCAGCACGCAAGCTGGACGAACATCCTGTCCAGCTGCGGAGATCGGGCAAGATGACTGTCCCGGTAAAACTAAAACTTAATAAATATAATTTCATTGAAGTCATAGGTGTTTAGGTGTTTGGTTTAGTGAGTGACCTTGTTTACTAGTGACTTGGCTTATAGTGATAACAGTTGTTAAAACTACACATAGAACTGTACTTGTCCTCCTAAAAACTTTTAATTGTATTGTAATTTTCTTGTTTTCTTGTTGTTATAGGATATTTGGTGTTAAAGTAATCCAAAAGTAACTGAAAGTAATCAAGTTACATTACTTTAATATTATAGTACCGGGATTACGTTACTGAATACATATTTTAAGGAGTAACTAGTAACTGTACCGGATTACATTTCTAAAGTAACCCTCCCAACCCTGCTAACAGGTATGGCATTAAGATTATCAGTCCCCATGGAGGTTGGGGGCACGGTGGCTGATTGGCTAGCACTCATGTTTCACAGCAAGAAGGTTCTGGGTTCGATCCCCGGGTCGCCCGAGCCTTTCTGTGTGGAGTTAGCATGTCTCGGTGGGTCTCCCCCATCAACCCAAATACATGCACCATAGGTAAAATACTCCAGCTTAGGTCCTGACCGAACTATTTCTCCTGTGTGAGATCAATAAAGTCATTCTCTTTTAAGCAAGTGCCACTAGGCAAAGTCACAGGTCAGATCTGTGAAGAGATGACCCTGGACATGCTTTTGTCAAGTTTTTTTTTTTTTTTTTTTTTTACAATAAAGCACCTGTAATTTAATAAATGCCAGATAGATTTGTTTAATTCCATACTGTGGGACATTACAGGAAAAGGAAAAACGGCAACATCTCCACGAAGAGCCTCCCCTGACCCTACTGTTCTGTTCTGTTGCCTTAGGTTTCCTGGTGTATGCGATCCTGGTGCTTTTGTCGACCATTGTGCTCATGTTTATTGTCGTTCCTCGGTTTGGACAGACTAACATCTTGGTTTATATCTCCATCTGCTCTCTGCTCGGAGCCTTCACCGTGTCCTCCGCCAGAGGACTGTCCATCGCATTACAGACCTGTGAGAACGCAGTACAATAAGAAAAAAGATTAACATGTCACAACAAGTCACACATGACAATAAACACCACTGATGGAGCAGATTGCTCTATAGAGGTATGGTAATACTTGTTGGGTTTTGTTTCTGCAGATACATCGGACCCCACAGTGTTCACTATCCCTCTCACTTATGTCCTGATCTTGACTCTATTGGTGTCTATTCTGGCCCAGGTAAAGTGCTGTCTCTTTGTACACCATGCATTATGAACCCACACAGCAATTTCTCCTATGTATAATTAAGATATTATCATTTTCACGATAAATTTGAAGTGTTTTTTTAATCTGTCTGTCTGTGGACTAAACCCCAGCATCGTGTCATCCCTAATAGTTACACAGGATTTAGTTTTGTTTTTTTGTGTTTTTTTTTTATTTATTTTCAGGTGCACTATTTGAACAAGTCCCTGGACATTTTCAACACTCAGATGGTGTTTCCCATTTACTACGTGCTCTTCACCTCCGTGGTCCTCTGTACTTCCATCATTCTATTCCAGGAGTGGCGCTCCATTTCCCCCATTGCAGTGGTGACAATCCTGGGGTCATTCATGGTCATCGTGGTGGGCGTGATTCTGCTCAACCTCTTCAAAGACAACACTGTATGTACACAGTCACAATCACACATAGTCATACATCTGCACATAGATGATATTCATAACTTCATCCTCAGACCTAAATCAAAACAAGGAAAACAATACTGATAGCCATTATGCTAAGAGGTGTGAAAGCACCCAATGTAGGCCTGAATGATTATATAAGTATGACTGGATTAGTTTCAGTGTGGTTTCCCCCTCCCATAGACTGTATAAAGAAGTGGACTAAGCAAATGTGACGTCGCCCATAGCGTTCAGCGCCATTCAAATGAAGCTCGCAATGCTAGTGGTTACTGGGTCGAATTTGGAGCCAGGCTCTACAGAAGGATTATCAGACTACGTCACTTCACACTCTACTGCGCATGTCTCCTGCAGAAAGAGCCACTGTCCTGTCTGGTATCATGTCAGTGTCGCGTAGGATTTCAGCAGATTTCAGATTCTCGGGGGCGGGGCTAGGTGTATCAATCAGGTATGAGTGGATGTCCGGCTACTGAAGTTTGAGCCATTCCTTCTTGTCACTTACGCACTCACCTGTATTTAATGCATATGGGTTATTAAGACGTATCCCACTCACTAATGTTAATTTAGCATCATGACATATTTTGTCACAGTGGTAAACTGTTTTAGTGCACTGACAACAGCGCTAGTTAGCATTGCAACTTCATGTTAACTGCGCAGACAGCGGCGCTTTTGGAACGCGGCCACTAATGCATTAACAATGTCCATTCATATATATATATACAGTCTATGCCTTCTCCCTTCTAACAGATACAAGCCAGTGTCCACCAGTTTTTTTTGCTAAACAATCACTCAATCCTGTACAACATCTGCACTACAACATCTGCACTACAACATCTGCACTACAACACCTGCACTACAACACCTGCACTGCCACACCTGCATAACTGTCACTTTTTCCACAACACAGCACAAGATTTCACTCAGCCACTCCAGGCACACTGTACATACACAGTAAAAACATCTGCACAACATCTGCTTAAAATGTTGAAAGATTATTGGAACATTCAAATAATAAAACAGCTAAACATCTGAAGAGAGAAAATGACTTGAATTCAGAAACGGGGTTGATGTCATCAATATTTCCTGGAGTGTGATGCTAACTAGGGTTGCCAACCGTCCCTTGAAAAACGGAATCGTCCCGTATTCAGAAACAAAAGTACGCGTCCCGTATTGAGCTGAAAAGGGACGCACTTTGTCCCGTATTAACATGTGAATCAAAAATAGTGTCTAAAACAGGGTGCCCAATACGTTGGCCACCATCTACCAGTCGATCGGTGTCCGGTCTTTGTCTCGAGATGATTGTGATCATATTTCATTACGGCCGCTGCCTTTAGCAATAAACTTTAACGGTGTTTTTCGCACTGCAGCCCGTGTGCTCGTCTGGAACACGCGGAAACCACGTGTGCCGCCAGCTCTTTCTTCTCCCTGCTCATAGCGCAAGCTCCCTCCTCAATGCGCTCTGATTATAAGTGCAAGACTACGTGCAAAGCAAAAACTAATCTAAATTTATGTTACAGCGTCTGCACAGAGCAGGCCTACTGTGATATGTGATTGAATTTTGCCTAATAAACGTGCACAAATGCATCTGTTTGTCACAACATCCATTTGGTAAATGTGCAGAGGCTGGTAAATACCACTATAAAACCAGTAAGAGAATGTAACTCCAGTTAGAAAAACAGGTTTAAAAAAAAGAAAAAAATCAAAGAAGGGGTCCTCAAACTGTGGGTGAGGGTCCAAAAACGGGGCACAGAGTGTTTAAGTGCAGTGCAGTGCAGTTTGGCTTATTTTAAGATTAAAATTAACATTCGTCAGATAAAATGGAGATAGATGTATGAAAACTTATTTATGTGAGTCAGCCTTTTCCCACATGAAGATCATTAAGCCCAAGAACCATTCCACCATGACTGATGATCAATTAGAAGTGAGCTTGAGTCTGGCTGTCAGCAGCTACTGTCCAGACTACACATCCCGAGCTAATTCCATCCAGTGCAAGTCAAATTTTGTGAAAAGGCAAAGTGGGATCATCAAGAGGGAGAAAGGGAATTTTTCCCCCCAAAATGGGTGGTTGACATCTTAGTTTTTATTGGCTGGAATGACCCCAGATTGCATCTCAAAGCATAGAGTTAAAAAATTATCCAGGGGGGGCATGCTTTTCAGTGACTTTCAGCTTTTTTCCATTATTGGTCACTTTCAGCCCTGTTTATACAGGTTTAAGTTAAGCAGGACATATATTTATTTTATTCTGTTAATTTTGTTATTTAGTATTAAAAATAAATTGCTGATAATTATTTATTTTCCTTGTGTTCATATCACTCAGACATGCATCTAATTCAATTCCGGTTTGAGTCAAATAGTTTAAAAAAATCACTTCACACATATAAAAAAGGGCTAAAAAGATTCACTACACCACGAAGGGTGAAGGCAATCGGGCCGCCCGGTCCTGCCAATGAGGTGTCCCTTATTTATTTTTCAGGGAGTTGGCAACCCTAATGCTAACTGAAAGCACTACTCTGTTAAAACCTCTGTTACTCAAGTTACGCGTAGGCTTTAATCTGATCTTTATTTTAACACAATCTGACCAGAAAGCGCTGACTACAACAGGTGTGATCATTGCATAACATTACAGTCATAAGCTAGCATTAGCCAACAGTTTTCAGTTAGTCACCCTCAACTTATTTTTGAAAATCAAACACTCATATTGAGCAGAGGCTCCTGAAAACGTGGTATCAATTTAGTCCCTGACTCAAACTCATAGTGTCTTTGGCATTCAGTATTACTTGTTGCCTATATTTTCTTCAGCAATATATCATATTTCAAAATGTGTTTTTGTGATAGGTCTACACAGAGCCGTATCATTTTGTACTTGCCAGGAAATAACAGTTTGATATTCTGATTTCAAGTTATTGGATTCTCATTTGTACATGTATTTATCAGTGACTCCAGTTGACCGATTGTGTGCTGTCCTAATCTGCTCTCATATGACTTTCATGTATCTCAGGTGGTTAGCACTGAGTGTCTGTTACTCATTCACAGCTGTTTTAAGAAGAAAAGTAGGTCTCCCGCACACTCAGAGCTGTTCAATGTAACTGGCTAGTCTGGCTACAACTCTCTCTCCTCTTCTTTTATATTCTATTGATACTTTGCAGTTAATGTCATCAGCATTCCTGGGGGGGGCTCTGTTACTCAAGTTAGATCAAGTTGTGTTAAAACAAAGCTTAGTTTAAAGTACTGACTCAGCTGAAACTACAACAGGTGAGATGATTTGTGCTGTTGAACAAGTCTGTCTTGAATAGCATTACAGTTTTATTTCGCTAGTCTCTCTCACTTTTTTGTTGAAAATCAAACACCTAAACAGGACCATGGAGGCTCATATTGATATCATAGGCTGAAAAAAATGTGCTGTTTAAATCTATTTGGTATTTTATACTGATAATGTGTGCATTGTGACACCATGGTAACAGCTGAATATTCCACCATAGATATACATGCAGACCCATTCCCACTGTGATGTTGTTGCAAACCATCTATAGTTTTTAAATTATTATATTATATTGTGATGTGATTGAGTGTATTCTACTGTGTTTGCGGGCTGTGGAGAGGTCAAAAAAGGGACTCAAATGACATAAGAGATATTTAAATGTTAAGGTAAATGAGGCTGGGTCAGTGCTCTTGTGTGGTTCCCCGTGAAACAGTGACAATAACATTCTGATTTCTGAAAAATGTAAACAGATAATGATCAAAGGAGAAGTTCAATTTGTCAACTGGACAAAGTTTGTTTGGTTGAAAACGTTTCGCCGCTCATCCGAGAGGCTTCGTCAGCTCTGGCCCTCATGCTGGTTCGACCCTGTTTATATCTAGCTGCAAGGGAGGAGCTAACTACCCTGAACAAAGCTCTGACCTATCCCCGCTACTCTCATTGACGAAGCCTCTCGGATGAGCGGCGAAACGTTTTCAACCAAACAAACTTTGTCCAGTTGACAAATTGAACTTCTCCTTTGATCATGGATTCTACCTGGACGACTGAGGGACTTTTCACGTAAACAGATAATGTTAAAGGGCCCATATTACGCTATTTTAACATCCATATTACAGATGTTGTTTCTTCATCACAAGCTTACCCAGAGTTGTGTTTTGTTTCATTAGCACCTGTATAACCCACAAACCCTGAATATTTAGGCTGAGTTCTTCTCTCAAACAGAAGACGCCGTGTTCCACCTTGTGATGTCATGTGGTAATACAGGAAGTGCTCCTCTGTGTTTTTATACTCCATACACCTTCACTAGAATTATTTTAATGATTTCAGCCCTGGAATTGCCAATCTCAACTGAACCAAAGGTAAAAGGTGGAACAGAGCATTTTGAATTTATGGGATGTAAACAGATGTAAAAACAGATGTAAAAAAAATAGGGTCACTCAAACATTTGCGAATGAAACAACAAAAGCACAACTCCTGGTATGGTGTTGATGAGCGAACAATGTTCTAACATGGCTTAAAGCTCACAAGAGGCAATTTTACGTAATACAGGACCTTTAAAGTAACAATGTGTGCCTTTTTCTGCTCCTAGTTGTGACATGAAGCAATAAACCGAGGAGTTGTCCATCAGAAAACATTGTAAAGTCATTCATGTTTAACACTCATGGGGTCTCCCTTTAAGTGCATGACTCGGCCTCTCACTGGTTTAAAGCTCTGTGTGTTAATATTATCTCTTTTTTATTTTATTTGATCATTATTGGTTTCAGTGTAGAGAAGGTTTTAGTGGCAGTTATCTGGACACTGCTCTGGATGGGATTGCAAAAACAAAATCCAGATGACTCCTACTGAAACGTCCTCTTCATTGAACCACGTCTGGATGAATGAGGGATTACAACATCTCGTTATTCATTTCAGGTTAGCCATAACAGTAATAGCTCTATGGATTCTAATTTGTGCTTGTTTTGTGCAGCTGACACTGAAACTGTTGAGGAACCAAATGTCTCACCCTCCGGACCCTCTCCCCACTGTCCCCGTGATAAGTGACCCAACCAGTGACCCAATCGGTACTCCCATTACCACGGCAACCAGACAGGAGGGGCAGAGCAGGAAGTACGGGCTCATAGAGAACATGGTGATCGAGAGTCTGGCCCCTATGAGAGAGGAATCCAAGTTTTTCTCATTCTCACACTTGTTCCGAATTTCTCAAATTGGCCCCGAAGCTTCTAGCTCTTTAAGCCCAAAGCTGATGTGCGTCACTGTCTGCCATGATGAGGACTGTCCAGATAGTACTTCCTTTCATAGTTTCTTTAGCACAGGAACCTAACCAACACTAAGTAGCTATGAGGCATCTTTCCCTGAAGGTTTCCGAACACGGCTGATCTTAAAAGTCAGATATTAGGCCTACACAATGTTTAAACTTTTCAGTCACAGATCATGTCTGAAGGTTTTATTACAGTGTTTTCAGCAAGCATCTTCTCTCATGTGCAAACACTCGGGTCGTTGAAATTCATATTTAAATCAGAGCCGTAGAGAAGAATAAGGAGCACATAGCCATCACCCCCATCCTTAAGAAACCTGGTCTCGACCCAGACAATATAGCAAAGTTCTGGCCTATCTCCAAATTGCTATTTCTGTCCAAAATGCTTGAACGTGTGGTAGCTTCTCAGTTAAAATCCCATCTAAACTCCAATAATCTGTTTGAACCCTTCCAATCTGGTCGACAACTATACATTACTGAAACAGCTCTGCTCAAAGTCTAATGATATCATCCTCTCCTCCGACTCTGGTCAGCTCTCCATGCTCATACTCCTGGATCTCACTGCAGCATTTGACACCATCAGCCATTCCATCCTCCTCTCTTGTCTCAAAAACTGTTTCAACATTACTGGATCTGCTCTGTCCTGGCTTCAATCCTACCTCACTAACCGTCAACAGTATGTCATGGTAAATAACTGCTCATCTTCCACTGCTCTTCTGCTCCAAGGTGTTCCCCAAGGTTCGGTGGTTGGTCCACTCCTGTTCATCCTCTGCCTCATCCCCCTTGGTAACATCATCCGTCGACATGGTCTATATTTCCACTGCTATGCTGATGACATACAATTGTACATTTCCACCAAATCCATCAACTCCATAACTCATTCCACACTCACTCACTGTCTAACTGATATCAAAGCATGGTTACAACAGAACTTTCTCAAACTCAACTGTGATAAAACAGACATAATGATAATTGGTCCAAAAAACATTACAAAATCCATCCAAAATCCATGACACCGATTTCACATTTGAACAGCATGTCAACCAAATAACCCAGTCTGCTTTCTTTCACCTTAAAAACATTGCCTTTCTCTGTTCGTCCCTCTCTTTCTCTGCCGCTGAAACACTGATTCATGCTTTCATCACTTCCAGATTAGACTATTGCAATAGCATTCTTTACGGTACATCCTCCAAAACACTCAATAAGCTATAATATATTCAAAACCCGTATTCTCACACACACCCGCTCCCGTGAACATATCACCCCTGTCCTCCAGAACCTCCACTGGCTCCCCATCCCTCAGCACATACAGTTCAAAGTTCTCCTCATCACCTTCAAAGCCCTCCACAAACTGGCCCCAGCCTACCTCGCGGACCTGCTCCACCACCACACCCCATCCCGCTCTCGCCACTCCTCCGATGCAAACCTCTTGTCCCTCCCCTGCAGGACCAAGCTCCGAACCTGGGGAGACAGAGCCTTTTCTATTGCTGCCCCCACCCTCTGGAACACTCTACCTCAACACCTCCGAGACTGCACAGACCTCACCATCTTCAAAAAAACCTCAAGACCCATCTGTTTAAAGCTGCTTATAATGTTTAAATAATTTGCTATTTGTATTCATTTTGTTTTATTTTGACTGTTTTATGCACTTATTGTATTGAATTGCTGTGAAGCATCTTTGAGTGTCATGAAAAGCGCTATATAAATAAAATGTATTATTATTATTATTATTATTATTATTATTATTATTATTATTATTATTATTATTATTATTATTATTATTATTATTATTATTATTATTATTATTATACTGTAGTCTGTTTTGTACTGTAAACCGTAGTTTTTATCACACAGCTGTAGGACCATTCGCCTTTCCTTTGTTCCCACATGTTTACCTCATATCTGGGGTCATAGACATGTAATTTACAGCATTCTAAATATAAATTCATTCACCTTAGCATGTTTTATACAATCTCAGGTGCCTTTTTAGATATCTTGAAAGTGATGTGACATTACTAGTATATTGGTTAATAAATAAGTGTCCTAAACTATTTCACCAATTTATTAACATTCAAATTATTATTTTTGTTATTCATTTTATTTTGTTTCTTGTTGTTCGATTATTTCAAGCTTTTTAAGTGTTAATTCAAAAAGTTGTACATAGTGATATTATGCTTCAGTTCTTGCACTGATTTGACTATTATAATTTGTTTAATATTAGAATTTATGAAGACACATTTCAGATGAAGTATTTTTGCCATTTTAATGTAATTTATTCATCTGTAAACTACATCTTTATTATTTTAGCACAGCATGTCACATGTAATTGGCAAAATTGTCTTTGTGGATGTTTCTACAATGTTACAACATTTCCTCATCAAAAACATGAAGATGTTTTGGATATCCATCCGTTTAGATGTTATCTGGACCCTGCCCGGACTCTTTACAGTTGCAGTACAATCCTGTACTGACTCTGCCCCCACAAGCATTACTATTTCCCATGAATATACAAAAGCAGGATACAAAGCTGGACACTACAATTTGACAAATCTTATATGATGTGCAGTAGTTTCATTAAGGAGATGCATGCTGATGGTGTTTTGATGTCACTTTTAAAGTGGGACTGACTTGGCACAATGAACAAAAGTAGGGGAACCTCTGTGTCAAAAACTAAAGTGAAACTTTTTGAACTCATTATGTTAATTTGTTGTTTTCTGTGAAATAATATTTTCCAAACAATAAAAGGTAACATGTGATAAGCTGGAAAAAGTGTAACTCTTTAATAATTTAAACTACCAGGAAATTAAGGGTATTGGTTGTTAATTATGCTCGTGTGACAGCACATTTAAATATCCCTATAGTTTAAACTGAGCCGGACACTGGATTGCAGATGTGTTGACCTGTTTATGATTAATATCTGTTAAATTATTGTGCCTGTCCATATGGGGGAAAAAGTGATGTCACTGAAAAGTATCAATGACTTATATTTAAATTGTCTTACTTAAATCAATCATTGTACGTTTCTTTTATGTTATTGCTCTTTTAATAACACATCATATAGTGCCGTATAGGTTTCATAGCCTTCCGTGGCTTTAAATACTAATAAACATATTAGACAGGGTTAAGGTATTAACTGAAAAATGACTGAATCTTTCATATTGAGTGTAACTAATGTTCAACTTTTCTTATCCACCGGGTGACGCTGTTACATCATATATCCTTCCTCCCTCTCCTGCTCTGTCTCAATATCTCTGTTCCTTCTCTTCTCTCTCCTTTTATGAAGCTCCATCTTAATGAACACACCACTTTAGTCTCACCTTTTTTTCAATTGGAGTACAATTGTTCAGCCCTCTCTCCTCTTCTGTCTGCCCTCATTCTCTCCCACTCTCCTGCATCTTTACCTCCCTCCTGTCCCTACACTCCTTTTTCCTCTCCCTTCTTCTCCCACCCTCAATCTCCCTATCTCTCCCTCCTTTAAAACACTATCTTCTTCACTCCCCCCTTCTCTCTTTCTCTCTGTCTTTCACTTTCCTGCCCCTTTTCTTATAAACCTCTAATGTTGTGATGAATTTCCATAAAACACTGTCTCTCTCTTTGCTCAATCTCTTCCTCCCTCTATCTGTCTTAATCCTCCCTCTCTTCCCCACCTCTCATCACTCTTCCTCTCTCTCCTCCTCGTTCTCCTTTATCTTCCCTCACTTCTCCCCGTCCTTTCCACTCTCTATTCCTCTCTCTTCCCTCATCCCCTCTCTCTCTCCCATCCCCCCTCGCCTTTCTTTCTAATAAAGCCCTAATATTGTGGTGCATTTCCATAAAAACACACTTACAGCGTTTAAAAGTCCCACTGCTCCCGAACGCTCCACAGACTCATTATTCCGACTCCAAGTGAAGCTCCAAGTGCCTCTGCAGAGTCACCGCAGCAACACTACTGCAATGCTCCCACATCAGTCTGGACCAAACCACCAAAAGGAAAAAAACATTACGGAAATCTCGCTATAGACTTTTTGATTCATTTAAACATTAAGGGTTTAACATCACATGATACGCAACAATCTGACCAGAGATTAAACCGAGCTGGACAACAGGTCAGGATGGATGGAAGATTCAAGTTCATTATTCCTGCATGGTTCAGTCCTGGTTTAGTCTTGTTTTACTTCTGGTTTAGACTGGGTTTAGCTTTCATTCTTGGTTGAGACCTGGTTTAGTCCCGCTTTAGTACTTCAAACCTTGTTTAGTCTGGTTTAGTTCTGTTTTAGCCCTGGTTTAGTCATGATTTAGTCCTGGTGCATGCTTGAGCCTTGTTTAGTTCTGGTTTAATCACCTTGCTTTAGTCCTGGTTCAGTCCTGGTCCTGCTCAGTTTAAACTCCCATAAACTTTTGGATTCATTTGAATAATAAGAGTATTGTGAACGTGAACGTCTATTTTTGAAGCTTTCAGATTTGTTTATAACCTGGTTTATGGTTAATATCTCTGTAATTACTGGGCCTATCTACATAAAAAAGAAAACAAAGTTAAACGTCTTCTCTATCAGTATATATATATATTTTTAAATAACAAAAAGTCAGATACACAAATGTGATTTTCAGTGATCATTTCTATTAGTGACAATGTCTATTCCTCTGCTATATTTATACAAGCACACCACCATAACATCTGCAGATTAAACGCTACAGAAAGTCTTAAAAAAAAAAAAACTGTGTCTATAATTACTCTTATTTATGAAAAGATTTTAATTATAAATCTAAATCTGTCACCACGGCAACATGTCACTGACAAAAGCCACAATTATATGTGTTTGTCACGCTTGGATCAGCTCCTATTGATTTGTCTCACAGTCCATCATCTTAAAATAATTTAATCCTCCTACCAAACCAGGACTGAACCAGGACTAAATCAGAATTGAGCCAGGACTAAACCAGGACTAAACCAGGACTGAGCCAGGACTAAACCAGGACTAAATCAGATCTAAAATAGGACATAACCAGGACAGGAACAGATACATGTATGGTTCACATGATTATAGCTTCATGTCAAGTAAGTAAATAATTAGTCATTCATTTACTCGAATAATGTGAAATTAATAAAAATGAGGTTTGTGCCAGAACCACAGGGCTGATAATAAAACCATTGCATGAAAAGATTAAGAGCACATTAAAATAAAATAAAAATAATGAAAAGAGTCCCCACTGTGGAGCCTGATTACACTGTCTCTGCATCAATGTTATGAGAAATGCTTCTAAAACAAAAACAAAATTAAACAGACTTATTATTTAAATCTTTAAAGGGGGCACTCTGCAGAATTGACTGTTTGGAGCTTTTTACCATGTTTTAAAGTTCCCTCATCAAAAACATGGCTCAAGAGGTTTAAAATGTCATCCATGCATGTTCTCTCCTGGACCCTATATATATTCTCCATAAATGTACAAAAACATGATACTTGTACACTAAAACTTAACAAATCTTTTCTTTTACCTTTATTCAACCAGGATAAAAAACTCATTGAGATTAAAAATCTCTTTTACAAGAGTGTCCTGGCCAAGAGGCAGCATCAGTACAGAGACAAAACAAATAACACAAAATGTTCACATTTTCACACACATAAAAGCATCATAAAAACGTGTCTTATGTGAAACATTTACAAATTGATCATTTTGTTTCAAGTTCAGTTAAAAGTGACTTAAAGGAGTCCAATGACACCAGATCTTTCAGTTTAAAATCCCTCTGGAGTTCATCCCAGGAATGAGCTGCAGCATCTAATTCAATGTGCAGTAGTTTAATTAGGTGGGATGACTTAGCACAAAGGAAAGGTAGGGTGGATTTAGACCGTACCTGATTTTTCCTCTCTTCCTGTCAACAGAACTAGTTTATTTAAAGAATTTGCAGTGGTCCAGTTATTCCTCACTTACCTTATGCATTCCGAGTATCCTAATTATTCACCACAAAGAGTTTATAAGAGTATTTCACAACTTTCAGAGAACAGAGTGGAGTTTTGCTAGCAAACTGCCAACAGCAACACTAAAATGCTTTAATTAGATGCATTTTTGGTACAGGCCAGTTAAAGTTGGTTGTAAAAGATAATCCTCTTGACAGTGTAAGTAATGGGCCGTGTAGAACGCTGTTTATGGAGCTCCATGGACCCCGCTGATGGTGCGCTCTGAGCCTGGGGACAAGAGCTTCTTCCTGGGGTAATGAAGCACATCTGTGGCCCCCTCTGGCCCTCCTCCAGTCAATACTGTTCTAGAGACGGACTGAAGGAGGAAGATGGGTCAAAATAAGCCCAATAAAGATGAGAAGAGATCAAAATCTATAAAGGTAACAGCCCCACAGAGACAGAGCCGTGGGGTTAGGGGCATCGATCAGCACCACTCTGGCGCCTTTTTAAAAAGTACCATTGTTCAGACTGTTCTAATAAATGAAACACCTATTGTAAGCCTATATGTAAGTTACAGCCTGGATAATATGGGAGGGCATCTCATGCAATACAGTACAAATACATATGCCCTGTGCATTCATCTCCAGGTTTAGTCCCGCAGTTTTAGTTCAGGCTTGGTTAAGGCCTGACTTAAACCAGCATTTGTTCCCTGGTCTAGTCCTGGTCTGGTCCAGATTTATCTCTGGGTTTAGTCCCATTTTTGATGTTGTGATTGTGGGTCAGTCCTGGTTCAACACCTGTTCTTAAATCTGGAATTCATTTACACTGTTACTTTCTCCTTTGTCTAGTCCTGCTTTAGTCCTATACTTTAGTTCTGCTTTAGTCCTTGTCTAGTCCTGTTTTAGTTCAGTCCCGGAGCCCTGTTTATGGCCCGAAGGAGGTGTTTGGGTAGAGGGTGGTCTCTGGTTCAGCTGTAGCAAACACAGGTGAAAGCAGAGTGCATACAAGATATTTTTTATTAAATTGTCTTAAATATAATCAGGATAAATTAACAGTAGCATGATAAACATGTGTGTCTGCATCATTCGTTTAATACACTGTGACACTGAAATCATGCTCCAAAACCCAAAAGAAAAACAAAACAAAAAAAACACCACATTTCCACTGACGCTGTCCATACACTGCAACTGCCACTGTGTCCTTGAGCAAGACATTTCCTTAATGTTATGTGCTACCCAGTGAAGCGAAGCCAAAGGGCCCATATTATGCTATTTTCTGATCCATGTTATAATGTTGTTTCCTCCTCAAAAACCTGGAGTGTTTTGTTTCATTCACACATGTTAACACACAAACCCTGCTTATTTAGGTTAGTTCTTCTCTCAGACAGAAAACACTCTGTTCCACTTTGTGATGTCGTGTGGTAATACAGGAATGTGTTTTTAAACTCCAAACATCTTCATCATTTGGATCATTTCAACCCTGGAATTGACCATCTCCATTGAACTAAAAGTAAAAGTTAGCTGTTAAATTAAAAACGTCACCACTTCATGACATCACAAGGTGGGACAGAGCATTTTGAGCTGGAAATGTAAACAGCCTAATCATTCAGGATTACTCAAACATGTGTGAATAAAACAAAACACAGAGAATTTACAACATGGCTTAAAGCTCACAAGAGTCAATTTTGCGTAATATAGGACCTTCAAAAGTGCTACAGAAGTGCCACCTAAATGTCATTGGGAAAAAGGTGTGAAAAGAAGCTGCAGGACCATTGCATTAGCCTGGGATTAACTTCAAAACCTTAAAAAATATATTTTTCTGAGCTTTCATCCATGCTAAATATTGGCTGTGGTTACAGGCTCACCAAAATCAGCTTAGCACCTGATTTATAGACTTTTAAAATTACTTACAGGAGATACAAACTGCACCATTACATTTGAATAATCTTTAGCTCCAAAAATCAAATAAGAATGAGGATTTTGAGTGTCAACAGCCTAATCATTCAGGATTACTCAAACATGTGTAAAAAAAAAAACACAAAAACATTACAACATGGCTTAAAGCTCACAAGAGTCATAACTGCATCCTCGTCATTTTCAGTTGTATCTTGAGTGATTTCCGTATTTTTGAGTAATTTGGTATTGTCCTGCATTTGAGGTTTGAGAGAAGATTTCTGATTTCACCATTCCCCTATCTCCGCCCACTACTCTGTAATTACCCACTCTACATGATCCTGGAGTTTTTATTTTGCTATTTTGTCGCTAAATGACGATATGGATTTTAATAACAGAGCAATCAGATGACTTCTTTCCCCGAGGTCGTTAGTGTTAGCAACAGGTTTCATTGACAGCGTTGCTAAGCACCCGCCCCCTGCCAAACCACTGATGCAGGCGGGAAGGGGAGTGTACCTTCAACACACTCCTGATTGGCTCTTTTGTTGCTATGGTACACGCTCTTGGATTCCCAAATATGAACTAATTTGGCTTAATTTAGCTGGATCCAAACGCTATGGGTGAGGTCACACTCTCTCAGTCCACTTCTTTTAGACAGTTCATCATCTTTTGCCAAGTGAATGTGAACAAAACTTCACATAATTCTATAGAATCAAAGAGCCCAGCAAGAAAAAATACAAAAAATACTATCGCAATGCACAGTTTGGGCACAACCAATATAAAACAGAGTGTATGCAGCCTGGCGAGGGCCTTTATCACTGCTTGCAGGTTTATTTTGTTGTTTTTGAATCAAGCTAAATAATGTGCTAATACAGATGGGAAAATACAGTTCTGACAAATACATTTCATTTTTAAATTACCTTAAAACTAGTCAAACAGGTTTAATAATTAATTAATCTTCTAATCCTTAATCACTGTAAGGCGCTTTGTGTTACTTTTTTTTTTTGTATGAAAAGCGCTTTATAAATGTTTGATTGATTGATTGATTGATAATCAAAACAAAATAAATGTTCTACCCACCAACCCAAATTTGACAGTTCAACCCCAGCCCTGTGCATATTGTTGTGTCCTTGTGCAAGACACTTCATTATTCAGAATACAAGTGATAGAAGCTCTTTTGCATGTAGATGTTTGTGCAGTGCGAACTGTGGAAATGTGGCTAATTAGAATAGTTAAGGGTAAATAAGTGTTAAATACACGCCATGACATCATTGTATCGTCTCCTCAACAAACAAGAAATACATTTTATATAAATTTATTTTCTGTTTAAAGGTGCACTGTGTAACTTTTCTGGTGGACTGTCCGTCCTGTGCTCTTCTCCATGGAAATGTTACTGCTTTGTGTGGAATGTTTCACTGTACAGGGGGTCCTCGGGTTACGACGTTGATCCGTTCTTAAGACGCGTCGTAACCCGAATTTCGTCGTAACCCGGATTTTGCCTTTGATCTTCCAACCAAAGCACCAATAACCTTTCCATCTCAATAATTAGACCACTACGCTGCTTGGTTATCACTGCCGCTTTCATAGGAGCAGATCAGAGCCCACATCAGGTACTTCCGCCCACATTGGGCACACACACGAGGCCGTCTTCTTCTCCCTACAACCACAACAGAGTGTATTCTTGCGCCGTGCGCCGCGCGCCGTGTGCGTTTGTTTACATCTCTTACCACGCTAAACCGCGTAAGACGGAATGACGCGTAATATATACATATTTTTTTAATGGGGGCGCGTTCGTAACCACGAAACGTCGTAAACCGAGACCGTCGTAACCCGAGGACCCCCTGTATGCTATTAAACCTTTCTACTTTCATGTAGACCAAACCAGACCAAGTTACAGGTCAGATCTGTGGAGAGGCAAACCCACTTACAGTCAAAATACTTGTTTTTGTAGGTATCTTTAAGCTGTAAAAACACTTGTAAGTGAAGAAATGTAAGGTAGAGCTGTTTAATGTCTGTGGAACATTCCAGGCAGAGCATTGATGTATACATAGAAACTCCCAACTAAAAAGTTACACAGTGCTTTAAAATCCCACCACACCTTCTGTTTGTGCTTACAACCGTGAAAACATTTCAAAAGAAATTTGAATAATTTGGTGATTTGTGCAGAAAACACACTCATATTAAAGAGGGGGTATTGTGCCAAATGGAGCTTTCTACTGTGTTGCTCCCTCATCGAAAACATGCCTGAAGAGGTTTGATCAATCTGTCACCCATGCAAGTTTGAGTAATCTACAGATCCCGGGCCTTATTTGAACCCTCCTTACCTTCCTTCGCTGAAAGATTCTGTCTAATTTTCAAGCCACATTTTTCATAAATAAAAAAACATTTTACAAAACAATACACTACAACTTCACAAACCTGATGTGCAGTAGTTTCTTTAGCGGGATGCCGAGGAGGGAGTCAGAGTTTCAAAAACGTGAAACTTATAACATATGTTAATACGTTGTTTTTGCTGATTACTGCATTTTCAAAACAATAACAGGTAACATGGTGATCTAATTATGCTGTGTTACCAGTAAATATCCCATACCCCAGAAGTAAAATACCCCCTCTTTAAATTATTTTTTGTATGTTTTTTTTTTTTTTTGCTTCTAAACAATAAGACATGTTGCATAAGTGACTATAATTGAATAATATAATATTCTTAAACGTGTTGTCAAGCTTCTGTTGGTCAGAAACACCCCGTAACATTTGGATATTAAATATATTTAAATCAGGTTTTAACCATGTGGTGAAAACTAAACAAGGTCCAAATTGCCCCCAGAGTAATAATGGCCTTTGAAATTTTAAAGTTCACTATGTAGCTTTTCTGACCTGGAATATTCCACCACAATATGGCATTTAAGTAATTTGTCTCCATGGAAACAACTAGGTAATGCCACCACACCAAGTTGCAGGTCATGTCTGTGGAGAGGCAACCCTGCTGCATTTCTAAATGTTTTTTTTTGTTTGTTTGTTTGCTTGTTTTTTTCCTTTAAGTCAATGTGAAAATTTCAAGTCCTGATACTTTCGGAACCAGGGGTGTAGAGTTAATGCTGGGCTCCCTTATATACCCAGACTGTCCACCAGAAAAGTTACATAGTTAATTTGAAAATACTTTAATAACTGGCCTGTAGTTTTCCCTTTGCATAGTATTTTAAAGGCCTATTTTCCTCTTGATCAAAAGCTAACAATAACGATTAAAATACGGATAGCAGTTCTGTTTTTTCAAATGAACTATTCAAATTGTAATTGAAATACATTTATACAACTCAAATTCACTTAATCAGACAAGAGAAAGTGATTTGGATATTAAGCCAGATGCCCTTTTTCTCAAACTGAAAACACTTGTTCCACCTTGTGATGTCATGTGGTAGTTCAGAAGGTGATCCACTGTGTTTTTAAACTCCATGCACCTTCACTAGAATCATTTGGATGATTTGCAGTCAGGTCATTGCTCATCTTTGAAGCAACAGCTATTGTTTTAGCCTCATTGAAACTGCTTCACTCCTCAGTGCACCAGCAGATATTACAGGCTTTTTATTGATAATCTCAACAAAAGGCAAAACGTATAAAAAGGTATTATTATATATATATATTTTTTTAGAAAGGGCAACTCCTGCTTAAGGTTATTGTATTGTGCATTGTCATATAGATGGATTATTTGTTTGGCAACACAGCAGATGCGTGCTGAGTGCAGAAAGCGCCGCTGTCTGCACAGTTAACATGAAGTTGCAATGCTAGCTAGCGCTGTTTTCAGCACTAAAACAGTTTACCACCGTGTGATAAAATAAGTCATGATGCTAAATTAACATCAGTGAGTGGGATACATCTTAATAACTGCGTTAAATGCAGGTGAGTGCGTAAATGATGAGAAGAAATGGCTCAAACTTCAGTAGCTGGACATCCACTCCACCTAGCCCCGCCCTCGAGAATCTGAAACCTGCTGAAATCCTACGAGACAATGACATGATACCAGACAGGACAGTGGCTCTTTCTGCAGGAGACTGCGCAGTAGAGCGTAAATTGACATAGTCTGATAATCCTTGAGGCTAGAAATTGTTGTTAACTTGAAAACTACCACTACATGACATCACAAGGTAGAACAGAGCATTTTGAGCTTTGGAGATGTAGAGAGACTAATAATAAAGTATTACTCAAATGTATGAATGAAACAAAACACTATTCCGGGTATGTTTTTGATGAGGTAACAATATTATAACATCACAAGAGTCAATTTTGTGTTGTTGTTTTTCCTTTGAGCAAGTACTGCCTCCATTGGAAGTGTGGTAGGGCATCTGAATTAAATCTCTGACCGATCACAACATATTAAAACAAGCACATCCAAAGTGCTGGAATTACAATTATTATTTTGAATAGAACCCAAACCTCTCAGGCCTGTCTGTCAGCGTTCATGATGCGTTCAAGTGCACTCCGTTTATCAAAGTTCTGTTGGTTTTCAGTCTATAAATGCAACATAAAATAAGTGTCCATTATCACCACTTAAAAACATTTTCATGTCTCTTCACTTGTTCAAAATCCAATGAAACCAATCCAAACAGCTCCTTCCTAGATGGGGCAGTTCTAATGCTTCATTCTGTGTTCTGATTGGTTGAAAATCTGTCCATTTTTAGTGCCTAATTAAAGATTTCTTTCTGTGCATTGAAACAGCAGGATTCAGATGAAAAATTCCAATGCATTTTTCCCATAGAGTTTCTCAAATTGTAATATTTTACTTGATATTTTACTCCAAAACAATATTACTGAAGTAGAAGTACAACATAGTGGTCCAAGTAAGAGTAAAAAAGTACCGTATTTTCACGACCATAAGGCGCACCTAAAAGTCTTAAATTTTCTTCAAAATGCACGCCGCGCCCTATGGTGCGGTGCGCCTATTGTGTTGTTGTGAGACGCGGGCGTAATAGAAGACAAGGGGCGTGGCGTGAACGTGCGGACGTGAGCGAAGACAGACCCCGAATAGTACAAATGGGCAGGTATGCGCGGTATGCGGAACATTGTTTTGACAACCCTGAGAATGGCACCTGAAAAAAGACAAGCCTATGAAGCACAGTTTAAACTGCAAGCAATCAGCTACGCGGAGAAACACGGGAATAGAGCAGATGGATGAGGACAAAATGAAAGAGTGGCTGAATGAGGTGTATGTGAAGAGATCAGGCGTTTTTTTCCACGCGTCACCGTCCCTGTTGATCTGTGACTCCATGCGCGCTCATCTCACGGACGGTGTCAAAAAACAGGTGAAGCAAATGAACTCGGAGCTCGCTGTCATTCCGGGAGGCTTGACAAAGGAACTCCAACCGCTGGACATTGGCGTGAACAGGGCGTTCAAAGTAAGGCTGCGAACGGCGTGGGAGCAATGGATGACAGATGGCGAACACACATTTACGAAGACTGGGAGGCAACGCCGAGCGAGTTACGCCACAATCTGTGAATGGATTGTAAATGCTTGGGCTAATGTGTCTACTTGTACTGTTGTTCGGGCTTTTGCAAAAGCCGGCATCTTTCACGAGGAGACGGATGGCAACGAGACAGACTCTGACTGTGACGAGAGAGAACCTGGCGTGTTTGACTGTACTCTAGCCCAGTTGTTCTTATCAGATACAGAAGATGAGGACTTTGATGGATTTGATGATTGATTTGATTTGATAGAATGATTGTAAAAATAATGTGAGCACTATGCTAAATACTTATTTTTATAATTTTATAATTATTACGCACTCAAATAAAGCACAACCGAACTCATATTTGCTCCCGCTGCTTTTTTTAATAAAACACAATTCAAATCGCACTATTTTCTTAGGCTTATTAATAACACACATATGATTTTGTTCGTGTGGAAAGTTTATGTAATTAAATCCACCAACTAAACACATTCTGAACTTCGACACAGCGCATCAGCGCATAAGAAGAGCACGAGCCGTCAGCGCACGCAATGAGGAAGTGCACGTGCGCTCTGAACCAGGACTTTACCGGTACGTTTTATCGTGCCCGCGCCCGCGCCCTATAGCCCGATGCGCCTTTTGTATGTGTTAAATACCAAAAAGACACCCGTAACTGAAGCTGCGCCCTATAACACGGTGCGCCCTATGGTCGTGAAAATACGGGAATATTTGGGAAAGATATTACTCAAATAGGATGTATTTGCTGACCAATTAGTTTTAACACAGTACAGGCGTCAACTCTGTATGTCAAATGTGTAATAAATTATACAGTATAAGGGGAAGCTTTATTGTTTCTTTAGGTAAATGTGTCTTCTGAGAGTTGGTTATCCTCTACAAACCAGGAAGTGCATGCTAGTTGTTTTTAGCTTTACTGTGACAAGATCTGGAGATGGGTCCCACTGCACCTGAAATATTTGACCCAGAGACACTGAAGGATGGGCCAAATGCAGAAGACATATTTCCCTACAGTGTGTCTTAACCTTAACCTAAGTAAGGAATAACTTTGGATGCACTGCAAGCCTTTTAAAATGAACTACATCTGTTTTTAATATTGTCCAAAACTCTATGGTAAAATGGTATTGACATTTTACTTCCAGAAGAAGGAGCGGGAGGGCACTGTTATCGTGTTTGTCCTGAATCGCGGTGGTGGTATCGTCCAATCAGGTGGTTCAGCTGTGGTCACATGCCGGTGGAGGAGAGCCCGCCCCCTTTGCTCATGCAGGGGACCAGTCGGCCGTTCTCCCCCAGGCCCGGAGCTCCCGATGAGGACAGACTGCCCATGACCATCCCCCCTCCTCCTGGAGCCATCCCACTGAGGCTGGAGCTCATCATGGCAGCGTCGATAAGCTCCTGAAACCACAAATAGAAAGTTATCCTCTACACTCTTTCCTCTGCACCTTCTCTTCTGCACTGTCTGACCCTCTACTCTGCATCCTCTACTCCTCCAGCCCTCTCCTCTGCATCCTCTGCTCCCCTGGCCCTCTCCTCTGCTCCCCTGGCCCTCTCCTCTGCATCCTCTGCTCCTCTGACCCCTCCTCTGCTCCCCTGGCCCTCTCTTCTGCTCCTCTGGCCCTCTCCTCTGCATCATCTGCTCCTCTGACCCTCTCCTCTGCATCCTTTGGTCCTCCAGCCCTCTCCTCTGCATCCTCTGCTCCTTTGGCCCTCTCCTCTGCTCCTCTGGCCCTCTCTCCTCTGCATCCTTTGGTCCTCTAGCTCTCTCCTCTTCATCCTCTGCTCCTCTGGCCCTCTCCTCTGCATCATCTGCTCTCCTGGCTCTCTCCTCTGCATCTTCTGCTCCTCCAGTCCTCTCATCTGCATCCTCTGCTCCTCTGACCCCCTCCTCTGCTCCCCTGGCCCTATCTTCTGCTCCTCTGGCCCTCTCCTCTGCATCATTTGCCCCTCTGACCCTCTCCTCTGCATCATCTGCCTCTCTGACCCCCTCCTCTGCTCCCCTGGCCCTATCTTCTGCTCCTCTGGCCCTCTCCTCTGCATCCTTTGGTCCTCCAGCCCTCTCCTCTGCATCATCTGCTCCTCTCTCCTTTCAGATTAAAATACAGACTACCTCATTTTGCACTTTGAAAATCAGGTAATGCAGCAGACAAAGACATGTTATTTTCTTCATGGATTTAGTATTAACCCACCCACCTGCGCTCCCTCTTTTCTTTTACTTTTTCTCAGTTCATATTTCACTCTTTTTGTCAATTCTTATTCAACACTTATTCTTAAGTGTATTAAAACATAAATTGCAATGTTTGTATGAAAAATAGTAATTAGATATTTTTTCCCAAATCGTTCCGACCCAAATGTATCTAAGTTCAGCGTGGGCGGGGATAGGGGCTACGTGAAAGCAGGATTTTTAGAGCACTCAAGCTTCAAATGCACAACGATACAGGATTACTCAAACATGCATGAAACCGTAAGATAATGATGGGGCAATAATATTATAACATTACAAAGTCCCCTTTAAAGGCACATTCTCGTGTAGAGTTGAAAGCATCAGCTCTTGAAAGCAGCACAGAGCAGGATTGTTTGTCCCTGTGCGATGTCTTCACTGACCCTCTGATGCTCTGTTCTTTTTAATGAGACTCTGCTCTGTTCAAAGGCTGTGGGTCAGACATATTCACTGCCTTTGGGGTGTGTGGTGGGACATCTTAGTTATGTTTCATTTTGTTCAATTACACCAAATGGAACTCCAACAAAGAGTTGCATTTGTGGTGAATGAAATTGACTCCTCACAATAGTTGCTTTTCTGACAAGTATAACAAATAGATTTATTTTTCAAATCAGGATTCAGTTCATAGGGCACATTTTAGGAACATTCACGTCTAAGAGAGACTGAAATCTTAACTTTAACACGTGAATACATACAGCTCTGGAAAAAAAAAAAAAAGACCACTGCATTTTTTTCTGAAATCAGCATCTCTACATGTATCACAGCCATTCCATTCCAGCGTCTGTTGAATTCCAACACAAACACAAAGCTGAGCTACTTCAGTTCTTGCACCAGGAGTGGAATAAAGTCACCCAAGAACAATGTGAAAGACTTGTGGGGAGCATGCCAAGACGCATGAAAGCTGTGATTAAAAATAAGGGTTATTGCACCAAATATTGATTTCTGAACTCTTCTTAAGTGTAAAAATTAGTATTATGTTGTTTTAAAATGAATTTGATCTTGTTTCTTTGCTTTGTTTGAGGTCTAAAAACATGTATCTTTTTTGTTATTTTGACCATTTGTCATTTTCTGCAAATAAATGCTCTAAAAGATAAAACATTTTTGGGAATTTGGGGGAAATGTTGTCAATAGTTTATAGACTCAAACAAAAATGTTCCTTTTGCCCAAACACATACCTATAAGTATAAGTAAAATCAGAAAAACTGATAATTTTGCAGTGATCTCTTATTTTTTTCCAGAGCTGTAAAGGGCATCTGATACACATGGACATTTAAATATCAAAGAAGAAAAACTAAATCTGAAGGAGCTGTGCATCACGATTAAGAAAATAAAATTGGAGAGCGAAGTAAGTGCAGAGCAGTGGGCGTATGCCAGCAGTGGTGAAAACGGGGGATGACTCACAAAACGGCATCTTGAAAATAAGAAATTAAACTTTGCTCACACATGCATAAATCACTCTAAATACAAATTCAGCGGGTCAATGAAAAGGAAACAACTGTAACAAGCTCTGAAAAGTGGATTTTGCAGAATAAGAAGCTTTAACCTCACCCTCATACGTCGTGACTCGATCCTGGACTTGTAGCAGAACTCGAGCAGAGCGACCATCATGGCGAGCCCCAGCCCTCCAATCAGAATATAGAAGACTCCGGCCACATTGCTGAGACTGAGGGCGCTGGTCTTATCCTGCAACACACAACAGCATCAGGATCCATACTGACGCTGTGTCCTCAAGCAAGACACTTCACCCTCCTCGCCTGTGTGTGAGAGTGGGGCGTGTGTGGGTGGTGGCCAGAGGGGCTGATAAAAGTGGGCGAGACTGGCAAATCTCAATTGGATTTTCAGGCAGTGTTTTAACAGTACATACGTTTTCCTCCCTTTATTTTGTTCTGTCCCTCTCCTCTTTCACCTGCTCTCTCCCTCTTTCACCTTCTCCTCCCCCTCTTTCTCCTCTTACTGTTTTTCTCCCTCTCCTCCCACTCTCTCTTCTCTCCCTCACTCTCTCTTCCTCCTCTCTAGCCTCCTCCACCTCTCCCTTCTCCCTCTCTCCTCTCTAGTCCTCCCCCCTCTCTCTCTCCCACACCCCTTTGTTCTCGCTCCTCTTGCTGACAATTTCTCACACTCTCCCTTCCTCCCTCATCCCCTCTCTCCTCTCTCCCTCATCCCTCTCTCTCCTCTTGCTGACAGGAGTCTCTCTCTTTCTCTTTCTCTCTCTCTGTGACACAGATCAAATCACGTTTTGCTGACTTAGGGACAGACGGATCTCGCTTCGTCGCTTGATTCAGTTTGAATAAAACTGGGGCAGAAAGAGTTTTAGTGCTTAAATAAAAGTGTTAAATCGGCGACGGAGAGACGGAGAGAGGGGGAGGAGTGCAAGAGAGAGACAGAGAGAGGAGTGAAAGAGAGGGAGACAGAGAAAAAGAAAGGGGGAGAGACAGAGAGAGATGAGGGAGAGGAGTGAAGGACAGAGAGAGAAAGAAAGAGAAAAGAGTGAATGAGTGTGAGAGAGAGAATAGAGAAGAAGAGACAAAGAGAGACAGAGAGAGGGAGAGGAATGAAGGAGAGAGGCAGAGACTTATAACAGACCTTGTGTCTGTCAGAAACATTTTACATTACATTGAATCCACACTTCGTGCTATTTACACAGGAGATGAACACAAAGAGAGATAGAGAAAGGAGTGAAGGAGAGAAACAGAGAGTGAGAGAGACAAAGAGAAGGAAGAGTGAAGGAGAGAAACAGAAAAAGAGAGAGAGACTGAGGGGGAGAGAAAGAGTGAGGGGGAGACAGGAAGGCGAGAGGAGAAACAGAGAAAGAGGTATCAAGAGAAAGAGTTAATGGGGGCTGAAAGCGAGGGAAAATGAGAGAAAATAGACAAAGCGAAAAGGAAAGGAAAAGAGAGCGAGGGGAGAAAGGGGGAAGGAGGGAGAGAAGAGAAACTGGAGAGAAAGAGGAGAGAGAAAGGAGTGAAGGAGAGAGAGAGAAAAGGGGAAAAAGGGAAAGCGGGGGAGATGAGAAAAAGAGAGAGATAATTGTGTCTCGATGGTTCTCATGTCACTTCCTCCTTTGGGTCGGTCCTGGTTTAGGATCAATAAGAAATCTGACATGTGATGGAAAGTTACTGAAACTACTGATGATTTAAGGGAAGGGGGTGAGACCACAGACTGTAAATATCTCACACGCCCACAGCTGTCCAAATATGAGCTCCTTATTGCAGGCTATAACTGCTAGCCTTGATTAGCTTCACTTGTAAGGAATAAGGAGAATATTATTCTCCTTATTCCAAAAGTTGCCAAGGGCACCACCATCATATATACTGTATATATGATTATAAAGCTGTTTTAAAGCCCCCCAGAGAATCAGGGCACTGCTGACTTTACACAAACCTATTTTATGTTAAAACTTTTCTCAAATTCGTTACTGAAATGAATTGGATGTCCTTTTAAAGGTGCACCGTGTAACATAGTAGAGGGTCACCTACTTGTCTCCATGAAAGTGTTACTGCTTTGTCTAGAATGTTCCACAGTATAGATTAAACCTATCACTAGGGAGACAAGCAGGTTACACTACACTACGTTACAAGTCAGATCTGTGGAGAGTCGCAGAGGAATGGTTGTATTTTTGAGCAATAGAAACACCTGTAATGAATAAATGCTAGATGAATATGTTTAATGTCATAACATGGAACATCTCCATGGAGACAAGCAGATAGCGGACCCTCCACTAGAAATGCTGCGCAGTGAACCTTTAAAATATTACCCAAAACTGACTCTTGTGATGCTATAATGTTGTTCCCAACTCAAAAACAGACCTGGAACTGTTCTTTCATTCACACATGTTTGAGTAACTCTTTATTATTAGTCTGTCTGCATCCCTAAAGCTCAAAATGCTCCATTCCACCTTGTGATGTCATGTAGCGGTAGTTTTCAAATTGTGTTCAGTAGAGACTTACAGTTCCAGATCCTAAATCATCCAAATGATTCTAGTGAAGATGTATGGAGCTTAAAATCACAGAGGAGCACTTCCGGTATTACCACATGACATCACAAGGTGGAACAGAGTGTTTTCAGTTTCAGAGAAGCCTAAATATGTGGAATTTGTGTGATAAACATGTGTGAATGTAACAAAACACAACTCCAGGTCTGTTTGTGATGAGGAAACTACAGTATAACATAAATCAGAAAATAGCGTAATATGGGCACTTTAACCAAAAGTGCCACCACAAAGAAAGTTCTATAGGAGGATTTAGGGGCAAAAGTGGGCGGGGCAAAATTAAGTAAGTACAGTCTATGGTTGGTTGTGTGTGTGTGTTTTGGGTGAATGTCTGGGGTCCCTCAGCACTGACCTTTCTCCCGGAGTCCTTGTGTCCACACTCGCCCTTGTCATACCACCACTTGTTTTTCAGTTTGTCTAAGACGGCCTGCTCGTTCAGCTTTAACACAGCCAGGTTTACCGGGATTCTGCACCATGGTGAGCGGCGAGGAGGGGGCGGGGCAAAGGGGGCAGGGTAAAGGGAATAACATAAATAACATTATGCAAAGAGATGTTATGTTATGTTATTGGAGCGGCAGAAAAGCTGACAGAGCAGTGAGAGCTGAGCTAACACAAAACCAACAAAAGTGATATGATTTAATACTCCATCTGTGCGTCTGACTCCCTACGGCCAAGATGTGTATTACTATATCACTGTGGGCAACCGGCATCGCCACGGCAATGGGCACATGTGGGTCAGACAGAGGCAGGTCCAAATGTCCTCTGCATTTGACCCATCCTTCAGTGTCTCTGAGTTAAACCTGTCAGGAGCAGTGGGATCATCTTATGACCTACAGCAAGGTTGGAGTACTTATGCTGAAGTCTTATTGCAGCAAAAATGGGGGTAAATCGGTTGCTTGACCAGACAGTCCCTTCTACATTTAGTTCGAATACAGAAGGAACTGGAATCGGACGATAGAGGGTGAAAAACCTCTCTCCAAATTTGAGACGATCCAGCCACAACTGCTCATTTTTATCACATGTCTCTCACCTACTCTCCAAAATGATATTATTCAGAGCAAAATGTATATGTAATAGTTTGCTGCTTCGATTATTTATTGTGTAAAAATCTGTGCTGTTTTTCAGTCCTTTATGTTGTGTTTTTTCCCCTTTTTTATGTGTAAATACCCATGTTTTTGATGCGAATGGAGCAAGCATCCATCTGATTGGTTAATCCCCCTGCCAATCATGCCTTCTGACATCAGGGAGATGGAGTACGGCTCCAGATCCACTCATCTTCTCAAAGATCTGATCTGTAAAAGGTAACTCTTAAGAGCAAGCATTAGGTGCTGTACCAAATAAAGTGTAATAACTAGCAAGCTAATGTACTTTCTGATTCTCTGACAACAAAACACTCTAATTAGACAGCACATAGCAGACTTACTCTGACCTCAAGAGCTGCTTATACAATATACAGTGGGGACGGAAAGTATTCAGACCCCTTAAATTCACTTTTTGTTATATTGCAGCCATTTGCAAAAATCATTTAAGTTCAGAACCCTTCTTAGAGCCGTCCTTCCAAACTGAGCAATCAGGGGGGAAGAGCCTTGGTGAGAGAGGTAAAGCAGAACCCAAAGATCACCGTGGCTGAGCTCCAGAGATACGGTCGGGAGATGGGAGAAAGTTGTAGAAAGTCAATCCTCACTGCAGCCCTCTACCAGTTGGGGCTTTATGGCAGAATGGCCTAAAGGAAGCCTCTCCTCAGTGCAAGACACATGAAAGTCTGCACGGAGTTTGCTAAAAAACACCTGAAGGACTCCAAGATAGTGAGAAATAAGATTTTGTGGTCTGAGAGAAACTTTTTGGCCTTAATTCTAAGCGGTATGTGTGGAGAAAAGCAGGCACTGCTCATCACCTGTCCAATACAGTCCCAACAGTAAAGCATGGTGGTGGCAGCGTTGTGCTGTGGGGGACTCAGACTGCCCCTAAGCACACAGCTAAAATAACAAAGGAGTGGCTTCACAACAACTCTGTGACTGTTCTTGAATGGCCCAGCCAGAGCCCTGACTTAACCCCAATTGAGCATCTCGAGACCTGAAAATGGCTGTCCACCAACGTTCACCATCCAACCTGACAGAACTGGAAAGGATCTGCAAGGAGGAATGGCAGAGGATCCCAAAATCCAGGTGTGGAAAAACTTGTTGCATCATTCCCAAAAAGACTCATGGGTGTATTAGCACAAAAGGTGCTTCTACTAAATACTGAGCAAAGGGCCTGAATACTTATGACCATGTGATATTTCAGTTTTTCTTTTTTTAATAAACCTGCAAAAATGTTAACAGTTCTGTGTTTTTCTGTCAATATGCGGTGCTGTGTGTACATTAATGAGAAAAAAATTTGAAAAATTATTTTAGCAAATGGCTGCAATATAACAAAGAGGGTCTGAATGGCGGTCTGAATACTTTCAGTACCCACTGTGTATGTACTGTGGCAAGACATTTTGCTCAAATACATGCGAAAAAATGAGGTACAGGGCCTTTAACCATTTTTCAGATCCAGAGACATGAAATGGGAGCCGTGTTTCTGACAGTTTGCTCCTGGGCCTCAGATTGTAATAATTCTCACAGCTCCGATATCTGTCAATCAAGATAAAAACCCTTCTGAAGAACAAATCCAAGTCGACTTCATACTCCGCACTGCACCTGAGGAGCTGAGCTGAGTCCAAACCAGAGACACTTTCCTCAGGGACTTTTCACACTTTTTTTTACTTTTAACACATTTTAGAATTTTAGCATTTTCACTTTTATTGTCTGTTGAGGAGTTCTTCCATTTGTGCTGTATTTTACATGTTCTGTTACCGTGTTTGGTTGCAGTGTTCTTTTGCCGTGGTCTGTTGTCTTGTTCTGTTACCATGTTTTGTTGCCGTGTTTGGTTGCAGTGTTCTTTTGCCGTGTTCTGTTGCCGTCTTCTGTCGCCATGTTTTGCATATTTTAAAACTGCATACTGGAGGCACAGCGCTCTCACACCAGATAATTTAACATTATTTACATTACATATTTATGTTGCTGTCCAACTCAGCAAATGATAATAAATAGCGAGTTTAATAATGAAGTTAAGGATCACCATGACAACCACTGGGGATGGCAAAATAATACAAAGAGCTAGAAACCTTCGGACTGCATTCTTCTGCATAATTTAAAATGTGATAGTAGAATGGAAATATATTTAGTACAGGATACACTGAATTCTTGGACAGTACAAAATTCATTTCAGCCCAAAATCCAAAGCATTAACATAATTTCTGCTCATTTCTAACACTAAAACCCAGACACATGCAAAAAAATGTAATAATAAAAACTTTTACTCTACTGTATTAAGATGCGTGGTTGTTTATTCACTTACACAATATTGGCACTGGCACTAATAACTCATGTGTGTGTCTCCGGTCTGCAGTTTCACCCTACTCTTGGTTGTGTCGTGTTTGATGGGTGATGCTAACTGTAGGTACTGACCTGTCTGAAGCTCTGCTACTCAAGTTAGACATTAATCAGAAAGAACTGAATTAAGGCCGTCACATCCTACAGGAGAATTTGCCCAGTTTTGGCTGCAATTAGCTGATTTGTCACTGCAAAAAAGCTTGTCCAAAATTTAAGTTATAAGCACTTAAATCTATCAGAAAATGACTTAAAAGTAGTGAAATTATCTGTCCATGCAGCAAGATAATTTTACTTGACAAGTTATCTTAAAATAAACTACATCTAGACTAGAATTCAGCAGTTTCTGAACTAGTAAGTAGATAATAAACCTGAAGACAAGATGAATAACTTGATAAGAGTTTTAAAATCTTGGCCAGATCAAAGACTTTGCAGTGGAGTATTGGCCAACAGTTTTTTCAGTTATTCTCACCTTTTTTGTTGAAAATAAATCACCTGAACAGGACCAGGAAAGCTCGTATTGATCATAGGCTATTGAAACTGTGATGTTTAAATCCATTTTGAGTTTTCAGACTATTTTAAAACTTTTTTGGCTGTGTTTGCTAATTTGTGCATTGTGTCATCATGGTTACAACAGAAGATTCCTCCAGTGAAAAACACCCCCAGCGTGATGTCACTGCAAAGCATCAACTTCTATGTGTCATAAGATTGCTGGTGTTTCCGCTGCTGTGCCTCCGGTCTGTAGTTTCACCCTACTCGTGTTCTATTGATACTGTGCAGTGACATCACGCTGGGGGGGTTCTACATGTATCTCTATTTACTGGAGTGTTAGTTTCTATGGTGACACAGTGCTCACATTAGCAAACACAGACAAAAAAGTTTTAAGATTGTAAAATTGAAACCTCAAGAAAGAAAATATGTGTATTTAAACAACACATTTTCAGGAGCCTGTGATCAATAGTAGTATAGATGTGTTGTGTAGATGTAAATGTGTTTGACTAATGACATTTGTCTTGATGGTCATGTTGTTGATTAATTATATTTTTGAGGATTTGTATTTTAGAGGATAATAATGCTGATGAATTTGGTAAATGTTTTAGAGGATTTTGATGACAACGCATGTGAGTATTTTTCGAAGATGATGATGAATTTGAAATCTTGTATTTACGGAAATTAGAATGAATGAATTTTGATTGTTTAATGATGAATTGGATTGTGGTTTAAAGAGACACTGTTACTGATGAAATGTCAGGAGTGGTCTAATGTAAATTGTTTATTTAAAGGAATATTAACGTTTTTTTTTACAATCTGAACCTTATTTCGGTAATAAAACAAGTTGTTTTACTCACCCATAGTACTTTGGTGTCATTTGGAGCAGTTTCATAGATGTTGTGGTGTAGCGATATCCGTTAACGTGAATGCCCGGGGAAGGCGATTGCAGTCACCAAATAACACAAACTTAAACTGTAATGAGTGCATGTGCACTGTCCTCCTCATCTACTCGAAACTATGGCTAAATCTCAGATTAGAGGCCACTTTTGACTCAAACAAAAGTGTAGACTAAGACATTGAGCGTCTGTAATTTGAAAAGTGATAAAGTTTGTGTTATTTGGTGACTGCAATCGCCTGCCCCGGGCACTCACGTTAACGGATATCGCTAAACTACAACATCTACGAAACTGCTCCAAATGACACCAAAGTACTATGGGTGAGTAAATAAGGTTCAGATTGTAAAAAATGTTAATATTCCTTTAATGTATTTGGCATTTGCCCAAAGACTACAGATGGAAAGTCACTTTCACACAGCTAAATCTGGTGCAGAGCATCTTTTCTTACAGCACAAATCAGCTAACCTGTTCCAACCAAGTCAGCTCTTTCTGGTCAGATTGTGTTCAAATAAAGCTCAGATTAAAGTCTAACTTGAGTAACAGAGTTTCAGACAGAGCAGTTCCTACAGTTAGCATCACACCCCCAGGGAATATTTATGCCATCAGCTGTAAAATATCAATAGCCGTGCTGTGCCACGTGGTGCCGGTTGCCCGTGGTGAGAGCCGTGTTTACCACAGTGGTCAGTCACGGTGCTGACCTTGATGTCCCCTCCCCCGACGCCGCACTCGCCTTTGTCATACCACCATCTGTTTTTAAGTTTGTCCAACAGCCCCTGCTCGTTCAGTTTTAACACTGCCAAGTTAACTGGGTTTCTATGGAGACGATATACAATAAGCAGCTAATTAATCAGAAAAGTCATCATATCCAAGAACACATTTAATTGATCTGATGTATTTGTTTCTCAACCCAGTCTCTTCAAACGCCCACCATCATTTAAAGGGCCCATATTACACTATTTTCTGATCTGTGTTATCATGTTGTTTCCTCTTTAAAAACAAACATGCAGTTGTTTCATTTGCACATGTTTAACACACAAACTGGATATTTAGGTTCTGAGTTCTTCTCTCAGACAGAAAACTCTCTGTTCCACCTTGTGATGTCATGTGGCAATACAGAAGTGCTTTGTGTTTTTAAACTCCAAACACTTCTCTAGAATCATTTTGATTATTTCAGGCCTGGAACTGGAACATTGGTCTACAAGCAAAAAACTTCCAGAACAAAAGTAGTGAAATGTTTCTTGGTTTAGGTCACTAATAAAGAAAAAGTAAGTCAGAAGTGCTGATTGGCTATAGTTTCCAAGATATATTATTGGGTCAAAATAGGAAATTTATGCAAAATAAGGCAAAAACTGTAGTTTATCAGAAGGTACAGTGTGTCTACAAGCAACCAGTTCTATCTGAAAGCCTGTCTGCACATTCCAATACATTCATTTTAATATGTCTAGAGTTTTAACATCAAATATTTTTTGATTTCACATAAGAGAGATGCCTCGAAACTGTGTGCACCTGATGTCTTAAGACAGGGGTCTTCAACGTTTTTCAGGCCAGGGACCCCCAAACAGATGGAGAACTGGGCCAGGGACCCCCTACTATATACGGCATAGAATTTTGTTTTATATTAAATTGAGCTTAGTGTCATGTATAAACATTGCTACTCTGTTATGGTACATCCAATACAAGGAAATAATACACAGGTTAATACTGTATTTTACAGTATAAAATATAAAATTATATTATTTTAAAGTGAAATCAAAAGATTTCGCGACCCCCCCCTGCAGTACCTCCGCGGCCCCCCAAGGGGTCGCGACCCCCCTGTTGAAGACCTCTGTCTTAAGATATTTCTTGTTTATTTCTTGATGGATAAAGAAGTGCAAGTTAAATATTTTTAAAACATAAATATTATTTTTAAGCAAAAATTGCCTAAATCTATTGTATAAACAGATGCGATTTTGATGTAAAACAATATTATTAAATATCTTGAATACATTAGCTAGCCAGCCAGCACAGTTATCAATTAATTTTCAGTTAATCTTATCAATATAAATAAGATTTAGCCACTTTTATCTCAGATTGAGTCCAAAAATTTGTAGACCAGTGCAATCTGTATGGAACCAAAGGTAAAAGGAGCTGTTAATTTGAAAACTACAGCTTCACAAGGTGGAACAGAGCATTTTAAGCATTGGAGATGTAGACAGACTAATAAAATTTTTTTACTCAAACATGTGTAAATGAAACAAAACTCAAGTCTGGGTATGTTTTTGAGGAAATAACATTTAAGTTATATAGGACCTTTAAATGGCAGGCTCATTTCTATGTGATAAAAACACTCTCATATTTATACAGGCCTGCAGAGCCACTAATTGGCCCCATGTCGAATGAGGAAAGAAAAGTCGGTGAGCTTTAGTTCCCTGTCAGACCATATGATACAAGTAATTAAATCTGTATCTGTATTTACTGTCTTAAAGGAGACATGCTTTTTTTGAGTATTATAGTATTAAACTATAGCAGACCTGCATTATATAATTTCACATTTTGTTCATTGTAAGCCACAATATAGATGACCAGGGACTGCTTGTTCAAAACGGCCCAATGGGAGCCGACGTCACCACAAATGTCATCAAAACAAAGCGCTGTGGCTCCTCTTTGGGATAGCTGCACATCACACTAGCTATTAGCAGTTTTTTTTTTCTTTTCATTTGTACCAAAATGACTACGCTACACTGCCAAATCCTAAAATAAAATTGGAATAAAAGGAAGTGCATATGTCACAGTGGGCATGTACCGGTGAAAATGGGGTAGATCAGAGCAATGGTGTCTTGAATACAGGAGAATAAAGATTACTGAAACAAGAAGAAATCACTCTAAATACAACTTCAGGGAGCAGTGGTGGAAGGTAAGAAGTGCAAAAGTATCATATTTAAGCACCATTTTTAGGTATCTGTACTTTACTTAAGTCAATATTACATACCATTTACTTTTACTTCACTACATTTGAGAGCAGGTATCTGTACTTTCTACTCCACTACATTTTAGATGTGGACTGAAAATTAAAAAGTACTTTTCGTTATGGTTTGAGACCTGCTGAAAAAGCTGAGACTTATTTTAGGCTAATTTAATTTGAATTAACATCCCAACTTTGAGCAAACCAAATACACAAAACAGCTAGAAAAATATAGAAATCAATTGAATCACTTAAAATCTGCTAAATTCTTTACTAAAATCACTTTTGATGCTTTAATTGTTGTAAAAAAAAAATGTATCTGTACTTTTACTTAAGTAACAAAACTGAGTGCTTCATCCACCACTGTCAGAGAGCCAATGAGAAGGAAACAATTATAACAAAATGGGTCTCCTTTAAGCCATTTTAGTTCAATATTACAGTCTACAATGAACAAAAAGAGAAATGTTTGTTCTATTTTAAATCTGAAAAAAGCGTATTATGTCTCCTTTAGTCGTTATGCTAAACCCAAGTTAGGCTGAAGTTCACAATGGGGTCTAAGATGGTGGACAGGATTTAGGAGCAGGTTGAGAAACAAAATCTTTTCCACTTAAACTAGACACTTGGTCGCTGGAGCAAACAGGAGGTGTCAGTTCAAATCATTTTTATTTGTGAAATATTTATTTATCTGGCATCTCCTCCTCTGTGCTGCAGTGACCCCCATACTGTGACTGAATGGATCAAATGTAAAAACATGAATCATGACACAAAAGTTCAGAAAATGTGATGGAAAAAAAGAGTTTTGTTTTCATTTCTGTCTATAATAAAATATTAAAGAGGGAGTATTTTACTTATGTGGGGTATTAACTGCTTGCACATAACGTATTGTAGATGTTACCTTTATTTTTCCTTTACCTTTGCTCTCCACGCTAAATCCCTCCCCCTTCAGAGTGATTTCACAACACAATCAGCGTACATCCCGATAACGCAACTACTGCACATCACATCGGGTTTGTACTGTATTCTTTTGTATCATGTTTTTTTTTATTTATGAAAAATTGTGTGTGAGCAAAGGTGATGTAGGCTTGTGGGCTGAGCATTGTACAGGTTCATACAGCTAACCATAAGGAGAGTTTGAATAGAGCCCAGGAGAGACCGCTAGATTAGTCAAACCTAAAACATCTTCAGGCATGTTTTTGATGAGGGAACATTAAAACATGGTACAAAGCTCTAAAAAGTCAATTTTGCAGAATACACCCTCTTTAAGTAGGTATGGCTTGAGTGTTTTAATATCAACCAAAAATATTGTTGACATAAATTAAATCAACTTGAATATTTTATCTTGAATACATTTAAATTATCTTAAAACTCAAATTATTTACTTTGGAGCAACATAATTAAAATACAAGGTGACATAACACATTTCTTTGTGGCCTACGCTTTATTTTTGAGTGATTTTAGAATCTTTCAGTCGTGTTATTTGTTTAGCAGAGAAAACAAAACTCTCCCCATCGCTCAGAGAAAGCAGCGTTCAAACAGTGGCCGCACAGCTGGAGTTAAACTATCATTACTATAATTCACAAAAACACTGAAATGAACAAAACACTTTAAAACATGACGGATGCCGACACAGAGGAGTCGACTGGTGCATTAGATGTGGATGAGTCAGACCCATTTGTACAAAGAAGTTTTCTCAACTCAACTAAAACTAAACCAAAAAGTGCAGTTCACTGTGACTCTCAGCAGCTATGGCTACAATAGTATCTCACCATCACTGAGAGTGGAGTGATTGAATAATACAGGAATTTAAAGTGAATTTGTGCACCTGCACAAATCAACTGAAAATAAAAAGATATATAAATCTACAGTATATAATACGATTTTCTGCAGACCCTTCCAGTGTTTGTAAACAGAACACCAAAGCCTGGTGCTCTTCCATACGCTAGTGCCAATTTTTAATGGAAGGGTTAGTATTAGCTTCTAAACATCAAACTATGAAAAACCAGAGCAGCTTTAGTGACTGACGGCCAAATGTGAGTAAACGCAGAGTGTGTAGTACTGTTACGCGCAGCCTACATTACGGACATTAGCAATCAGTGGTGAAATTAGCATACATGCTAACCGCCATGTAATTTGATGCATTAGTAGCCTATTACTGCCCTTAAAGGTGCGCTGTGTAACTTTTCTGGTGGAGGGTCTGTGAAATGCTTTTCTTCATGGAGTTGTTATTGCTTTGTCTGGAATGGCAAAAGGAGAAAATCAATTTGTCAACTGGACAAAAGTTTATTTGGTCGAATACATTTCGCAGCTCATCCAAGCTGCTTCTTCAGTGACTGTCTGGAATGTTTCACAGTATGGTATTGAACCTTTCTATCGTAATGGAGAATGAATTGTCAAATAGCACTTTTCTGTATCAGTTTTGTGCTTTGGTATCTGCTGTTGTCTTACCGTCGTTGGTATTATGTGTGTGTGTTATTGTAGTTGTGTTACCATTGCTGGTGTGTTTACTTGTTGCGGTCTTTAAATGTTCCTGATAGAAACACCTTATGTGTAATTTATTGTCCCTGATCAAAAGTTTTTAGTTTTTTTTGTACAAGAATGGAATTTGCCTTTGTTTTGTTTTTGTGTTTTTTAACTGAACTGATAAGGAAGCTAATCAATAATTTAAAGATCCCATGACATGGTACTTCTTGATGCTTATATATGGCTCCTTAATGGTTCCCTAATACTGTAAATTAATCCTTCTTCAAAATCAACACTCACTGCATGAGATATGACTCTGACAGTCTTCATGAGGCTAGATATGTGTCTAAAATGCTTTATTCTTGGTGGTTGCTGCTTCAATGCAAATGAGAAGGACAGAGAGACAGAGGGATAGAGAGATTGGCTAAGGAACGAGGGGGGGCCGGGTTTCCCCCGCTCCTCAGCGCAGCTCGGCGCAGCTGTCTCCTCTCTTCCGTGTTTTACGCACAAAGACAGATGAGAGACTTTGCAATGAAAAAAAGCATATTTACACAGAAAATAAAATTAAACCACTGGTATTTCAGAGGTCCAGAGGGTCGGGTAAGGGACTTGCGAGCCTAGAAACACTCGGACGTGCCTCCAGGCAAATAAAAAAACGCATTTCGCATTGTAGCGCATTCACAGTCCAAACTCTATGGGCGGGATATACAGGGACGCTGAGCGGAGACAGAGGGAGGGGCTGGAGCTGCATTTGCCGATCTGACGTCAATAAGGTGCCTTGTCCGAACTCGCCCGTTTGAGCACTGTTTTTTTGTAACGCAGAAAAGGATCGCAAATGCTCAGTTTAGACATTTCGCAACTTTTAGCCATGGGGGGCCTAAACAGGGTAGGGGAGCTCACATTAACGTTCAAAAACCTCAGAAAGTGAAGATTTCATGCCATGGGACCTTTAAGTTATGTTTTGGAAGACAGGGATGGGATTCAATAAGTTTTATTCTTCCCGCTCCTGTTCGAGCAAAAAAAAATAAATAAATAAATGTATTTGACTGTTTATTGGTTAAATGTATTTATTTCCTTGTGTTGATCTGCTCAAAATGAATACATAAATTGAATGAAATGAAAATGAGACTAAACCAGACCAAGTTACAGGTCAGATCTGTGGAGAGGCGACCCCGCTCAGTCAGAATCCCTGTTTTTGTAGGTATTTTTGAGTTATAAAACCAACTGTAATTTAATAAATGTAAGGTAGAGCTGTTTAATGCCATGCTGTGGAACATTCCAAGCAGAGCAGTGACAAATCCGTAGAAACAACCAAACAGTTACATTGTGCACCTTTAAACTATTATTTTATGGCTTGTTCTCTTGGCAGTTTGTCCCTTGTGTACTTCACTTTTGTTTTTTTCGTGAATTTGACATACTTAATTTGACATGCTTTTTCGTTCTATTTAACTTTTATTTTATTTTCTGGTCTGACAAAAGCACAAGTGTTGTCTCTGTGTCATTTCAATAAACATGAAATCACTGAGAAAATAACTGATGTTTTCAAATGAAGCTGTCAGGGAGAACTGTGCCAGATGCCCTCCCATCCTCCACTGTGTCCTCCTTGACAGCGACATTGATGTGAGTGACAAGGCAGGTGTGGCAGTGACACGTTGCAGATGTTTAAACAATCTGAATTATCAGACCAAAGCACGAAGCCAGACACACAAAAGAGACAGAGAAAAACATCTGACAGACGGAGAGAAAGGTGGAGAGGAGAAGGGGTGTGGCAGAGAGGTGGAGAGCGCAGAAGAGGGAGAAAAGGGAGAGAGACGAGAGGAAGAGAAGAGAGGGAGTGGCGGGCAGGGACAAAAAGATGGGGAAGAGGGTGGAGAGAGAGCGGGGACGGACAGTGAGAGCGAGAGAGAGGAGAGGGAAGGGGAGGAAGAAGGGGGGAAAGGAACAAGAGACAAAGAGAGAGAGAGGAGAGGGAAAGTGACCGACATAGAGAGAGGGAGAATACGGAAGAGACAGAAAGAGAGGGTGAAGGAGAGAGAGAAAGAAGGGACAGAAAGAGAGGAGGACAAGGAGAGAGAAAGAAAAGGGACAGAAGGAGAGAGGGAGGAGGAGGGAGAGAAAGGGGGAGACAGGGACAGACAGGGACATGGGGAGAGAGACATGACACACAGATTTACAGACACTGACGCGACACAACAGAAAAATACATCCAACATTTCATTGAGCTTGTGACTTAAAGCTCTATTCTGTAACATTTCACTGTGATTAAAGCACTTGGGCTCCTAGCTTAAAGGGATATGCCACCCCCAGGTCAAACTTGGGCATCTCCCCACAGTCCAGAGACTAAAATAAGTGGTGGAAAGCGTTTTCCTGCTCACCCAGCCATTGTCCGAGTCTGTCAGCACTGACCGCCGCGGTATCTGCCGATACTCCGCGTTAGACTGGAGTCTAACGTCGCCAGAGAAAGATTTCGGCCAAAAGGAATTAATTTGCTCGATGCGTTTCCCAATTACTTTCTGTGTAGTCCGCATTCATATCGAGTGCAAATAAATGTGCAAATCAACACGGAGAGCTTGACTTGGTCATTTTGGGTGGGAACTATTTTTCAGTGCGGAAAAAGAAAGCCGAAGCACACAGCACGCTGCCAGGGGAATCCCAGTTACGCACCAGGAAGGGACTTCCCCTGTTGCGCAGCGTGGTGTGTGCTTCGGCTTTCTTTTTTTTCTGCACTGAAAAATAGTTCCCACCCAAAATGACCAAGTCAAGCTCTCCGTGTTGAGACTCCAGTCTAACGCGGAGTAGCTGCAGATACAGCGGCGGTCAGTGCTGACAGACTCGGACAATGGCTGGGTGACCAGGAAAACGCTTTCCACCACTTATTTTAGTCTCTGGACTGTGGGGAGATGCCCAAGTTTGACCTGGGGGTGGCATATCCCTTTAAAGCTCTATTCTGTAACTTTTCACTGAGCTCCTGACTAAAGCTCTCTTCTGTAACTTTTCACTGAGCTCCTGACTAAAGCTCTCTTTTATGACATTTCTAAAGCTGTTTTCTGTAACTTTTCACTGAGCTCCTGGTTTAAAGTTCTCTTCTGTAACTTTTCACTGAGCTCCTGACTAAAGCTCTATTCTGTAACATTTCACCAGTCTTTCTTGGTTAGGTTACACATGGTAAAAAGGCACAAGCTTTCTACAAAATATGGAATAGTCTGTTTGCGAAATTCACATTATTAAATCTAATAAATTATTGAAGAAACATGTTTGGTTCAAGTCTAATATTGTTGTTTCATATTTTGCATACACAGAGAATGCAAAATCCTTGTGTAAACAACATGGTTTAAGAAGTTAATGTAGCTTTTAGTCCCACTTTAACTTGTTCTTGAGTTACTGTATCTTTAAAATAATGATTCTAATGACCGAGTAAAAGTACTGAGCAGTTAATTATGTAACTACAAACGATGAATTGAAATTACATAATTAACTCAGCTACAACATTTACTTTATTCACACAGGTCACATAGAAACAGCACAAGCAGATATACAGATAAACGCATGTGTAAAAACTGTAAAAACACAGAGGACAAAATTAGGCTGAAGGACTTGAGTTAATGAGATTTATCAAGAAATGACAACCTCAATAATGTATACTACTACTTAAATATATTTTAAAGTGGGAATGAACACTAAATCCACTTTCTGTTCGCCACTTAACTGCATATGATTTTTTTTAATAGCATTCTTTACTGTTCCTAGTGTGTGTGTGTGTGTGTATGTGTGTGTTTTAAGTAATTTTAGTGCAAACTAGGTTAATTTGCCACTTTGTGTTTAAAAACTGAGTGTGTTGTCTCCAGTGGCCTCTACAATTTAAAGTACTATGTGACATCACACAGGACTGCACTGATTACAACCAGGTTTCTGATTACAAACAAATGGCTACAGCATTTAAAGTGTAGATACATGTTAGACCAATCACACTGTTCCTTATTCTTCCAGACTCCACTCCTCCTCCCCCTTTAGTCCTCCAGAGCAGGGCCCTCCATCGCTATCACTCTCCCCTTTAGTCCTCCAGGTATTGATCAGTTTAGTAACTCTTTGAAATGTGGTTGTGGTGGAGTTTAGGTGTTTCGTCCCTTTGCCTCCTGTGTCCTCCATGATTTTGCAGTGTATACCGCCCTTATATGGTAGTGTATACATACATGTAGTACATGTGTGTTACCTGAGGGGGGACCCCTTGGGCGTGGCAACCCCATAGCCTTTCGAGTCCAGGTTCCCGCCCACTTTCATAGTGTCACAGGGCTTCCTCTGCTCAATGTACTCGTTCATAGCGGACTCCAGGAGGTAGGCGTACTTCCCTTTGGACTTCCGGACTCGACTCACGCCTTCATTTGTGCTTTTCACAAACATAGACGGCTCGGCGCTCCGCATGTACGACCACATCTTCTCAAAGACCGCAATCTTTGACCTCTGCACCAGGGGGAGACAAAAGGTCAGGAGCACTAAATGTACCAGAGAAAATTTAACAAGCCTGTGTGTAGAGATACACCAATCCTATACTGGTATCTTAACTCTTAAGGTAGCAGGACTGAACCAGGACTAAAGCAGGACTGAACCAGGACTAAACCAGAACTAAACCAGGACTAAACAGGACAAAAAGATAATTAAACCAGTACTGAACTGACCCTGAAAAACTCTTTGGTGGAGCCTCCATCCAGCGTTCCGTAGGCAATCTCAGTCTGTTTAGCGAGATCTTCTGCGCCTTCAATGGGCGACACCATCCGCTCCACGGTGAGGAAGGCCGCCAGGTTGGCCGTGTACGAGGAGATGATGATGAGAGTGAAGAACCACCAGACTCCACCCACAATGCGTCCAGACAGCGACCTGCAGCCAAGGGATGGATGGAGAAAGCACATACCTGTCTTAACCTGTTCCACAGACCCAAATGAATGCGCTATGTCAACACCGTCAGGAAACGATTATGAACAGGGACATTTAGACCTGGTTTAGTCCTGGTTTAGACCTGGTTTACTCTTGATCTAGTCCTGGTTTAGACCTTAGTTTTATCTATCATTTTGCTAGTCACAATTGAAATTGCATTTTTGTTTCTGCACATTCTGACTTGTGAACATAAAGGTTATGAGCTGCTAAAATATCCCTGCTCGCCATGTTTTTACAGTGAAAGTGGCGTTGGAGCGTTTGTGTCGTGAGCCGAGCTGAAGGGAGACGCCCTGAAGCTACAGCGCTACATACCTTGCTCTGACGCCAACATTTAAATACATCACATCACCACTACATGACCAGGACTAAACCATGACTGAACTAGAGCTATACCAGGAAGGACTGAAACAGAACTAAACCAGGACTAAACCAGAACTAAACCAGGGCTGACTCAGGACTAAACCAAGACTGAACTAGAACCAAACCAGGACGGAACCAGAACCAAACCCGGGTTGAACCAGGGCTACATATTTAAATACATCACATCAGCGAGCTGCCATGTTGCACAGGTCACCTTGTACCGGGACGTATACAACCAGGATTAAAGCAGGCCTAAACCAGGACTAAACTAAGACTGACAGAAAAGGAGTAAGCCAGGATCAAAATAGGACTGAACCAGGCTTAAACCAGCACAATACTTGGACTAAACCAGGCCTAAACCAGGTCTAAACTCACAGGGACAGTAGTGATGATGTGATGTATTTAAATGTTGGCGTCAGAGCGAGGTATGTAGCTCTGTAGCTTCAGGGAGTCTCCCTTCAGCTCGCCTCATGACACAAACGCTCCAACGCCACTTGGAGACTGACCACACGTGAGGGCAGAAGCACTACAGCCTGTACAGTGGTTCAGGGACATTTTAGCAGCTCAGCCACAACTTACCCAAGTGTGAAGTGAATGAAGAATGCACTGTGAAGTACTTTGGGTGTTCTGAAAGGCGCTGTATAAATCCAGTGTTTTATCTGTATTATTAAAAGAGGACTAAACCAAGACTAGACCATGACATCATTACAAGATCTACTTTCCCTGCAGCCACAGCAACAGCCATGTTGGGAAGGTCAGCTTGTAAAGGGATGTATAAAACCAGGACTAATCCAGAGCTAGCAGAACTAAAGCAGGGCTGAACAGGACTAAAACAGGCCTAAACCAGGACTAAACCAAGACTTAACCAGGACTATAGAGAGATTATCAGACTATGTCACTTCACGCTCTACTACTGCATGTCTCCTGCAGAAAGAGCCACTGTCCTGTCTTGTATCTGTCATTATCTCGTAGGATTTCAGATTCTCAGGGGAGGTGATAGGTGTATCAATCAGGTATGAGTGGATGTCCGGCTACTGAAGTTTAAGACGTTTCTTCTCGTCATTTACACCTGCATTTAACACATGAGTCATTAAGACATATCCCAATCACTAATATTAATTTAGCATCTTGACTTATTTTATCACACGGTGGTAAACTGTTTTAGCTAGCGTTGCAACTTTGCACACATTTGCTGTGTTGCCAAATAAATAATCTATCCCCTTAGCAGTGACCTTCTATTTTTATCAACAGTATAGCTGAATTCTGTTGCTTAGAAACTTTTTCAGGTGAAGTTTGTCTTATTTACTGCAAATATAAACAAGGACAACATAGCTCTGTACGGTATTAACTAACAGCGCTGCCCTATACGAGACAGATCTAAACCAAGACTTAACCAAGTCTAAACCAGGTCTAACCCAGGTCTTGCTGCAGGGAGGACTTTTTTTTAAACAAATGTTTAAAATTCCATGTTTTAGCTGTTGGTTGTTTGGGAATAATGGCGTCTTTCCGACTTAGCACTCTGAGTTTGTCTCTAGGAAATAATTAAACACTTAATGAGTTCAGCACCAGCGCTTGGTTTAAGCCTCAGTAATTTCATCTGAGGAGGAGAGTCTCATTAATGGAGCTGTAACAGATTCTGGACATTTTATTATTTAGTTTTTTTGGGGGGGGTTTAACGTAATTTCTGCTTGAAAATAGTGTAATAAAAAATGTCTCTCTGCGATACATTGCAACAGTCACACCTTCAATTTTTAAGCTGTGGTCAAGTATTCATTTGCATAAATGTTTAAAGTTCGAAGGTCATATATTAGATAAAACTGACTCTTGTGAACTTTAAGACATTTTGTATTGATGTTACCTCCTCAAAACATACCTGAAGATGTGTTTTGTTTCATTCACACATTTCAGTAATCCTGGTCTGTCTACATCTCCAAAGCTCAAAATGCTCTTACACCTTGTGATGTCATGAGGAGGTAGATTTAGTTCAGTAGATTCCAGTTCCAGGGCTGAAGTGATCCATATGATTCTAGTGAAGGTGTGTGGAGTTTAAAAACACAGTGGAGCACTTCCTCTATCCATATGACATCACAATGTGGAACAGAGTTTGAGAGAAGAATTGTGTGTTAAATATGTGTGAAAGTGTGTTCTGACCTGGGAGAGATGTCACAGCCCTGTTGCATAAACGCTCCCAGAGAAAACCACAGAGAGTTAAAGATCCCAAAGTCGTTGGTGTACTCTGGCTCCTCCTTCTGACTGTCAGCTACAGAAGAGCACAAGCGTCAGAGGCCCGGTGTTTCAGATGCCCTCCATGTGTGTTAAATGCCCTACCTGGACTCTGGTCTGGGTCAGAGGAGTTGTTTTGGGGTTCTTTAGGAGAAGTTCTCCTGGTTCCACAGTCTGGCCCCTCCTCCTCCTCCTCAGACTCCTCCCCCTTCCACTCATATGGACTGAAGCGGCTCACCTAAAGTGCACACATACTTTTACAATGTTTTTATTTTTTCCATTTTTTTAAAGGAGACATTTTGCATTTTTTATATTCTGTTTAGAGTTGTTTCCTTTGCATTTACCCTTGGGAGTTGTATTTAGAACAGGGACATTTTGAGGGGCAGGTGCTCTACCACAAAAAAGAGCACTTTTCAATTTTGTTTAAAATGAATTCACAGGTTTTAAAAGTAAGCAAATATGATTTTAGGAGGTTAGAATGCAGAATGTGCATGACCTCTTAAAGGTCCCATGGCATGAAATTTTCACTTTCTGAGGATTTTGAACGTTAATGTGAGCTCCCCTACCCTGTTTAGCCCCCCCCCCCCCCATGGTTAAAAGTTGCGAAATGTCTAAACTGAGCATTTGCTATCCTTTTCTGCCCGAGCTCAAATGGGCGATTTTGAACGATATTGACGTCAGCTCGAAAAAAGAAACGCAAATGCAGTTCCACCCCCGTCTGTCTCTACTCAGCATCTCTGTAAATCACGCCCAGAGAGTTTGGACTGCGGAGGAGCCTACGCAATGCAAAATGCGTTTTTTTATTTGCCTGGAGGAACTTGCGAGTGTTTCTAGGCTCGGAAGTCCTTTATCTGAGCCTGTGGATATCTGAAACAGCAGTGGTTTAATTTGATTTTCTGTGGAAATGTGTTTATTTTTCAATGGAATGCTTCTCATCTCTCCCTCCGCTCAAAAACACAGAAGTGGGTCAGAGCGCACAGGCACAGCTGAGATCTGAGAGCGGAGAGTTTGGCCACGCCCCCACCCTCTACTATAGGCCATCTCTGTCCTCCTAATTTGCATTCAAGCAACAACGCCCATAATGGAGTGTTCCAGAGAGACATTTATGACTCTTTCTCATCTTATCTCTCTTTCTCATGCACTGAGTCTTGATTTTGAAGAAGGATTCACTTACAGTATTAGGGAACCATTAAAGAGCCATATAAAAGCATCAAGAAGTACCATGTCATGGGACCTTTAACAATGAAGAACCGCAGGGACCATATCACACCTGTTCTTAGACCTTTGCACTGGCTCTCTGTACATTTTAGAATTAATTTCAAAATTTGAATGATCGTTTTTAAAAGTCTTAATGGAATGGCACCTTCTTATTTATCTGAACTCGTCCAGTCCCCTGCAGATCAGCACCTTAACTGTTCCTACTGTAGGACCAGTTTGAAGACCAGAGGAGAAAGGGTCTTTTCTGCGGTCAGACCACAGCTGTGGAACAGCATTTTAAATCTCTACTAAAAAGTAAAATAAAATAAAATATTTCCATTAACTTTTCTCATTGGTATTTTAATATGAGTTAGAGACTGGCATCTAGTTTTTATATTATACTGTATTCCCAGTGACTGCGTATACATGTACTCAAGTGTCCCAGTTATGAATGGGTAGAAACCTGTTAAAAAGTCTTAAGTTAGCAAAGTTCCTACATGTTTAGCTCCTTGCCATATCTGTTCCTTAGTTACCATAGCAACCACTCCAGGATACTCTGATGGAGCGTGTGCATAAGGAGATGAGTATCCTGGTTTCTCTGAGCACATGTAAACACCATATCCACAATACTGTCATAACCGGGATAATATTGATGCACATAAAAAACGCATAGTTGCTTTATATACATTTGATTTGATTTGAATTTGATTTAGACATGCAGAATCCCCAGCATGATGTCCCTGTATCACTAGAGCAGTGGCTTCTAACCAGAAAGAGCACGACGCTGACTCCAATGTAGGCAAACACGATGCACATCCAGATCTCGTAGGCCAGAGGGTCAAGGAAGGAGAACACACCGGGCTTGGACTTGGTGGGTTTCTTGATCATGATGGAGATCCCCAGAGACATGAAGGGTTTGGTGAAGTCTATGACCTGCTCTCGGACCAGCGTGATGGTGAGAGGAGCCACGGCCACGTCTGCCTGCTACAGGGGGGAAGGGTAAAGAGGAGGTATTATACTTCTATGGGGTATTAATTGCTAACACATGACCTATTTAGATCACTGTGTTACCTTTTATTGTTTTGAAAATGCTATATTCGCCAATAACAATGTATGAATATGATTTATAAGTTTCAGTTATTGAGTTAAGTCATTCCTCCTTCAGAGCGCTATCACAACAAAATCAGCGTGCATCCCGCTAATGAAACTGTACAGGTAGGTTTGTCAAGTTGTTGTGTACAGTGTGTACATAAGTATTGCAAATCTTAAGTATTTATTTAGTTTATTAAGTGTATTATTTTATATATTAAGTTTATTCTCAGAAGATTGTGTTTGACCAGAGTCAATACAGTCATGTTTTACTCAAGTAAGACTTTGAGCAAATCTTTATCAGTGAAACTGTTTATTTTCCAAGAGTAAATTTGATTTAAATGAATCTCAAAAATGATGTCTGTCCAAAACACGGTTACTATAGCAACTTCAGCTTTCAGGTAATGACAGGAGGACTTTAAGTGTTTTGCCCAAAGACACAATGGCACCAACAAGAAGGTACAAAGAGCTTCACCACCTGACCAAACCAGATGTAAACCAGGACTAAACCACAACAAAATCAGGACTAAACCAGGACTGAACCAGAAGTAAACCAGGATTGAATTAGGACTAAGACAGGACTGAACCAGGCCTCTTCTGTTTTGGGAGTGCATGTTTTGCTCACCCCGTACACCAGCTCTCCCACCATCCCGTTCCACATCTTGGTCTCGGCATCCCTGGCTCCGTACTTCCCGTCTCCCACCAGCTCCAGGCGGTACGAGAATCCCACGTGTTTGGCGATTTCCGACGCCAGCTCCGCACAGTATCCCTCGTAGCGGTCATTCCCAACAAACTGCTCGTGGTTCTTCTTCAACATCATGTACGGTGCCTCCTGCAACGAAACCAGTGTGTCAGATGCCCTCCCTGTGTGTCAATTATGGTTAAGGTTAGGATTTGGTTAAGGTTAGAACAGGGTTAGAATGTCTGCTGTGGACCTCTAGGCATAACTTCAAATTAAACTACAATACAGTGTGTGTACAATTATGATGTTGTAAAATTACATTAAAATTTCCAAAACTGAAAATGCTCTTTACCACCTTGTGATGTCATGAAGCGGTAGCTTTCAAGTTAACAGTTACATTTTACTTTTAGATTAGTAGAGATTGGCACTGATCTGAAATCATCCAAATGATTCTAGTGAAGCTGTATGGACTTTAAAATCACAGTGGAGCACGTCCTGTATTACCACATGACATCAAAGGATGTGTTTTCTGTTTGAAGAAATCAGCCTAAATATGCAGGATTTGTGTGTTAAACATGAATGAAACAAAACACAACTCCAGCTATGTGATGAGGAAACATTACAACATACACTCAACAAAAATATAAACGCAACACTTTTGTTTTTGCTCCCATTTTCATGAGATGGACTTAAAGATCTAAAATTCATTCCAGATACACAATATTACCATTTCTCTCAAACATTGTTCACAAATCTGTCTAAATATGTGATAGTGAGCACTTCTGCTTTGCTGAGATAATCCATCCCACCTCACAGGTGTGCCACATCAAGATGCTGATCTGACATCATGATTAGTGCACAAGTGTACCTTATACTGCCCACAATAAAAGGCCACTCTGAAATGTGCAGTTTTGTTTCACAGCAAAATGCCACAGATGTCACAAGCATTGAGGGAGCGTGCAATTGGCATGCACGCTCAGGACCTCCACATCCAGCAGGTTCACCTCCAAGATCGTCTGAGACCAGTCACTCGGACAGCTGCTGAAATAATTGGTTTGCATAACCAAACAATTTCTGCACAAACTGTCAGAAACCGTCTCAGGGAAGCTCAACTGCATGCTCGTCGTCCTCATCGGGGTCTTAACCTGACTCCAGATCGTCGCCGTAGCAGACTTGAGTGGGCAAATGCTCACATTCGATGGCGTCTGGCACGTTGGAGAGGTGTTCTCTTCACGGATGAATCTCGGTTTACATTGTTCAGGGCAGATGGCAGACAGCATGTGTGGCGTCGTGTGGGTGAGCGCTTTGCTGATGTCAATGTTGTGGATCGAGTGGCCCATGGTGGTGGTGGGGTTATGGTATGGGCAGGCATCTGTTATGGACGAAGAACACAGGTGCATTTTATTGATGGCATTTTGAATGCACAGAGATACCGTGATGAGATCCCCATTGTTGTGCCATACATCCATGAACATCACCTCATGTTTCAGCAAGATAATGCATGGCCCCATGTTGCAAGGATCTGTACACAATTCTTGGAAACTTAAAATGCCCCAGTTCTTGCATGGCCAGCATACTCACCGGACATGTCACCCATTGAGCATGTTTGGGATGTGCTTGACCGGCGTATACGACAGCGTGTACCAGCTCCCACTAATATCCAACAACTTCGCACAGCCATTGAAGAGGAGTGGACCAACATTCCACAGGCCACAATTGACAATCTGATAAACTCTATGCGAAGAAGATGTGTTGCACTGCATGAGGCAAATGGTGGTCACACCAGATACTGACTGGTTCTGAGTCCCCAGACCCCCAATAAAGCAAAAAAAAATGCACATTTCAGGGTGGCCTTTTATTGTGGGCAGTCTAAGGTACACCTGTGAACTAATCATGATGTCAGATCAGCATCTTGATGTGGCGCACCTGTGAGGTGGGATGGATTATCTCAGCAAAGCAGAAGTGCTCACTATCACACATTTAGACAGATTTGTGAACAATGTTTGAGAGAAATGGTAATATTGTGTATCTGGAATGAATTTTAGATCTTTAAGTCCATCTCATGAAAAATGGGAGCAAAAACAAAAGTGTTGCATTTATATTTTTGTTGAGTGTAGATCAGAAAATAGCATAATATGGATTCTTTAAATTGGATTCTGGTCATGAGCTTTGGGTGGCCGAAGTGGCCGAAATGAGTTTCCTCCACAGAGTGGCTGGGCACTCCTTTAGAGATAGGGTGAGGAGCTCAGTCACATGGAGAAGCTCGGAGTAGAGCCGCTGCTCCTCCACGTCCTCCTCCAGAGGAGCAGCTGAGGTGGCTCGGGCATCTGTTCCGGATGGCTCCTGGATGCCTCCCTTGGGTGTTTCAGGCATGTCTCACCGGGAGGAGGCCCCGGGATAGACCCAGGACACACTGGAGGGACTATGTCTCTCGGCTGTCCTGGGAAAGCCTTGGGGTCCCCCCGGAGGAGCTGGAGGAAGTGTTTGGGATGAAAATGTCTGGACGTCCCTGCTTAGACTGCTGCCTTCCCAACCCAGCCCCGGATAAGCAGAAGAAAATGGATGGATGGATTCTTTAAATTACTAAATACGGTGGTTTGATTTTTTCAGGCAGAGCTGTCAATGTGATGTATTGTATGTACAGTATATATGATAATCTCGGCAGAACACCGGTAAACATTTCTCACCAGAATTGTGGTCACGATGTAGGTGCGGTTGGGCAATCCGTAGAAGTAGTCCTCCACCACAGACCTGTAATTGGCTGTGTTGACATAGCCCTTTTTAGCGTTCCAGTATCCGATCTGAAAAAAACACAATCACATGGGGCTGGGCCATATGCCAAAAAATCTATGCCATGTGTCAGTAGCTTTTTGTTATAGTTTTTACGATAGATTCTTGAGCACTGCCTCACCTTCCTGGGCCCCACATGGCTCAGTTCCATCACAGTCAGAGTGTAGTTGGTTCTGTGCCCACGCTCGTCAAACTGGATGTTCCCGGACAGACCCTCCATCTGCACCTGAGGCCACCATGAAACAATAACAAAACAAGAACACGGCAAGAGATGGTTAAAGCCTGTTAACAGTTTTTTGTTTGTTTGTTTTTTCGTTTCAGCACATTTTTTGAAAACATGTGAAACTTTGATTCAAACATGTATCTGAACAGAGGCACAGATCAAACCCTTTGGAGCATTTCTCATCAGTTCACACAGTTGTCAGGCTCTTTCTCAGAACATGTGACAGCTCTCATTCAGAGACATACAGTAATCACTGAATTCACCTTGTTCAATACTACCAATACTACAGGTTTGCAGGTGCAGTTCCACGGACTTAGAAAGTCTTAAAATCAATCCACTATGTTACACTGACCTCTGACCTCTGTAGGCACAGGTTCGAGTGAGTCACAGGTCTGCAGAGAGAATCCACAAAGTCTATGTTTTCATTTTTTTTAACAGTTTTTCAGTTAGTCACTCTCACCTTTAGTTGAAAATCAAACTCCTAAACAGGACCATGAGCGCTCATATTGATCACAGGCTCCTGAAAATGTGTCGCTTAAATCCATTTTACATTTTTTCTTGATTTTTCAGACAGTCTTCTTTGCCAGTGTTTGTTAATGTGTGCATTGTGTCGCCATAGTAACTACTGAACATTCCACCATAAAGATGCATGTAGAACACCCCCAGTGTGATGTCACTGCAGAATTGTTTTCACTGTATCTCTGACAGAGCTCATTTTTCCACAGACCTGCTGCAGCGCCCTCTGGATGTCGATGCCCTGTCCCCATGGTGACGGCGGGTTGGCGAGGCACTCCCCAGCATTGCCGCGGCGAGATATGTCGATCCGCTGTTTACGAAGATACTGGAATGCAGCAGCCATGATAGCTACGCCGTCGTACGTCAGAGCGCCAGTGTACTGCGGACAGGAAGGGCATCCAGGTTAGAGAGGGAGAGCGTCTGGTTTAGAGAGGAGAAACTAGCCAGAGGGCGGGGAGACAGGAAGGGCATCCGGGTTCAGGTTAGAGAACACAGAGATCAGACTGAGGGAGGGCATCCAGGTTAACGAGGGAGGGCATCTGGGTTAGAGAGAACAGAGACTGGACAGAGGGAGGGCATGCAAGTTAGAGAGGGAGGGAATTTGGGTTAGAGAGGGGAAAATGGACAAGTGGATATCATAAGGGAAAGAGATGGAGTACCAAAAGGAGGCAAGAACTTTACCTTCCTCTCTCCTCCCTCCCTCCTTCCTCTCTCTTCTCTCCCCATCTCCTTGCCTCTACTCTTTTCTCCTCCTCTCTCCCTCCTCCTGTATGTCTCTCCCTCTTTTCTCCCTCTGTCTACCTCTCCTCCTTTCTTTCCCCTTCCCCTCCTCTCTTTTCTCCTCTCCTTTCTCTTCCTCTCCCCATCCTTTCCCTCACGTTCAGTATCTCTATCCCCCTCTCTCTCTCTCCTCTCTCTCATCCTCTCTCTCTCTCTCTCTTTCTCTCTCCTCTCCTCTCATCCCCTCTCTCTCTCTCTCTCTCTCTCCTCTCTCCCTCATCCTCTCTCTCTCTCTCATTTCATCCTCTCTCTCTCTTTCTTTCTCTCTCCTCTCCTCCTCTCTCTCTCTCTTTCTTTCTTTCTCTCTCCCTCTCCTCTCCTCTCTCCCGTCATCCTCTTTCTCTCCTCTCCTCCTCTCCTCTCTCCCTCATCCTCTCTCCTCTCATCCTCTCTCTCTCTTTCTTTCTCTCTCCTCTCCTCCTCTCCTCTCTCTCTCTCTCTCTCTTTCTTTCTCTCTCTCTCTCCTCTCCTCTCCCTCTTCCTCTTTCTCCTCCCTCTCTCTCTCTCTCTCTCTCCTCTCCTCTCATCCCCTCTCTCTCTCTTTCTTTCTCTCTCTGCTCTCCCTCATCCTCTCTCTCTCTCCTCTTATCCCGTCTCTATCTCTATCACTCTTTCTTTCTCTCTCCTCTCCTCACCTTTAGTCTTGCCCTCCTCCCTCTCGCATCCTTGGAGTCAAACACCTCCCATTCCTGGTTGACCCGCTCCACGTTGGGGTCACTGTGATTCACCAGTTGGAATCCCGTCACATTTGGAGCCAACTTCTGGAATTCTGTGATGTTTAGGTCCATGAAACCCTAAAAGGAAAACATTTAAATTATCTTTTATGTTCAGTGCTGTCACAATATTAAAACTTAAAATTTGATTTAGACAGTAAGGAATAGCCCGATTACAAATACCACAATGATAATAAAAAACACTCAATGGACAATGGAACAATGGACAAGACAATGGAAGAGCTTTAAGCCGTGTTACAATGCTCTTACCCCAATTCATTCTCTTCATTCACACATGTTTGAGTAACCCTTTTCTTATTAGTCTCCAAAGCTCAAAATGCTCTGTTCCACTTTGTGATGTCATGTATTTCCTTTAGTACCACATGTCATCAAAAAGTGGAACAAAGTGTTTTCAGTTTGAGAGAAGAACTCAGCCTGAATATGCAAGGTTTGTGTGTTAAACATGTGTGAAAGAAACAAAACATAACTCCAGGTGTGTTTTTGATGAGGAAACAACATTATAACATAGATTTTTCACTGCTGCGTCTTTCATTGCACATTTTGATGCACACTGCACATTTTGGTCATCTGTAAATGGGTATTTATTTATTCTTTTGCACTGCTTTTAGATTTTAGATTTTGTCTTAGAAGTTTTCGTATTGTCTTTATATTGTATTTTATACACTGTCTTTTTACACTGATTGGCCAGAGAGAAACGACATTTCGATTCACTGTATGTTGAACACATAAAGCTGATTTTGAACTTGAACTTTGAGATCAGAAAATAGCGTAATATGAGCCCTTTAAAGGTGAGAGTGTTGGACTTGCCTGATTGGCCAGGATGTAGTGGTAGTTCTTCAGGTTCCGCTTCTGATGCGCTATCTGAAGCACAAAGTAAACACAGGCTTAATTTCACTGTTTTGTTTGGGGGTCCATCACCTGCTTGTTTCTTGTTCCTCTGCCTAGAATGTCCCACAGTATGGCATTAAACCGCTATACCTTACATTTATTTAATTACAGGTGGTTTTATAGCTCAAAAATACCTAGAAAAACAGGGATTCTAACTGTAAGCGGGGTTGCCTCTCTACAAATATGACCTGTAACTTGGGCTGGTTTGGTCTCCATGAAGATACAAAGGTTTAATACCATAATGTGAAATATTCAAGATCAAGTAATCCATGGAGAAAAGCATTTGATGGAACCTCCACCAGAAAAGACAATGCACCTTTAACCCTCCGGTTGTGTTCGCCTCCAGCCCCCTACTTTAGTGTTCCCGGTCAAAATTGACCGGTCTGTTTTAACTGCTCTTAAATTAGCACAAACATTTTTTTTTCCACACCAATTTTTTTATCAAGCATTCTTTAGTTGAGAACAATGTTTCAAAGTAGTGTCTAACAACAATTTATAGAAGTAAACATTAAATAACATCAGTTAAAATACAATTGGGCACTGAAAATTAATTATAAAATGAACATATAATACAAAAAATAAATGGAAAACCAAACACCAAACTTAACAGAGTGTGTGTGTGTGTGTGTGTGTGTGTGTGTGTGTGTGTGTGTGTGTGTTTATTCATGCACATGAGTGGCATGTGACACTCAGGTCAGAGTGAGCCTTGCAAACATAAGCATGACATTTGCAGCATGTCAGGCTCGTTTTGATGTCTCTAGGGGCACAGAGGCCACAACGCTTCCTTTTCTGCCCATGTCCTTGTTGGGGGAGAGCAGCCAGGGCTGGGGCTGGAGCTTGCATGCTCCTAACCAGACTGGCGGAGGCTGGTGTGCGGGGAATGTGCTGGCGTCGCTGTATAAGAGGAGTCACCAAAGCTTTCCCCAGCTCTGTGAGGAAAAGTCTCCTTGAAACTTTTCCCGATTCCAGGTTGGGTTGATTGCTGTCCACACCACATACGTGTTGAAAACTAACACATCCAGGATGTTGTGGAACAGTGCCACAGGCCAGAGAGCCGTCATCCGCTTACAGGTGTATGTACCAGTAAGCTGCAATAAAGGAACAATAAATAATAAGAGATTAGGAACAATATTCAATCTGTCGTACACAAAATGCTATGATTCACCTAGATAAAAATAAAATAAAATGCATGGTGAGACTACATTACCTTATCAAGGCAGTCAGCGCCTCCCTTGTTCTTGTTGTAGTCCTGGATCATCAGGGGCTTCCTGTCCTCTGTGGTGCTGACAGCGGTGTCTTTGTGTACTGTGCTCATCAGGATGACATTTCTGTTCTTCTTGGGAACGCATGACACAAGAGTGAGTGTCAGTGAATGCAAATTGTGATGAGAGTGCCTGTCTTCCTCTGATTGATACCAGCGCAGGGGGAAGTTTGGGCTTGTTCTTCCTCACTGTTCCTACCATGGTGAGCTTTCTTTTCAGTAGCTCCTGACCAAGAGCATGTGATGTGAGGAAATTGTCACATGTGATATTATGCCCTTGGAGACCGGTTGTCATGTCCAGCACAACACGCATACCCTGGTGTGTGTGTGTGTGTGTGTGTGTGTGTGTGTGTGTGTGTGTGTGTGTGTGTGTGTGTGTGTGTGTGAGTGTGTGAGTGTGTGAGTGTGAGTGTGTGAGTGTGTGAGTGAGTGAGCTGGGGCAGTGTGTATGGGGATGTTTTCTGTATGTTGAATGAATTTACTCTGGATACCCATTCATTTCTTATGGCGGTCACTTTTGACCGGGAACACCACAGGTGTAACAAGGTTGATTAAAACACTCAAAATTGAACGAAATAGGTGATCATCACTTTTATATGTTCAAGTCCACAGTGTGGAGGATATCATAAGGTCTTGAGGTAATCAGATGAAAAACATAATATTTATGAATATTATAAGTTGTAAAACGGTCAGATTTGACCCGAACACGACAGGAGGGTTAAATGAGGATTTACTGCAAAAAAAAAGTCCAAACTGCATGAAAATAAATGTTTCTCTAGTAGGAGTAAAACTATCGAGTCTGATCTTGTCGAGTCTCCTTTAAACTGCAGCTCTTTAAATTGTCGGATTTAACTAAGTGGGCAGTTAAATCCTCATTTCCTTCCTTGTCACCTTGTTTCTTGTTCCCTTTCCTCATTCAGATGTATCCTCTTCTTTTCTACCACCAGCTGTTTCCCCTCCTCTCTCCTTCCCTGTCCACGTTTTCAGAAATCTCTCCATTTATCTTTCCACCGCCCTCCTCCACAATTTTCCCGTGTTTTCAGATCTTTTCCTCTCCTCCACTCCTCCTCTCTTCTCTCCTCTCCTTCTCTCTCCTACTCTCCTCTCCTCCTTCCCTTTTCCCATTTCTCGGGTGAGATTACTAATTAGATCCTCCGATCTGTGAAGCCTGCATCCATCATCTGCCTATTTTCCAACAGTAAACTTTTTCTCACTTCAAAATTGTTTTAAAGAGGGCAATTTTAACACATATTTAGATCATCACATTACCTTTTATTGTTTCGAAAATGCTATATTCACTGAAAACATTATAAGTTTCAGTTTCGTTATTGACATTCTGAATCTCATCCTCCCTTTGCTTTCTGCTTTCTCTCTCTCTCTCTCCTCTCCTCTCTCCCTCATCCTCTTTCTCCTCCCTCTCTCTCTCTCTCCCTCTCTCTCTCCTCTCCTCTCATCCCCCCTACCTTCAGATATAGATACAGCGCTGGAAAAAAATAAGAGACCACTGCATTTTATTCTGAAATCAGCATCTCTACATGTATTACAGCCATTCCATTCCAGCGTCTGTTGAATTCCAACACAAACACAAAGCTGAGCTACTTCAGTTCTTGCACCAGGAGTGGAATAAAGTCACCCAAGAACAATGTGAAAGACTTGTGGAGAGCATGCCAAGACACATGAAAGCTGTGATTAAAAATAAGGGTTATTGCACCAAATATTGATTTCTGAACTCTTCTTAAGTGTAAACATTAGTATTATGTTGTTTTAAAATGAATTTGATCTTGTTTCTTTGCATTGTTTGAGGTCTGAAAACATGTATCTTTTTTGTTATTTTCTGCAAATAAATGCTCTAAACCAGGGGTCAGCAATCTTTACTACTCAAAGATCCATTTGGACCCGTTTCACACAGTAAAGAAAACGCTGGGAGCCGCAAAACCCTTTTGAAATTTAAAATGAAATAACACTGCATATAGTGGCTTTTTTTTTTTTACCTTTGTGATATAGAATTACATTTTGAATATGAACGAACTAAAATAAAATACATTTAATTAAATACAGTGGTCCCTCGCTGTTTCGCTAATTTTTAATAGTGTATCAACACGTATTGTGTTCTGCATCCTGATTGGCTAAAGGTCTGTAGACCTTTGTCTTTGTCAGTCATTCTCCTCCGTGTCTGCTGTACAGAATGTGTTCAGTTTGCCAAATTTATTTAAATGTTCGATCACGAGCAGTGTGACTCTGAAGACTGAGCGGTCTGGCATTTGAGCACATGCCAGAAGGGCCGAGGCCGTGCTCTATTACGGATTTGACCGCGTGCACACTTCTCCGGGTGGTCAATGCGCATCGGGAAGTAGCGGCAATGTTTGTGCATAACGAACTGGTGGAACCTGGAGTCCCGGCGGCAGAACCAGTCCTGAGAGTGCACGGATCCGTTCTCACTACAGTTCTGTGTTTGGTGTAGAACCTCTCCCTCCCGTTCCACAGACTACGGGGCCGCTTCTAGGTGTAAATTGCCAGGGCCGATGATCCCGGTCCGTCACTGCTCTGAAGTGCTGTATGTTTGCAAGTTTTCTCCCCAACAAAACCCGCAACAGCGCAGCGGCGCCAGGCGCCTCGGTCAGAGGAACTGTGAAATACACGCATATTTATACACGCAATATAAAACTGACTACTTCACGGATTTTGCCTATCGTGGGTTATTTCTACAATGTAACCACCATGATAAACAAAGGACCGCTGTACTGAGCCGCATCAGAGGGATCAAAGAGCCGCTTGCGGCTCTGGAGCCGCGGGTTGCCGACCCCTGCTCTAAACGATAATATTTTTATTTGGAATTTGGGGGAAATGTTATCAGTAGTTTATAGACTCAAACAAAAATGTTCCTTTTGCCCAAACACATACCTATAAGTATAAGTAAAATCAGAAAAACTGATAATTTTGCAGTGGCCTCTTATTTTTTTCCAGAGACGCATCTTAATGCATCCGTAGTTTGCGTGTCAAACAACCTGGCCGGAACGTTTGTCAGTGCACCATGTTCTGGTACGCCAATTGTACTGATGCACACAGTTCCTCCGGCTAGGAGACGGAATGGAGAAGCCAGCCGTGTCTCAATTCTCAGAGTGCACAGTTCGGAGCAGAGCGGTTTTAAAGGGATATGCCACCCTCAGGTCAAATTTGGGCATCTCCCCACAGTCCAGAGACTAAAACAAGTGATGAAAAGCATTTTCCTGGTCACCCAGCCATTGTCCGAGTCTGTCAGCACTGACCGCCGCGCGAGCTGCTGCTCCTCCGCGTTAGACTGGAGTCTAACGGCGCCAGAGAAAGATTTCGGCCAAAAGGAATTAATTTGCTCGATGCTTTTCCCAATTACTTTCTGTGTAGTGCGCATTCATATCGAGTGCAAATAAATGTGCAAATCAACACGGAGAACTTGCCTTGGTCATTTTGGGTGGGAACTATTTTTCAGTGCGGAAAAATAAAGTCGAAGCACAAAGCACGCAGCGTAACGGGGGAACTCCCTTCCTGGTGCGTAAACAGGGATTCCCCTGTCCGCGTGGTGCATGGTACCTACACCACCTATGCGCCACGAATCCTACACACTGTACCTTTAAGTCATGTCTGTGTGTATTATTTGATTAAGTCATCCAATACAATTTATTTGCATAAAATGTTGCTTTTGGGGAAAATGTGGTCATGCGATTAATTTAGATAAATTACAATTATATATATATATAATCACAGGCATATATATATATATATATATATATATATATATATATATATATATATATATATATATATATATATATATATATATATATATATATATATATAGATAGATAGATAGGTAGGTAGGTAGGTAGGTAGTTCCGTATTTGGAGTTCTAACTACGAGTGAGGTTATCATGATGGAAAGCTCCAAAGCTGAATCACCAGGTTGAGGATGTAGTTCATCTTGTCGAGCTCACAGTCGATGATGACCTGAAACTCCTTCTTGAAGTCCAGATCTGCCAGGAGTTTGATAAAGGCTGTTTCTGTGAGAGTCTCCAAGTTCACTGACGTCACCTGCCAACGGAGCTCTGCTGCTGTGTCCAGGATTCTCTGAAGGACAGCCAGACCTACAGACAGACAGAAGAGGTGATGAGAGGAGAGAGAGAGAACGAAGGATGCACTGCAGAACAGCTAGACCTACAGACAGAGAGAAGACGAGAGGTGAGAGAAGAAGAAGAAGTGAAGAAGTGACTTTATTGATCTCACAATGGAGAAATTCTTCTCTGCATTTAACCCATCCTGTTATTAGGAGCAGTGGGCAGCACATTACTGCGCCCGGGGACCATCTCCATGATCTTCTTGCTTCGGTTTGATCAGGAGGATTTTACCTGGAGCATGTTTGAGAGGAGGAGGTGAATGAGAGGAGGAGAAGGAGACAGAGAGAGAGAAGAAAGGAGGAGAGAGAGACGAGGAGGGGAGGGAATAGGAGAAGGACTTTTTCAGTATCCACGCCTGCACAAATGAGCATAAAGTTTCTATACTGAAGAAGTAGCTTGGATGAAACGTATTCGACCAAATAAACTTTTGTCCAGTTGACAAATTTAATTTCTCCTTTTGCCTATACTAGTTTTAGTATTTATTAGCATCTGCTTTTAGATACTTCTGACAGCCTATATTGGGCTCAGGAATTTTCAAATCTGTCCTTAAGTCGTTCTAGATGAATATTTTTGATTTAAAATGTCCAAATTATAACATATTGATCCTTGGGTGTCACAGATTATAAGTCCACGTTAGCTTTGAACAGTCAACTCCATCTCTCCATCTACGCACACATGGTACAGGGACCTTGGTTAGCGAGTGCCAGATGAAGCTAATCGTCTGAACCAGGCCAAGCGCAGCGGCACGATGGGTAAGGAGAGATGCATGATGGGAGGTGGAGCAGAGCGGAACAAAAGGATCATGCCCCCCCCCCTTTATTTCCTGGAGACTGATCCTAACCTTAACAGAAACAAATATATTTAGATCACCATGTTACCTTTTATTATTTTGAAAATGCCCAAAACAACATATTAACATGTTTTATAAGTTTAAAACATGTTAATATATGCTAAATCACTCCTTCAGAGTGCCATCACAGTACAATCAGCATGCATCCTGCTAATGAAATTACTGCACATAGCATCAGGTTTGTCAAGTTGTTGAGTACAGATTTGTATCAAGTTTTATTACATTTATGGAGAATTGTCATGTAGGAGCATGGGTGACGTAGGCTTGTGGGCGGAGCATTGCACATAATCTTAGAGCTAACCGTAAGGAGGATTCGAATACCGAGAGAGATAAATTACTCATGCATGGTTGACATCTAAAACCTCTTCAGGTACGTTTTTGATGAGAGAAAGTTATAACCAGTGTTGGGAGTAACTTGTTACAAAAGTAATTAATTATTGTAATGCATTACTTTTTGGTGTAACGCAGTAATGTAACGCATTACAGGGAAGAAAATCGGTAATATATTACTCGTTACAATGCCAGTAACGCACATTACAATGCATTTTTAACCTACTTTGTTTTTGTGGGTTTTGCGTTTTCTTCATACAAAGTTCGCGGATCACCGCGAGATCAGCTACTGAATCTGATAAGTCCGCACAGAACATTACATTTCATACAAAATTCCGCGAGATCAGCTAGTGATATAAAAGTCCGCGCAGACCATTCCATTTCCTTTTACTTCGTCTCGAACTGGCAGACTGACAAAGGATGACAGAACCAGAAGAATTGGATAGTGCTAGCTCCTTTTCAAGATGGGCATACGCCCACTACTTTCACTTCGTTCAAAATAAGGACTCCAAGAACATTTTAGCTAAATGCACATTGTGTGTGAATCCCAAACCTCTTTCCACGTCGAAATGCAGTACAAGCAATTTGACGAAGCACTTGCAGAGGTGCCATAGCACAGAGAGCAGAGATTTGCACTGTAGATTGCCAAATCCTTATTTCCAGTCATTTTGGCGAGAGTAACTAAAGTAATGCAAAAGTAGTGTAATGCCTTACTTTTTATTTAGAGTAATATTGTAATGTAAGGCATTACTCTAAAATGACAGGAACAAGTAATAAGTAGTGCATTACAGTTTTTGAGTAACTTGCCCAACACTGGTTATAACATGGTAGAAAGCTTAAAAAAATATGTGATTTACCCAATTTTTGTCGTGTAAGAGGAAGATCCCCATAATGTGAGTGTGTACAGAGTTTAGTCCCCACACTGTGAGAAATACCCACCCACATCTGGACTTGAGAAGATCTAGGAAAAGACAAGAAGATAGCGGACCCTACAGCAGAAAGGTTCCACAGTGTAGATCTTTTTTTTTTTTTTTCATTTGTATACTGCTGAATCCTACCTGTATCACTGTTTACGAAAATAAAATTGGAGAAATGCATATCACAGTGATGGTGGCAGTGCAAAAGGGTATTGATTGGAGCCATGATATGTTGAATACAGGAGAATACCTGAATTTCCCCTTCGGGGGATCAATCAAGTATTTATCTATCTATCAATCTATCAAATAAAGATGCAAGCATGAATCCCTCTAAATTATGGTTGTCAATATCGAAAATCAATCAGTACTAAAACTAGACTTAGACTTAGACAAACTTTATTGATCCACAAGGGAAATTGTTTTTTTTTTTTAAACTAGATACTCATTTGAGCAGGCACTGCTCTACTAAAAGAGGACAGAAACATATAACATATAACATAATGATTTTGAGCTGTATCAGAACAGAGCACATAGACTAGTATATGCCCAAGGACCACTGTGGAACCTACCTGGACAACTGAAGGATTAAATAGTGTAATGGAAATCTTTACAATATTATTCACGTAATCAATTATATAGGCCATGTATAAGTTGATTTCTAATGAAATTGGGTTTTTGACGACTCTTGAGCTACAACAGACTACTTCACCACGTGTGACCATGTATGACCTCTTTGTTAATCAATCTAGGCGTTAAGCTATCTTGTGTAGAAGGCCTCTTCGGGGCCTCTCGCTGCTATATCTATATCTATATCTACAGTATATCTATATCTATATCTATATCTATATCTATATCTATATCTATATCTCTGCAGTATGTTTCAACTTGTATTCTCACATGTTATTTCACATGCTAATGACCCAGCCTCAGGCTGACCTGTCCTTGTAGAGGTGTTATGGCTTAACCTACAGTATATATCTGCATCATTCTTGTGCCCTGGGCCCCCCTAGGGCTATAAATACTCTGCATGCTTTATTGTGGTTGGCAATTGAGTGACAGATGCCTGTCAGGGATAACGAGGGTGTGATTGTGCACACAATTGCTTCAATAAATTAGATTTAAGACAACTTTCCATTTTTTTTAATTCTTTGCAGCTTCGAAAATTCCACAACAGCAGATATAGCACCATGGTATTATAAAAGAAAGTACTACTATTTACTAGTTGAAAATTACATTCCATTGTCTAAAGAAATTCCCTGGTTCTCAATCTCTTCAACTGTTTTTGTGTTAAAGGGGGATGGAGATGGAGAGGGAGAGAGATGGACAGAGAGAGAGTTTGTGGGAGGACATTGAGCTGCTGTGAGTCACACTGCAGAGGACATTAAAAAGCCACTACGGAACCTTTAATTATTGGAGGAGTGGAAAAAAATAAGTGTGAAAAAAGAGAGAAAGGCGAGGGAAAGATGTCAAAACTATAAAGATGAAAAATGTGCAGAGAGGGAGGAGAGAGAGAAACAGAGGGGGAATGGTGGGAGAGAAAGGAAAGAAAAAGCGGGAAAGGAGAGACATCTGTCAAAAGGGTTGAGTTTTAAAAAAGGAGGGAGAGAGGAGGCCGAGAGAGACGTTAAAACGATACTCATGATGAATGTGCAGAGAGGGGAGAGAGGGAGAAGAGCGAGAAAAAGAGACTGAAACAGGGGGGGGAGAGAAATAGAAAGGAAGGGAGGAGGAAAGAGAAAAAGAGAAAGCGAGAGAGAAAACCTGCATAAATAAAAGATGAGGTTTGGAGGAGACAATGCAACATGATGAAAAAATAAAGTGTGAAATCTGCTGAACCAGAGACTAAACCAGGACTAAACCAGGACTAAACCAGGACTAAACCAGGACTAAACCTATGTGAGCCAAACTTCTGATCCATAAATATTGAACATTATCATTATTTATATGGTATTGGCTCTACAAATGTGCCATAATTATCTTATGTGTTAACAGTAAATATTAAGTTCATTCTAACTGCAAAACATGTCTCTATTTTACCTACAAAGCCCAGTGCACTCTCATTGGCCCAAGCCTGGATAAACTGTCTGGTAGGGCATCTGATATATTTATTGATCTCTTGAATTTCAGACCAGACCAGATCTAAAAGAATAAAAAAACAAGACAAAAAAACTAAACCAAAACTAAACTAGTACTAAACCAGGACAGAATTCAGGACTAAACAAGGTCTAAACCAGAACTTAACCAGGACTAAACTAAGACTAAACCAAGATTAAATTCACACCTAAACCAGGACTAGACATGGACTAAACAAGGACTACATCAAGAACTAAATTCAGAAAACTCAGGACTAAACAAGGACTAAATTGAGGCCTAAACAAGGGCTAAACCAAAACTTAACCAGGACTAAACTAAGACTAAACCAAGACTAAATTCAGGCTTAAACCAGGACTAGACATGGACTAAACAAGGAGTGTTCGTTCAATTGGATAGCGGCAGTAATAACAGAGATACTAACCATAAACCGCATTATCAGTGGTTTAGTCTCGTTCTAACTCCTTGGCGCGAATCATCGGGCAGTAACATGTGCTTAACCGAGCCGTCGCCATGGAAACAGGATGGAGAGGTGATTATGGGATAGAGAGAGACATGATGCGTCTGGAAGAGGGTAAGCAGCGGGCGTACGAGAAGCGAGTGGTGTGGAAATACAGTTTAGAAAGAGAGAAAGAGGGAGAGAGAGAGCTGAGAAAGAAAGGGAGTGAGGACTGAGAAAAGAGGGAGTACAGAGGGAGGGGGAAAGAGAGGGGCAAACAAGTGGTGTGGAAGTACAAGAAAGAGAGAGGAGAAGGAAAGGGGGAAGGAGAGAGAGGGGGAAGGAGAGAGAGAGATGGAGGGAGAAAGATAAGGGAGAGATAGAGACAGAGAAGGGCAAACAGGTGTGGTGAGTCAGTGGTGTGGAAATACAGTTTAGAAAGCAAGGGAGAGGAAGAAACAAGAGAAGGAATTTGGAGGGATGGAGATAGAGAGGAAGTGGGGGATGAGAGAAGGGCAGATGAGAAATAAGTGGTGTGGAAATACAGTTAAGAAACGAAGAGAGAGGGGCAAAGAGGGAGAGAGAGAGAGAGAGAGGGAGGGTGGAGAGAGGCAAGGAAGTGGTGAGGAAATACAGTTCAGAAAGAGAGAGGACAAAGATCTTTGAGGGAGAAAGAGAGGAGAGAGAGAAAAAGAAAAGAAAAATGGGGAGGGAGAGGTTAATAATACAGTAAAGAGTAGGTGAAAAGAAGAGAGGACGAGAGAATGAAAAAATAAGAAAAGAAAGGAGAAGAAGCGAGGGAAAGAAGTGATTAAAAAGGAGAGAATACAGTCCTGGTATGTAACTTTTAGGTAAAAAATAGACTAAAATAAAAGCATGTTTTTTATTGTACAGAAAAACAGTGAATGGGCTTGCATCTCCACAGACCTGACTCTTACTTGGCAGGGAAGTAACCCTGCTTACGGTTAGCTGTACGAGCCTACATGGCTCTGCCTATACTGTATGTCTATGTCACATGCTCTCACACAAAAATTCTCCATCAATATCCAAAAAACAAGATATAAAACTGTACACAAGAATTTGACAAACCTGATGTGATTTGCAATAGTTTCATTAGCGGGATGCATGCTGATTGTGTTATGATGTTTCCGTGTGAGTCACTTAGCACGGGGAGCAAACGGAGGGGGAGTGAAAAATATTAAACATGTTAAAGGGATGCAATGATATTCGATATAATATTGAATCATTTGATAGTGATCTCACGTGTTAGCTCGATATGCACATGTCTCTCCTTGCTCTCTGTGTTGTCATTTATCTTGGGCCAAAAGGGAAACAGTTATCGCAGTGTCCTCCTCAGATGCACCAAGAAAACAGCTCCATAGGGACTTACAACTGAAATATTCTAACAGAGGTGGGTTTTATCTTCCCGTCACTTCTTATTTTACATTGACAGACCCAGGATTGACAAAGATATTAACTTTAAAATTATTTCAGCTTCAAATGCACTCATACATGCACAAGCGCCGTGACTCGCGATATACGTGATCTTTTTCTCTGACTCTGTCTCTTAAGTAAGAGGATGGGAGAGCGCAGTGTGTCTGCTCAGAGCACAGACTGTAGCAGGGCAGTGTGGGAGGAGCTACGTACTGTCTCTGCTGGAGGGAGGCAGCGTGGACACAGGCGTGTGCAGTGAGAGGACTCAGGAGGAAAAGAAATAATCAAATCATCAAAGAAGGAAAAGTCTGATATTGAAACTCCCCTACCACTCTATACTAAGAGTAGACAGGCAATATTATAAAATATAAAATAGCCTAAGGAAGTACTGTTCTTACTTTCACTGAATGAAAATTCTGAGCTGTAAATCATTGAACCAAATGAACTAAAACACTTCACATATAAACTATAACTTTACAGTAGTTGTACTGTGATGTATTGTGTGTCGTGTATGTAATGTTTCATTAACATCATAGTCTTATTATAATATAGAAAAAATGATTTTTCTGATTCGGCCCCTTTGGGATCAAAGTAGGTTGGATACGGCCTCCGGACCAAAACTAGTTTGACATCCCTGTGTTATATGTTAGCATGTGCTGTTAGCGTGTGGCCTTACCAGTGTCGGGGCTGTACATGTAGACGAAGCGGCTCCACTCAAAGTGCCGGACGAGGGCCATGAGGGGCTCCTGCATGGGGGGGCGGAGCTGGAGGAGGAACTGGTTGTTGGTTTGGACGGGGAAGGATGGCGTGACAAAGCACACGTGAAGAGAGCCACAGAACGACATCAGCATGTTCACGGTGCGGCGGTCGTACACGCCGAGGATCGCATACACGCCTTTGGAGAACTGAGAGCAGACTGAGAGGGGGGAGGAATGGACAGAGAGAGAGGGGGTCAGGTTTATAATAATAATAATAATAATAATAATAATAATAATAATAATAATAATAATAATAATAATAATAATAATAATAATAATAATAATAATAACGCATTGGATTTATACAGCGCCTTTTAAGATACTCAAATTACTTTACAGTGCATTATTCATTCACCCCACACTCGCTGGTGGTGAGTACTATTATCAAAAGTCGAAAATCATATATTAATTGATACTCAAACTAGGGCACAGAAATGAACCTTTCTTGAATTGCTTTACAATGATCTTGAGCTGTATCAGAGCAAGACTAAGAAGAGCGTTTGGCTCCAGCCAAATAAAGCCCATTGAGGCAAGCAGTTAAAAGTGCAAATTTGGAAACGAGTTCCATATTTGGAATTCTGACCACAAGTATTAAAGCAACTAAAGACCCAAACCGGGGTGAGGCTGGTTTAGCAGGGAGTGGACACTTTTGGCTGTTATTAATGTTCATATCTTGATTTATGGACAAAATAGCAAATCATATACAGTGGGTTGATATGAACATGACCAAAATGACGAGTCAGACAGCAGCAGTTACAGAGAAAGGAGTCTCTGTAGTCCTTCAGTAGAAAGTGAAGTGGAGTCGATGCGTCCATGCTCACTTCCTGTTCAGAACGCAGCTGCTATCGGGTTGGCTATGTCCATACAGTTTATGATAAGACCACATGGACTAGTATACGCCCGTGGACCACTATGTAACCTACCTGGACGACTGAGAGATTAAACAGATATAAAGCCACATGGTAATATAAAAGAAAGTACTATTATTTAATGTTGAAAATTGAGTCTATTCCTTAGAATCAAAATCAGGTTTGACATTTTAGTATCATGGCAACACTATCACCAGGGCTCTCAAGTTTTTGCGAGCAGTAGTCGAGTTATAAAATGAAACCAGGGGGGATGGTGGAAGAACAGGGCAGAATTAGAAGGTACTACAGTCAGGTCCATAAATATTGGGACATCAACAGTATTTTCATCTTTTTGGCCCTGGACACCACCACAATGGATTTGAAATGACACAAACAAGATGTGCTTTAAGTGCAGACTTTCAGCTTTAATTTGAGGGTATTTGCATCCAAATCAGGTGAACGGTGTAGGAATTACAACAGTTTCTACATGTGCCTCCCACTTTTTAAGGGACCAAAAGTAATTGGACAATTGGCTGCTCAGCTGTTCCATGGCCAGGTGTGTTCCATGGCCAGGTTGTGTGTGATTCCCTCATTATCTCATTTATAAGCAGACAAAAGTTCATTCGAAGTTTGCATTTGGAATCGAATTGCTGTCAACTCTCAATATGAGGTCCAAAGAGCTGTCACTATCAGTGAAGCAAGCCATCATTAGGCTGAAAACGCAAAACAAACCCATCAGAAAGATAGCAAAAACATTAGGTGTGGCCAAATCAACTGTATGGAATATTCTTAAAAAGCAAGAACGCACCGGTGAGCTCAGCAATACCAAAAGACCCGGAAGACCACGGAAAACGACTGTGGTGGATGACAGGAGAATTCTTTCCCTGGTGAAAAGAAACCCCTTCACAACAGTTGGCCATATCAAGAACACTCTCCAGGAGGTTGGCGTCTCTGTGTCAAAGTCGACAATCAAGAGAAGACTTCACCAGAGTGAATACAGAGGCTTCAGCACAAGATGTAAACCATTGGTGAGTCTCAAAAACAGGAAGACCAGATTAGAGTTTGCCAAAAAACATCTAAAAAAGCCGATACAGTTCTGGAACAACATCCTATGGACAGATGAGACAAAGATCAACTTGTACCAGAATGATGGGAAGAGAAGAGTTTGGAGAAAGAAAGGAACTGCCCATGATCCAAAACATGCCACCTCATCAGTGAAGCATGGTGGTGGTAGTGTTATGGCGTGGGCATGTATGGCTGCCAATGGAACTGGTTCCCTTGTTTTTATTGATGATGTGACTGCTGACAAAAGCAGTAGGATGAATTCTGAAGTGTTTCGGGTAATATTATCTGCTCATATTCAGCCAAATGCTTCAAAACTCATTGGACGGCGCTTCACAGTGCAGCTGGACAATGACCCGAAACATACTGCGAAGGCAACCAAAGAGTTTTTTAAGGCAAAGAAGTGGAATGTTATGGAATGGCCAAGCCAGTCACCTGACCTGAATCCAATTGAGCATACATTTTACTTGCTGAAGAGAAAACTGAAGGGAAAATGCCCCAAGAACAAGCAGGAACTGAAGACAGCTGCAGTGGAGGCCTGGCAGAGCATCACCAGGACCCAGCGTCTGGTGATGTCAATGCATTCCAGACTTCAGGCTGTCATTGACTGCAAAGGATTTGCAACCAAGTATTAAAAAGTGACAGTTTGATTTATGATTGTTTAGTTTGTCCAATTACTTTTGGTCCCTTAAAAAGTGGGAGGCACATGTAGAAACTGTTGTAATTCCTACACCGTTCACCTGATTTGGATGCAAATACCCTCAAATTAAAGCTGAAAGTCTGCACTTCAAGCACATCTTGTTTGTGTCATTTCAAATCCATTGTGATGGTGTCCAGGGCCAAAAAGATGAAAATAGTGTTGATGTCCCAACATTTATGGACCTGACTGTATGTTAATATGGAAATGCTTTTATAACTAAAAGTCCATATTATCATTCAATAATGCACAGGATAATATGTTATCACACACAGTCTTGGTTTAGTCTTGGTTTAGTCCTGGTTTAGTCCTGGTTTAGACCTGTTTTAGACCTGTTTTAGTCCTGGCTTAGTCTTGGTTTAGACCTGGTTTAGTTTTGGTTTAGTCCCGGTTTAGACCCGGTTTAGATCTGGTTTAGTCTTGGCTTAGTCCTGGTTTAGACCTGGTTTAGTCCTAGTTTAGACCTGGTTTAGTCCTGGTTTAGTGCTGGTTTAGTCCCAGTTGAATCCTGGTTTAGACCCGGTTTAGACCTGGTTTAGTCTTGGTTTAGTCCTGGTTTAGTTCTGGTTTAGTCCTGGTTTAGTCCCAGTTGAATCCTGGTTTAGACCCGGTTTAGACCTGGTTTAGTCTTGGTTTAGTCCTGGTTTAGTTCTGGTTTAGTCCTGGTTTAGTTCTGGTTTAGTCCTGGCTAGGTCCTGGTTTAGTCCTGGTCTAGTCCTGGTTTAGTTCTGGTTTAGTCCTGGTTTAGACCTGGTTTAGTCCTGGTTTAGTTCTGGTTTAGTTCTGGTTTAGTCCTGGTTTAGTTCTGGTTTAGTCCTGGTTTAGTCCTGGTTTAGTTCTGGTTTAGTTCTGGTTTAGTCCTGGTTTAGACCTGGTTTAGTCCTGGTTTAGTTCTGGTTTAGTTCTGGTTTAGTCCTGGTTTAGTTCTGGTTTAGTCCTGGTTTAGTCCTGGTTTAGTTCTGGTTTAGTTCTGGTTTAGTGCCGAAATAGATGCAGAAATAATCTGATATGACTCACCCATAAAAACGCGGTCACTCGTATCCATGTATGCACGTGTCACGGTCTTTAATAATCCGGAGCTCCGGAGAAAAGGACATATCCCGAACTTATCCCGTGCCCCTAGGCGAGAGTTCCTTCTTACGTAGCATTAACGTAGCAAGTTAAGGATTCTTCTTCTCTCGGAAATGCCGCGTAAACATTCACGCGGCTCGCTCACAGCTGTGCGCGATCGGCCTCACAGCTGATCGCTCAACTCGAATACTGGTGTGCGAGTGACTTTTTTTCACTGAAAACGCGCGGTGCCTGCATTAACTTACCGATTTTCTGGGCACAGAAGTGCTGTGAACAGTGGCTATAGTTTTGAATTGCTTAAAAAAATGTCAGCATGAGAAATACCATGTGTGGCGTGTGAGCGTGTGAACATGTCGAATTGCGTGTGTCACACTCTCAAAGCGTGAGACTTGAGAGCCCTGATCTATCACAAAACATGAACTGCAGCTTCTAGCATAGTGGAATGATAAATGCTGTTTCAGTCCTGTTTAGATCATAGACCTGGTCCCGAAGTGTGTGTTGCTCAGTGGCACAGCGGTCACCTCGACTCTCTTCTGTCCTCGCTGTGGCCCCCAGGCTAACGCTAACATGCTAACAACACGTCCCGTCCACTGCCCCTGAAATAACAGCTCCCTGTGGGCCGTGATATCGCTAACAATAGACCCGACCCTCGAGCTAATGCTACCATGCTAACGAGGATCTGTCTCTTAGCATTAGCTGGTGTGTTCCGCGAGGGATGTGGCTTCAGTGCATAAACTACAACAGTTAGAATGCATTATTTATTTTATTTTATTTATTTATTTTTTTTGCTGTTAAGTTATATTTCTATTTCTTATAGTTTAAAAGATGTGCTGTGTAACTTTTATGTTATTAGTCACGTCTTTGGAGTTAAATAATTGCACCACTTTCTAAAGCTATTGTGAAAAAGCATTTCACTTTTGTTTGTTTATACTGACAGAGAGGATGTTGAACTTTGTGCCAGTTTTTGTTTCATGTAGACAGGCCTAATAATGACAGAGATATTAAGTAATCATAAACCAGGTCAACAAATCTGCAATCTGACAATTAAAGTCCAATTAAGTAACTTTTTTGCCAAAAATATAATAAAAGCATGTTTTTTTGTTTTTTGTTTTTCATTACAAATGTTTTTGTAGCATTGAAAAGCATGGATAAACTTGCATCCTTAGTGTGAGTAGGCATGCATCTCCACAAACCTGACTCTTGGAAGCTGTTGTTCCTTTGGCTATAATATTCCACAATATGGCATAAAACATATCTATCTCCGTGGAGATGTCTCAAAGTATGATCAAAGGAGAAGTTCAATTTGTCAACTGGACAAAGTTTGTTTGGTTGAAAACGTTTCGCCGCTCATCCAAGAGGCTTCGTCAGCTCTGATTAGTTCTCTGGTTTAGATGAGCGGCGAAACGTTTTCAACCAAACAAACTTTGTCCAGTTGACAAACTGAACTTCTCCTTTGATCATGGATTCTACCTGGACGACTGAGGGACTTTTCACGCATCTGAAAGTATGGTTTAACTTTCGGTTTGCATGAAATCATGCAAATAACATGCCACCTCTGGAAAGTTGCAGGTTGGGGCTTTAAAATGCATTTTACAGATGACCTGGTTTGGTGGGATAGAACTAAATTACACAAAAGTTATGTTTACACTAATAGAGCTAAATGCTAATGATAGGTTTAAACCAGGCATGTCCAAACTATGGCCCGTGGGCCAAATGCGGCCCTCAGACAAATTTTTCTTGGCCCTTAGGGTTCCAGGTGAATTGGCCCAAATTACCTTGAGCAGAACTTTTGACTGCAAGTTTTTTGGAAATCTACCTTGATAAGACAATATTTAATATTTATTGTGTGGTTTTGAGGATCTTAGCATGAATAAAGGACTGTGAGACGTGTTAAACATGCATATATTTCAATTATTCACTGTACTGAGCACCAGTTTATGGCCCTCGATTGGCCCTCGGCTTTGTCTGTGTTTAGATATGTGGCCCTTGATGAAAAAAGTTTGGACACCCCTGGTTTAAACTGTCAGAAAAAATGTCTTCTTTGTGCTAAACTTGTCTCTGCATTTGCTCTGTGCTCTAAGTCACTCCCCCTTCACAGCACTATCACAACACAATGCATCCCGCTACTGAAACTACTGCACATCAGGTTTGTCAAGTTGTTGTGTAGTTTTGTGTCATGATTTTGTATATTTAAGGAGAATTGTGTGGGACGTAGGCTTGTGGGTGGAGCCTTGTACAGGACATAAGGAGTTAACCAAAGGAGAGTCAAATAGGGCTTAAGAGAGATCCCTAGATTACTCAAATGCGCTTGGATGACATATAGAACCTTTACAGACATACACCCTCTTCAATACAATAAACAAAAATTAAATAAAGTGACAGGTGTTATAAAGAATGCTAATACAATAGCCCTACATTCTTTTTCATTGATGAGAAGACATGTGTTAGCAGCCGGGTCCGCATCAGTGCGTTCTGATGCAGCAGAACAGTGACCAGATTCGCATCACCTGCGGCTTTTGACTTATCTTTATTTAAATGCGGAGATGACAGGAGGCTCGGGGTTGCACAGATCTTTTTTATTTAAACGGAAAGAGGACAGAAGCCGGGGGGACACAGCTGAGACCCCCCTCCCCCCACTGCTCTCTCATACCCCGATCTGCTAACACTCACTCGAGGAATCTAACATTATTATCACTATAACTGGCTTAAATAGGGGATGCTCAGTAGTATTTGGAGCTTTCTACCATTTTATAACATCATTTTTATAACATGAGGCTTTAGATGTCGTCCATGCATGTTTGAGTAATCTAGGAATCTCTCTCACTCCCTATTCAAACCCTCCTTACGGTTGACAGTAACCCCACAACCGTACGTCACCATGCTCCCACACGACAATTCTCCACAAATATCCTCCTGAGACCCGGCCCATTCATTTGCATCCTTTATAGTGGACATGGATTCAAGATTCAAGATTGTTTATTTGTCATATGCAGGATCAACACAAGGTCAACAATGCAATGAAATGCTTAGGATCAGAAGAACCGTTGACTCGCTAAGATAGTCGAGAAGTACTAATAGCATGCAATAAAAATACAAGGGAAAAAGTGAACAATATAATAAAAAATATGTAATAAAATATAATAAAATACAAGGGTACAGGTAGGATTAAATAAGGTTTAAGTAGGGTATTTCACAGGTGGTAATACTGCTCAAAAGAGTTAACCAGTCTATCTGTTAAGTGTTTTGAGATAGACTCTAGTTTGTGGCTGTACTATGATTAAAAAATCAATCAGTCAATAAATAAAAAGTTAAATTAAAAAGATGTCTAAAAAAAGAAAAAGAGTCTAAAAACGCTTTGAGGAGATTGTATGTCTCACTGCTGCACATTTCTGATGCACACTGCACATTTTGGACACCTGTAAAGGCATTTATTTATTCTTTTGCACTGCTTTAGATTTTAGATTTTGTCTTAGATAGTTTTTGTTTTGTCTTTATGTTGTATTTTGTACACTGTCTTTTTGCACCGCTTGGCCAGAGAGAAACGAAATTTCGATTCACTGTATGTCGAACACATATAGCAGAATTGACAATAAAGCTGAACTGACAGAACTTGAACTTGAAGATGATGTTGGTCAGCGGAGATATTGGTTGTTAAAAAAATATGTTTTTGTTAGGTTGTTAACTTCACATGGATTTAACACTACTGTATTACAGTCCATTACAGAGGACATGTTACAATATTATGAGTAAAAATAAAATTTACAAAATGTAAATGCTAATGTGTTCAATTACCTCCAAATAGAAAATCACACAAAATAAAAAATAAATAAATAAATAAAAAGTGAAATACACTTTTTTTCTTCAGGTCCCAGGAGGATATACAAAAACATGATAGAAAACAATACACTACAATTTCACAAACCTGATATGATGTGCAGTAGTTTCATTAGCAGGATTCACGCTGATTGTGTTGTGACAGCGCTCTGAAGGACGAGTGACTTAGCAAAGGGAGGGACTCGATAAAAGGTAACGTGGTCAAGTTTTGGATTTTGTTGGGTGAATCTTTGTGAGGAGAGCAGACAGAACCTGATCAGGTCACTATCACTGTCACTCTCCATCGGAAGCCTAATGTGTACAGAGGAGGGAGGGCATCTGACACACACGTACACACACACACACACACATACAGGGCATCTGACACACACACACAGGGAGAGGATGTGACAACGCAATAGTGCAAGCAAGTCAAAGTAACAAATCTGCAATTATTGTGACGATCGACTGTTCCCTGCAAAGAACAGAACAGATTTTATAGAGAAATCTCTGTAGACTAGACCTGTAGAAACACGTCCCTGTGTGTCAGATGCCCTGCCTGTGCATCAGATCCCTGTGTGTCGATGTGTTCTTGTGAGTAAAAGTTGACAGGTGTAATATTTTCACCGCGGTTTCAGAGATGGTGAATAATGCATGAACCACCTCCTCCCTAAACCTCCGACCTGCCGCAGCCCAAAGAGAGGCTCCGTCTGTGGGCAGAGCAGACGCAGGCTCCAGGCAGAAGACGTGCTCTACCAACACCATGTCTGCAAACCACCACCTGATGATGTCACCAAGTGGGACAGGTTAGAGTTCTATGGTGGAATTTGCTGTTTAGACCTGGTTTATTCTTAGTTTAGTCCTGGTTTAGCCCTGGTTTAGCCCTGGTTTAGCCCTGGTTTAGCTTAGGCTTAAGATTAAGTTTAGGCTTAAGCCTTTATTGGTCTCACACACAATGACACACAGTGACACACAGAAGAAATTTGACTTCTGCATTTGACCCATCCTTTTCAGGAGCAGTGAGCAGCCATCTTTTTCGGCGCCCGGGGGGCAGTACCGTGAAGGGTCTTGCCCAAGGACCCACACTGGTTAGCTCATTGCCCGGGGGGGATTTGAACCCACAACCCCCAGGGGGAAAGTCCATGACTTACCAGTTGAGCTAACCAGCCGGTAGCCCTGGTTTAGACCTGGTTTAGCCCTGGTTTAGACCTGGTTTAGCCCCGGTTTAGCCCTGGTTTAGACCTGGTTTAGACCTGGGGGGTATTCCATGAAACGAGCTAAAGCAAAAGCCTGGCTTATTTGGGCAATCCAAGCTTGTCAAAGCCTCAGTTCCGTTCCACCAAAGTGACTAACCAGAGGTGACGCTGAGTTGCTGCAATAACAAGCATTCGGAAATAAATGTGGCCAGGACCAGGCTAACTTTCAAGAATATTTTAGCTCTGTCTCCAAGAACATCTAAAGAAAGTTTAGATGACAGGATGACAGTTGGTTCTGTCTGTTCGCTCCCTGTCAACGCCTTGGTGCAGTTTTTATTGAGGGGTGAGGCAACTTCATTTCCTGAGCATATTAACTACGCAGTTAGTCTCCTTTCTACCCGCGGAGCAACCAGGAGAGGAGGGGGGAGCGAACAGGAGAGGAGGGGGGAGTCATGTCGTTCCTCTCGCTCCTTAGATCAGAATGAATAGAAAAGTTCAGTGTCCTATATCAAACTCTTGTCCATGCACGCTGGAACTTCTCTCACGTTTAATCAGGTCATTAAAAAGTCACACTTTGTGCCAATTTTCTGTGATCTGGCCTTCTCAGAGTCACCGCAAACGTGGACAAAGTGCAGTTTGAACTTCAGGTCTGAGTTCGCTTATTTCTGTAATGAAACGAGTTGAGGCTTAAACTGTAGATGGAGCTAGTTTCAGCTCAGGAGTTCAGGAGGAGTTTTTAAGCCACGTTGATGGACTATCCCCTTGATTTACTCTTTGTTTAGACCTGGTTTAGGGGCCGTTTAGACGGCGGCGGCGCCGTCGGGCTCTGAAACCGCAAAAATCTGAAGACTCCTTCCAGAGTGTGGAGTTTTGAAGACGGCCCGGGTCGCGTCTCCGTTTAAACGGCAAGAAGCGCAAAACATGTTCACGTCGCATACAGCTGATGCGCCAAGCCAAGAGGGGAGTTTGGACAAGACCGGGCAGAACCAGTCAGCGGTGGGACAATTTTGAGAATGGATTAGTTGATGACAGTGCTTGGGTGGAAAACTTCAGAAGGACTAAACAAGCTCTTGTTGGCACTTCTGGGCAGTTCTGCGCACTTCTGTGCTGGCATATTGTGAACTAAAGTCATAACTGATGCTGGGTTAGCGTTGGCTCTTTGGGCATTATTCTGCACAGTTATCTGGCAAATTGTGGAAACACACACACACACACACAGAGCTCTGATAAAACTGCAGGCATATTCGCATACTTTCCTCTGTCCGAGCACCACCAAGTGCACTCGTCTGTGTTCTGTGTTTCTCATAGTGCTTTAGCACTTTAGCAGTTTAAGTTGCGTTACCACCGAGGTGCTCTTCTTGTACATTTTATGCTGTGTGGCTCTGTGCTGGTTGACATGACTGAGATACGCATTACGTGCCTGTCCGTGTATAATGTAGCCTATAGGCTATGCATTATGTCCGACCAAACATTTCGGTGACACCCTCTTGCGATTGTGGCCCCCCCTAGTTCAAATGCGTTCCGCGGTCTATGCTCTTGTTGCATTAAGCGAAGAGCTCCGACCCTACATCGAGGGCGAAACAACCGTGATGAGAGCCCCTGTGGTGTCCTGAAAAAGGTAGCTCTGACATTATATTAGCGGCCTGGCATGCATATTCAATCGAATTCGCCCACTTTTGCGTCTTTGTATAAACAAACATTTCCTGTTGAGGACGCTCGTCTAAACGGGGCTCAAAAATTGAAGACGAGACGCCACTTTTGCGTCTTCTGTTTTGATCATCGCCGTATAAACGTAGCCTTAGTCTTTGTTTACAACAGTGAATCTCACAAAGAGTTCCAGAGTGGAACTAGACCAGGACCAGACCAGGACCAGACCAGGACTAGACCAGGACTAAATGCAGACTAAATCAGGTCTAGACCAGGTCTAAACCTGGACTGGACCAGGACTTGGCGGCACGGTAGCAGAGTGGTTAGCGCTCTTGCTTCACAGCAAGAAGGTTCCGGGTTCGATCCCCGGGTCGCCCAGACCTTTCCGTGTGTGTTCTGTGTGGAGTTTGCATGCATGGTCTGGGTTCGATCCCCGGGTCGCCCGAGCCTTTCTGTGTGGAGTTTGCATGTTCTCCCCGTGTCTGGGTGGGTTTCCTCCGGGCACTCCGGTTTCCCCCACCAACCCAAAACATGCACCATAGGTACTCCAGCTTAGGTCCTGACCAAACCGAAGCAAGAAGATCATGGAGATGGTCCCCGGGCGCCCTAATGTGTGTGCTGCCCACTGCTCCTAATATATGTATATATATATAGGATGGGTTAAAATGCAGAGAAGAATTTCTCCAGTGTGAGATCAATAAAGTTCACTTCTTCTTCTTCTTCTTCTTCTAAACCTGGACTAAACCAGGACTAGACCAGGTCTAAGCCAAGACCCGCACGCGGTGGTTTAATCCTGGTTTAGACCTGGTCTAGAGGAGGCAGGGTTTGGGCACGGGTCTCGTGCTCGCAGCCCCGGGTGGGACGCGCGGTCTCGCGCCAGTCATGCTGCGCTATCACGGATTTGAGCACGATGAGCGCACGTGTCCTCGCGCACACTTCTCCAACCCCCCACCCACCCACGCTTCACTATTAATACATTTTGTTGAAAATCTACAAAAGTTTGAGTGTTTAAACGAGAGAGAAATGTGACAAAACATTAATTCGAGGGATTACTGTACTGACAAATATCAGTCGTTAATATCGGCTCACTTTTACACATCGGGCTGAAACCAATATGTTAAAATTTGGCAATATCGGCCGATACCGATGTTAATGCTGATATATCGTGCATCCCTACATCTAAAACTATATTATGACAAAAAAGACTGACTGGACTGTGACTGCTGCCATAGTGATGAACAATTTAAACAGATATTACATCTTTTCAATGTCCTTTGCCTGTTTTGGTTCTTTTCCTGAATGTTTTTTTCGTGTTTGGGCCGTTTAACCGAGCATGCAAGGAAGAGTGATCGCTCAACAGCACGAAGCCACTCTGCAGGAAAACACTGGGCTTCTTCGGTTTTTCCACAAAACAAAACACATTTTCTGCCCAATAAACAATAACCCGGATGAAAGGAGGACAAGAAGGAACGATGAGAGAGAAAGAGGGCAGGAATGGAGAGGAAGAGGAAGAGAAAGGGGTAGGAGAGAGAGGGAGAGGGATGAAAAAGGAGAGTAAGGGTTAGGGGGAGGGAAAGTGAAGGAGGAGGAAAGACGAGGAGAGAGGTGAGAAAACGAGGGGTGGCAAAGAGGAGAGGGACAGATGGATAGAAAGAGGAGGAAAGAGAGAAAGAAAGAGGGCAAAAAAGAAAAAAGCGAGGAGGAGGGAGTGGGGAGAGAGAGATTAGATAGAGGAGGGAAACAATTCTGGCTGGTCGTGAGTGGAAGGGCATCAGGCGTATAAAATCTGCTAACCCACCATGAAACTAGTTCACAGTGAAAATATGGAGCAGCAAAATGTGCATATCCTGTCTCCTCCGCTCAGTCAGGAGGTTGTGGGTTAGACTTCTGATCTGGACATGGAAGCTAAATCAATAATTTAAGCTTTGTTTTGGAAGACAGGGGTGGGATTCAATAAGTTTTTGTTCTTCCAACTCCTTTTCGAGCAAAAAAGTGAATGTATTTGACTGTATATTGGTTACACGTATTTATTTCTGTGTGTTCACCTGCTCAAAATGAATAAATAAATGAAATTAAATGAAATCTGTGTATGTGCTCCCTGTGCTACTGTGGCAGAGTGGTTAGCCCTGGAGGTTGTGGGTAAGACTCTCGCAGAGAAAGACAGAGAGTGGGGAAGACAGAGAGGAGAGAGTGTGTTTTTTTTTTTTTTTATGCAGACTCGAGGACTGAAATAGAAGTCGTCAAAGGAGAATTGTTTGACAGAAATGAACAAAGGGACGAGCAGAGAGCAGGAGGCAGATCTGAGCTGCGGAGGCTTCAGTTTAGAATTACACAATTAAATCTCTTGCGCTTTAGATAGTCTATTTCCAAATAAAATTTCTGGTAAATTGTCTTGGTCTGCCACCTGCTCGTCTTCATTGGGATGATATTGTTTTACCTGGAATATGACTTTAAAGGTCCCATGGCATGAAATTTTCACTTTCTGAGGTTTTTGAAAGTTAATGTGAGCTCCCCTACCCTGTTTAGCCCCCCCATGGCTAAAAATTGCGAAATGTGTAAACTGAGCATTTGCGATCCTTTTCTGCGTTTGAAAAAAACACAGCTAAAACGGGCGATTCTGAACAGGGAAACTTTCTGACGTCACACGGAAAATGCAGTTCCACCCCCCGTCTGTGTTTCTACGTGTAAATCACGCCCAGAGAGTTTGGACCGCAAATGAGCTACGCAATGCGAGATGCGTTTTTTTATTTGCCTGGAGGCACATTAGAGTGTTTCCAGGCTCGGATGTCCTTTACCCGAGCCGCTGAACCTCTGAAACAGCAGTGGTTTAATTTTATTTTCTGTGAAAATGTGTTTTTTTCATTGAAACGGCTCTCCTTTCTTCCTTCGCGCTTACACACACGGAAGTGGAGCCAGCGCACAGCGCACTGCTAGAGAGGAAAGAGTGGAGGGTTTGGCCACCCCCCCACCCGCTGCTCTGGCCTATCTCTGTCCTCCTCATTTGCATTCAAGCAACAACGCTCAGAAGATGTTCCAGAGAGATATTTATGACTCTTTCTCATCTTATCTCTCTTTCTCATGTACTCAGTCTTGATTTTGAAGGATTCATTTACAGTATTAGGGAACCATTAAGGCGCCATATAAAAGCATCAAGAAGTACCATGTCATGGGATCTTTAAAGAGGGGGTACTTTACTTCTATCATCATGTTATATTTTATTGTTTTGAAAATGAAAGCTCCAAAAAGTACATTTTGCAGAATACATATCTGTCTTACATTGTTATAATCTCTAACACGCATGGATAATTATGCTTAATTAATTACTAATGTGCACATTTTAAATTGTAATATTAATCTTAAAAAAATACTTAATGAAGGAAACCGGTCCACTGACTTCTGCGTCCTCTCCTATGGATAGCTTCACATCATCCCAGCGTGCAGCAGATTTTTTTTTATGAATTTATTTATTTATTTTTAATCATTTGTGACAAAACTGCCGGATCCTATGTGTATCACCAATTACGAAAATAAAATTTGAGAAGTAAGTACAGAGAGGTGGGCGTTTACCGTTAAAGATTAAAACGGAGAAAGGAGCAAAGAAAAATAAGACAGGAGATTAGGTTGTTTATGAGGGAAATCATGGAACTTCAAAAATTCCAACCTTTGCAATTTTTATTTGACTGCAATTGATCTTGCAGCCTAACCAACAGAGACAAAGGGAGGTCATCTGACACACAGGGAGGGCATCTGACACACAATGACACTTAGGTATAATGTAACATGTAGAATCCCTCTAGTTTAACCAGAGCTGGGGGACAGGTGAGAATTCTGTAGTGGAATTTGCTGTTTAACTGTCAGATTACAGATTTGTTGACGTCTGTAATTACTGGGCCTTTCCACATGAAACAAAAATTGGCACAAAATTCAACATCATTATAAATGGCAAAAGGAGAAGTTCAATTTGTCAACTGGACAAAATTTTATTTGGTTGAATATGTTTCGCAGCTCATCCAAGCTGCTTCTTCAGTTCTGGTCAGACGCTGGTGGACACTGCCTATATCTGCCTGAAGGGAGGAGCTAACTACAATGAAATTACTCTGAAACTACCACACCTACTTGTTTACAGTTTCTGTTAGTTAGGTAAGCCTATTCAATATGCAGTGGTAGTGGAGTGTGGGTCCTGTTAGCAGAACCATTCAGGGCCATACTGGGTGTTTTCACATCTCTAGACCTGACCAGGCTGCCCTATTGTTTGCTTTGTTTGTTTTAGGATCTACCAACACAGACGAGAGACCCAGAGTGGACCTCAGTCTGCCATACATCTCCACCTAAAAGCCATGGGCCACTCCTTTGTGGATAGTGAGGTACAGATCTTGGCCAGAGAAAAGAACTGATTTGAGAGGGGAGTTCAAGAGGCTATTTTTGTCAAGAAAGAGAATTCTTCCTTGAACAGAATGGACGTCTCAGACATCATTTGTCTCCCATTTATAACTCTATCCTCAAACCTAAATCAAAGAAAACAATAAGGCAGCCAGGTCAAGTCCAGAGGTGAAAACACCCATTATGGTCCTGAATGGTTCTGCTAACCAGACCCCACACTACCACTGCATATTGAATAGGCTCACCTAACTAACAGAAACTATAAACAAGTAGGTGTGGTAGTTTCAGAGTAATTTCACTGTAGTTAGCTCCCCCCTGCAGACAGATATAGGCAGTGTCCACCAGCGTCTGACCAGAACTGAAGAAGCAGCTTGGATGAGCTGCGAAACATATTCAACCAAATAAACTTTTGTCCAGTTGACAATTTGAATTTCTCCTTTTGCCGTGGATTCTACCTGGATTAGTGAGGGATTCTACACATGTCATTATAAATAAACAAAAGTGGGGAAAAAAGGGAAGGAAGGGAACGAGGAGGAGAGAAGAGGCAAGAGAGGAGAGACGGACAGAGAAGAAGCAGATAGAAGGAGGAAACAATGAGAGAGGGAGGAGAGGGGAAAGAGATGGAAGACAACAGGCTAATGAGAGAGGGGCAGGGAGAGAGAGAGAGGGAGGGAGGGAGGCAGGGAGAGAGAAGAGAGGGGAGTAGAGGAAACAGAGTGAGCCAGAGGAGAAAGGGGGAGGAAGTAAAGATAGAGAGAAAGAGAGGAGTAGAGAGAGAGAAAAAGATGTGAGCGAGGGGGGCAAGAAAGAGAGAAAGAGAAAGGGGGGATTAGAGAAAGTAAGGATACAATGAGACTGGAAAGAAAGAGAGAGGAGGACAGGGAGAGAAAGAGAGGGAGAGAGAGAATGAGAAAGAGAACAAGCAAACTGAGCAAGGAAACAATGAAGAGGAGAGAGGGGTGGTGTAAGGAGAGAGGGGGAGAGAGGAGAATGAGCAGAAGGACCAGACAGGCCATGTCAACAAAGCAAACAGACGACAAGAGTCTGTCAGTCCAGAAAGAGCGAGAGAGTGAAGGAGGGAGAAGAGGAGAGGAGAGGAGAGAGGAGGAGAAGAGAAAGAGCGAGGGAGGGGGAAGTGAAGAAGAGAGGAGAGGAGAGGGGGGGCGAGAGAGCAAGGGGGGAGTTTTTCAAAAAGAGGGAGAAGAAAGAGAGGAGGAAAGAGAGAGGACAGATAGAGGGAAAGGTAGAGAGAGTCTGTCACTGAAAGACCTCAGAGCGACGGGTGGACGTAAACAAACAAGAGGAGTCAGAACATTTCTGCCCTGTCACCATGAGGCGACCAGTTCTAAACAAACTCACATTGACACGACCTGCTATATCGACTGATGGAGGGCATCTGACACTCAGGGAGGGCATCTGATACACAGGGAGGGCATCTGACACACAGGGAGGGCATAGGGAGGGCATCTGACACACAGGGTGGTGGGAGGGCATTTGATACAGAGATACAGGAACCTGGGAGGGCATCTGGCATACTCACAGGCGTAGGTCATGGAGAAGCTGCTGCTCGTGTCCACCAGGTCGACTTGAGGCAGCAGTTTGGGAACATCCTGTTGTTGGGACAGAGCGAACCGGAAAACCTCGTACTCATGCGAACCAGACGGAAACAATCCCCCTGAAGGACAGAGCAAAAAATTAAGAATCAGACAGTAAAGAAAAGTCTCCTAGACTCCAGTAAACCTTGATTTCACTCATAAATAATGATAAAACATACCAGTTTATGGACTAACAATAATCAAGAATAATAAATAATAATTTTAACAGCTTGAACTAAGGCCATCACGAGCAAGTTTATACAGCAACAGTTTATTTAAAGGGATATGCCACCCCCAGGTCAAACTTGGGCATCTCCCCACAGTCCAGAGACTAAAATAAGTGGTGGAAAGCGTTTTCCTGGTCACCCAGCCATTGTCCGAGTCTGTCAGCACTGACCGCCGCGGTATCTGCAGCTACTCCGCGTTAGACTGGAGTCTAACGTCGCCAGAGAAAGATTTCGGCCAAAAGGAATTAATTTGCTCGATGCGTTTCCCAATTACTTTCTGTGTAGTGCGCATTCATATCGAGTGCAAATAAATGTACAAATCAACACGGAGAGCTTGACTTGGTCATTTTGGGTGGGAACTATTTTTCAGTGCGGAAAAAGAAAGCCGAAGCACGCACCACGCTGCTCAACAGGGGAACTCCCTTCCTGGTGCGTAACAGGGATTCCCCTGGCAGGGTGGTGTGTGCTTCAGCTTTCTTTTTCCGCACTGAAAAATAGTTCCCACCCAAAATGACCAAGGCAAGCTCTCCGTGTTGATTTGTACATTTATTTGCACTCGATATGAATGCGCACTACACAGAAAGTAATTGGGAAACGCATCGAGCAAATTAATTCCTTTTGGCCGAAATCTTTCTCTGGCGACGTTAGACTCCAGTCTAACGTGGAGTAGCTGCAGATACCGCGGCGGTCAGTGCTGACAGACTCGGACAATGGCTGGGTCACCAGGAAAACGCTTTCCACCACTTATTTTAGTCTCTGGACTGTGGGGAGATGCCCAAGTTTGACCTGGGGGTGGCATATCCCTATACAGTATTACACAAAATTTTACTTTAAGCCATGTTTGAATGTTACCTCCTGAAAAACATAGCTGGAGTTGTGTTTTGTTTCATTCACACATTTGAGTAACCCTTTATTATTAGTCTGTCTACATCTCCAAAGCTCAAAATGCTCTGTTCCAACTTATGATGTCATGAAGCAGTAATGTTCAAGTTAACAGCTCATTTTACCTTTAATTCAGTAGAGATTGTAAATTCCAGGGCTGAAATTATCCAAATGATTCTAGTGAAGGAGTACGGAGTTTAAAAACACAGTGGAGCACTTCCTGTATTAAGACATGACATCACAACATCACAGACATGCCCGGGAGTCAAACCTGGAGCTTTGTGGCTGTGAGGCAAGAGTGCACAGCTGCATTATTTACTCACACACATCACATACATAAAAAGTAAAAGTATTCGCTGACCTGCCTTTAATCACCTGCCACACTCCATACATACATACATACATACATACATACATACATACATACATACATACTTACATACGAAATTTCGAATTCACTCTATGTACATGTAGCCTACATATGGTTTTTCGACAATAAAGCAAACTATGACTATTGCACAGTTCCCATTATTGCACACTCTGTTCATTGCACAGTTCCCATCACTGCACGAATACTGAATACTGAATACTGTGACATATATCTGGAGCCCTGGGGTTCAGGGGTTGCCAGATCTGTGGAGGAGGAAGTGAACAGGAAGTGGCACTAAAGGCACTGTTTCAGCAGGATCTGTGTACATTTTCCTCCAGTCATGTGCACTACTGCAATTATTTCACAGTAATGTTACCATCATTTTACAATGCTTAAAGCTTTAGAGATGCCACCAGATTAAAGTCCCTCCAGACAATTTCCTAAATAAGGGGTATAAAAGGAAGATATAGTTTTTGCTTTCTACCATGTAAAAACATTGTTTACTCATCAAAAACATGACAAGTTTTAGGTGTCATTCATGCATATGTGATGCACCACGGACTTTGAGGGCACAACTCGGGATTAGGCAATTTTAGATACACGCGTTTTTACTAAAAAAAAAATTGAAAAATTGTGATTTTTGTTTTTTTTTTGTTTCAGATAACAGCATTGGCTGCTTAAAAAGCATACATTTTGTCTGTGAAACAGGCTTATTTTTTGGTAAGAATCGAGATGTGTCTGAATTACCATCCTACCGCTGCGGACCATATTATCATGTGTATTATTAAATTATTGAATGATTCTGACCTGCCTGGACACCACACCACAGTGATAGTCATAATGGGGGAGGGCTTAGCTTAATGTCATGCAAATTAGGCAAGGAGGGCTGAAGAGAGCAAACTTTGAGAGGCTGTTTTGAGGCTTTCGAAAATCTGCTATGCTTGCTTTCAAATAGTGACACCTTTAAATATGGTCAGATTTTCACGTGTAATACATCATTGGAAAGCTTAGAACCTGTACTTTCAGAATCTGTGAATAACTCAAAACGCCTCCGGGATGACTTGATATTGGTTTTGGACATATATAGTAAAATCTTCAGGGCCCTATTCAAACCCTCCTTACGGTTAGCAGAGCGAGTCTGTACAAGGCTCCGCCCACAAGCCGATGTCACCCATGGTCCTGCATGGACATTTTCATAAATATACAAAAGCAGGATTCTCAACAATACACTATAACTTTACAATCCTGATATGATGTGCAGTAGTTTCATTAGCATGATGCATCCTGATTGTGTTTTAGCGCTCTGAAGGGGGAGTGATTTAGCGTGGGGAGCAAAGGGAGGAAAGACTCAAAGCATCAAAAACTAATATGAAACTTTTTAAACAGGTAAATACTTTGTTTTTTAAGAAATTATAGCATTTTCAAAACAATAAAAGGTCACATGGTGATCTAAATATGTTATGTGTTAGCAGTTAATACCCCACCCCCCTCTTTAAATTGTGGAGGTTTGAGGTATTTTTGGGGCTTTTTTTGCAACAGTAAAAATATCAGTAGATTTAGGGTAAACTGATCATTTTGGATGACATCTAAAACCTCTTCAGGCATGATCTTGATGAGGGAACAACGTTATATATGAGAACGCTGCAAGTGCACGGATGCATTTTACTGTTTCATTAAAAAGTCTGAAAAACGTAGAGCAGAGTCAAGTTAAAAATCCTTGCTTCATTTTGTTTTAATATTACAAACAAAAACATTTACAGAGGGCATTTTGGATATCGTATTTAGTATTAATAACTGACATTTTGCCTTATTTTTGGGGAGTTAAAAGTACGTTATGATTCGGCAAAACAATATTATTGTTACGTAGAAGTCTAAAGTTTGGTGCTATTTAATGACAAATCTCTCTGTCTCTACCCGCAATCAGAAATCAGAAAATGGTTAATTAAACGGGGGGAAAAAATTAATTAAACTAGACAAGATTTGACAATACTGTTTTTCACGTAAAAGTTTTGAGCCGAGTAAACACACCCAAAAAACAAAAATGAAAATTAAACTAAAAATGAAAGTAATAACTTTTGCTGTCGTGTCTCGCATTAATTAATTGCCTGATAAGACACGTGCAGATGAAACCATTAACTCGTAATAGGGTCAGACTAATCCCGTGTTTAATCGTAGTCCCGTGCGCCTCCCGGGCTCTCGTCCCCGGACATCGCGCGTCTCCCCCGCGGCCACACGCTCCCCGCTTCCCTGCTGCTCAGACCACTCACCAATGTGGATGTTCCCGGGGAAACTCGTGGCCAGCAGCCCGGGTCCGGAGAGTATGACCGCGGCCAGGAGCAGGTGCAGCGGCGCGGCGGGCATGTTCCTCCAGCTGCAGCACAGGGTCTCCGCGCAGTCACAGTCCCATCCAGGCGCTCCGAGCCTCGGGTCCCCGCCTCCGCGCTGCCTGCGCTCTGTGCCTGCTCCTCGGTCACAGCTCCGGTCCTCACGCGGTCACAGGAGCCGGAGCGGAGCGGGTCTGAACGGAAGGCTGTTCACTCCGCTCCGAGTCTGTCCATCTCTCCTCTCCTCTCTCTCTCTCTCTCTCTCTCTCTCACGCATCTATCCCTCTGTCTCAATCTCTCTCTCTGTCTATCTCTCTCTCTCTCTTTCTGTCTGTCTCTCTCTCTCTTCTCTCTCTCTCTCTCTCTCTGTCTGTCTCTCTCTCTCTCTCTCTGTCTGCCCCTCTCTCCTCTAGATAGATAGATAGATAAATACTACTCCCCCCTCTCTCTCTCTCTCTCTCTCTCTGTTTGTCCCTCTCTCCTCTACTCTCTCTCTCCCTCCCTCCCTCTCTCTCTGTCTGCCCCTCTCTCCTCTACTGTCTTTCTCTTCCTCTCTCTCGCTGTCTCTCTCTCCCTCTCTCTCTCTGTCTTTCTCTCTCTCTCTCTGCCCCTCTCTACTCTCCCTCTCTCTCACCTTCGTATCCCTCTGTCTCTATCTCCTCTTCTTTCTCTGTCTGTCTGTCTGTCTGTCTCTCTCTCTCTCTGTGGGTCTGTCTCTCTCTCTCTGTGTCTCTCCCTCTCTCCTCTACTCTCTCTCTCCCTCTCTCCTCTACTCTCCCTCTCTCACCTCTCTATCCCTCTGTCTCTATCTCCTCTACTCTCTCTCTGCTCTTGATCTGCCTCTCTCTCTCGCTGTCTCTGTCCTTCCCGCTTCTACTCTCTCTCTATTTCTCCCTCTCCCTCTCTCTCTGTCTGTCCCTCTCTCCTCTACTCTTTCACTCTCTTTGTCCAGCCCCGTCTCTCTCCTTTACTCTCTCTCTATCTCTCTCCTCTCTGTGTCTGTCCCTCTCTCCTCTACTCTTTCTCTCTATCTCTCTCCTCTCTATCTACCCCCCTTTGTCTCTCCCTCCTCTCTCTTTCCTCTCCTGCTTCACACTTTCACCTCATACTCCCTCCTTCTCTCTCCCCTTTCTCTTTTTTCTCTCTCACAACCTCTCTTTCTCTCTGTGTGCTTTACTTTCTGCCTACTCCCTCTCTCCCTCTCACTGCTTTTCCCTCCCCCTCTCTATTCCTCTCTTCTCTTCCCCTCTCTCTTTCCCTACTTCCTCTTTCCTGCTCTACCTTGTTCACTTATTTCCTCCCTTCCCCTCTTCGCACTCCTCCTCCTCCTCTACCTTCCTCTCTCTCCCTACCTCCCTCTCTCTTCATCCCTCCCTCCTCATTTTCTCCCCCTCCCTCCTTCTCTCCCTCCGTCTCTCCATCCCTGCAGCTAAAATGCATTTGAAGCACTCTCAGAGCAGAGACAAATAAAAACGAGAGGAAAACAGAGCCATGCCTTTCACACTCATCTTCTGTTTCTCGTGCTTTTATCATGTTTTTTACGTGTGTTTTTTTTAGGTGTCTTTTACGTGTTTACAGCAGAGACACGGACACTTTTAAACACTTAAAGGTTTTCTCACCTGAATGGCATTTTAAAGGGACACGCTGTGTGAGATAAACTCTAATGAGCTTTTACCGTGCTCAGTGTTCCTCATCATTATCTCACTCAGGGCTGTATTTCTAAAGCTTCATACACGTTTGTTGCCTGGGATCCAGAAAACACACTTCTGCAACACTTTAGGCAGATGTGAGTTCAGATGGGTGTGACTGACAGGTGGATTATCCATTCAGGGACACATATGGTCTGTCCATAATAAAACAAATACAGCTCTGGAAAAAAATAAGAGACCACTGCATTTTTTTTTTTTCTGAAATCAGCATCTCTACATGTATTACAGCCATTCCATTCCAGCGTCTGTTGAATTCCAACACAAACACAAAGCTGAGCTACTTCAGTTCTTGCACCTTGCACCATAAATTCACCCAAGAACAATGTGAAAGACTTGTGGAGAGCATGCCAAGACACATGAAAGCTGTGATTAAAATAAGGGTTATTGCACCAAATATTGATTTCTGAACTCTTCTTAAGTGTAAACATTAGTATTATGTTGTTTTAAAATGAATTTGATCTTGTTTCTTTGCATTGTTTGAGGTCTGAAAACATGTATCTTTTTTGTTATTTTTACCGTCTAAATGGTAATATTTTTATTTGGAATTTGGGGGAAATGTTGTCAGTAGTTTATAGACTCAAACAAAAATGTTCCTTTTGCCCAAACACATACCTATAAGTAGTAAAATCTGAAAAACTGATAATTTTGCAGTGGTCTCTTATTTTTTTCCAGAGCTGTATGGCTGCTTATGAGGAAAAAAGGAATCATGGATTCTACCTGACGTCTGAGGGATTCTTCACACATCACAGGGGATTGAAAAACATTTCGGCAGAATGAATAAGAAATGGACTAAACTGTTAATCTGAGGTGAAAGAAAAATGGTTTTGGTTGTAAATGATGATGAGTGACCAATGAGCTCCTTTGTTGCTGTGTTCAAGAAGCGATGATTAAAAATACAGAGACTTGTCTGCATTTGCCAGGCTAGCACATTTGAGTAATCCTGTATTGTCCTGCATTTCAGGCTTGAGTGCTCAAAACACCCTCCACCCTTTATCCCCTGCCTACTTACTGTTATTATTCAAAAACCCAGACTCAGGGTCAAACACGAAGGGTTAAAAATGTCACATTTTTCTACAAAAACACATAAATGAAAATGGTCACAGTGAAATGTCACTCTGAAAAGGCAGGGTCTATCAGCTCCGAACTGGAAGTCACTGGACCATTTATTATTAAAGATGAAGTAAATATGAAATCAATTTTGTCGCTTCTAAACTGTTGTTTTAATTCCATCTACTGGCAATTTTTGTGCAAGCTTGGTTCATTTGCAGCTTTGTATTCAAAACCATCTAAATCAGACCTGGGCAAACTATTCCTCAAAGGGCTAGTGTGGCTGCAGGTTTTTGTTCCAACCAACCAAGAGCACACCTTCACCCGTCTGAAGATTGAGATCAGTCGATTAAATGAGTCAAATGAGTCTGGTGTGCTGATGCTTGGTTGGAAAGAAAACCTGCAGCCACACCGGCCCCTTTGTGGAGCAGTTTGCCCAGGTCTGATCTAAATCTAAGTCTGCACTCCCTCCAGTGGCCTTGGCAATTTCCAGAAATTGGTGACATCACATAGAACTGATTATAGCCAGGTGTTATTACAAACACCTCGCTGCAGGGGCGGAGTTTGAAGTGTGGATACCTGTTGGACCCCCCTTTAGTCCTCCAGACCTCCCCTCTCACTCCCCCCTTTAGTCCCCCAGACCTCCCCTTCCTCCCCATCACTCTCCCCTTTAGTCCTCCAGACCTCCCCCCTCACTCTCCCCTTTAGTCCTCCAGGCCTCCCCTCCTCCCCTCTCACTCCCCCTTTAGTCCTCCAGACCCCCCTTCCTCCACCTCACTCCCCCCTTTAGTCCTCCAGACCTCACCCTTCCTCCCCCTCACTCTCCCATTTAGTCCTCCAGACCTCACCCTTCCTCCCCCCTCACTCTCCCGTTTAGTCCTCCAGACCTCCCCGCTCACTCTCCCCTTTAGTCCTCCAGACCTCCCCTTTCCTCCCCCTCACTCCCCCCTTTAGTTCTCCAGACCCCCCCTTCCTCCCCCTCACTCTCCCCTTTAGTCCTCCAGACCTCACCCTTCTTCCACCTCACTCCCCCTTTAGTCCTCCAGACCTCAACCTTCTTCCCCCTCACTCTCCTCTTTAGCCCTCCAGACCTCCACCCTTCTCCCCTATCACTCCCCCCTTTAGTCCTCCAGACCTCCTCCTTCCTCCACCTCACTCCCCCCTTTAGTCCTCCAGACCTCACCCTTCCTCCCCTCTCACTCTCCCCTTTAGTCCTCCAGACCTCCTCCTCACTCTCCCCTTTAGTCCTCCAGACCTCCCCCCTCACTCTCCCTTTTAGTCCTCCAGACCTCACCCTTCCTCCCCCTCACTCTCCCCTTTAGTCCTCCAGACCTTCCCCCTCACTCTCCCCTTTAGTACTGCTCAGTTTACCAGCTCTATTTGAATGTGGTTGTGGGCTGAGTTTCTGTGTTTGGTCCCACTTTAAGATGCTTTATATCAATTTTGCTATATTTGCCCAAAACAACTTCATGTTCACTTCCTCCCCCTTCAGAGCGCTATCACAACACAATCAGCCACAATGATAATAAAATGATCTAATCTTTATTTAAATGTGATTTTCAACATTAAATTGTACTACTTTCTTTTATATTATCATGTGGCCTTATATCTGTGTAATCCCTCAGTGGTCCAGGTAGGTTCCACAGTGGTCTATGAGCGTATACTAGTCTATGTGCTCTTATACTTTCTGATATTAGAAAGTATGATCATTGTGTGTAATATCAATTATGATTTTCAGTACATTTGACAACCCTACTTTCCACAGATCTGACCAGCAATTTGGCCTATGGAGATGAATAAGTCTAATGCCATACTGTGGAACATTCCTGGCAATAACAACCCCACAGAGATAAGCAGAAAAGTTCCGCGGTGCAGCTTTAGGTTGCAGATGAGCAGGTTTCCTCTTTCTCTTTGTTCTGTCAGTGAAATATGAGCCCATTGTCTCGGAGCGTCTCAGAGGAGCCGCCTACACAGACCGTCAGCCGTTTTATCTCATTACGACCAATGCCATGGCAACAAATAAACCTAATGTACACTCGTATAGCCGTCTTCTCTCTCTGAAACCCTATAGTATGAGGAAATGTTGCAGAGTGGGGCTTTAACTCTGTGTTCTCCAAAATCAGGAGTGGAACCTTCAACCGTCAGCCTCTGGTGTAGCCCCATCCAAGCTTTTCATTCAGTCATGGTTTAGTCCTGGTTCAGTCTTGGTTTAGACCTGGTTTAATCTTAGTTTAGTCCTGGTTCAGTCCCAGTTTAGTCCCAGTTTAGTCCCAGTTTAGTCCTGGTTATGTCCTGGTTCAGGTTTAGCCCTGTTTTTTGTTGTGTCCTCTTCAGAAAGATCCCAAGTGTTTCTGAGGAGGACACTATACTTGAGTATTTTAGACTTGTCTGTCTCCCTCTGTACAGCTCACAACACTGTTACACCTGGTGATGTCATCAGGTGGAGATGCAGAAGTGCTCCTCTAGGTTTTAAAGCAGACTTATTCTGCAAAATAAACTACTGTTTAGAGTTTTTACCCATGTAATGCCCTTCTCCCCTCGGAAGTTGTATTTAGAGTGATTCATCCATGTTATTATTATTATTATTATTATTATTATTATTATTATTATTATTATTATTATTATTATTATTATTATTATTATTATTATTCATTCATCTTCTTCCGCTTTTCCATTTTCTGTGTCGCGAGGGCAGCAGTCCAAGCAGATCTGCTGCCCAGAACACAATGCACCAGCCCCCATGAATCCTCCCGCAGGTGGTGGGTCCACAGGAGGACGGCTCACGTCACAACAAGCCTTGATGTATCTTCTGTCATGGGGGCTACCAGTGTCCACAGGCACTGGGGGCAAGGTGGGGTTAAGTGTCTTGCCCAAGGACACAACGGCAGCACTCATCTGTGGGAGCTGGGATCACACGCGGACAAACGCTCTTCCAACTGAGCTACTGCCGCCCCCTATTATTATTATTATTATTATTAGTAGTAGTAGTAGTAGTAGTAGTAGTAGTAGTAGTAGTAGTAGTATTATTACTTATCTTGTCTGTATGCACTTTCTGTTCTAACTTTCTTTTGCACTAAACTGCCTGGAGCTGATGTGGCAAGTGAATTTCTCCTGTGTGAGATCAATAAAGTCTCTATATTTTAGTAATCTTTATTCTCCTGCCCACTGTGACATAAACACTTCCCTTTCCAATTTTATTTTTTTAATCAGTGATACACGTAGGATTCAGCAGCATTTTTCATTTTTGCACTTTTTTTTAAATCCTCTGCTCGCTAGCCAACAGCTGTGCGGCGTCAGCTCCCATTGGGCACCACACTTTCTTATATAGAAGTCAGCTGACTTGTTTGTTTGACTACTGTGATTTAAAAAGTCCAAAGTAGATTTAAAATGTCCAAAGTGTAACATAATGATCCACAGGGGTCATATATTATAACTATAGAGCACAATATGTGGTTTTTAAAGTCGTCTCACTTTTACCACTCTGATCATTTCGGCTCAAACTGCCTTCATTATAACATGTCCTGCTGTCAGCTATTGATTTAAGCCCTATTTAAAGTGCTGGATCGATACAGCCCTACAGGAGCAATAGAAATCTCACTAAAAACAGTTCATTGTTTGCCACAGACGCTAAATTAGCCAAATTCCACAGTATGGCCTTAAACGTAAAAATCTTGGAATGGAATGGAAGCTTTATTTGTCATTATAAACATGGATAGAAACAAGGAATGGGTCAGATCTGTGGAGAGGCACATTTGAGGTGTAATTAAAGTGCTGTACCTGATTTTTACAGTCTTAAAAACATGAAAAATGTAATTGGTTCATTTTAAATGGTTTGCAGTGGTCCAAAGTTATTCCTCACTTACCTTATGCGTTCAGAGAATTCTAATTACATTGGTCTACAAGCAAAATGCTTCCGGAACAAAAGGAGTGAAATTTTTCTTGGTTTAGGTCGCTAATAAAGAAAACCTAACCCTAACCCTAACCCTAAGTCAGAAGTGCTGATTGGGTCAAAATAGGAAATTTATGCAAAATAAGGTAAAAACAGTAGTTTATCAGAAGGTACAGTGTGTCTACAAGCAACTAGTTCTATCTGAAAGCCTGTCTGCACATTTCAATACATTCATTTTAATATGACTAGAGTTTTAACATATCAATATATATATATATATATATATATATATATATATATATATATATATATATATATATATATATATATATATATATATATTAGGGCTGTCAAACGATTAATTTTCTTGATCGCAACTAATCTCAGAAATTTCATAGTTAATCGCGATTAATCGTGATTTATTTTGCATGTTTAAAATTGATATCTTGCAGTAAGACCGTTCGAATCTAAAGTTAAACTCACAATGCAAAGTATTTCTCACCATTTTTTTATTTCAAAAAAGTGCAGAGAAAGGAAAAAGTAACAATGAACCAGTAATAGTGCTTACTTTGAGAAATTGTAAATAAATGATTGAAGCCCGCTCGAGCTGCCTACGGATGCGTAGAAGGAACAAAATACTAGCAAACTCAAAATAGCGCATTTAACCGACAATGAGTTTAATTAATACAACCAAATGAGCTGCATATGGATGGTAGAATTGCGGAAAATGCTGGCAAACTCTGATCGCGATTTAAAAAATTGTTCGCGATTAAAAATTGCTCGCGATTAATCGCGATTAACGCGTTAATATTCCCAGCCCTAATATATATATATATCTCATTACATATCTTGAATACATTAGCTAACCAGCACAGTTATCAATTGATTTTCAGTTCATCTTATCAATATAAATGAGATTTAGCCACATTTATCTCAGAAACAGATCGAGTCCAAAAATTTGTAGACCAGTGTTATTCACCATGAGCTTATAATCACTTTTTACAACTTTCAGAGACCAGAGTCTTCACGGTAAAACAACAACTATCATGCTAACACACAATTCCTGATTCTTGGACAATAAAACACTTTATAATCACATTCAGACAGTACACAGCGGGCTTGATTTGGCTTCAAGAGCTTCTGCAGCAAGACACATTTTATTTAATTACATGAAAGAAATCAGGTGTAGGCCTTTAAGCCAAGACAGAATGTTGTTACTTCATCAGAGTTGTGTTTGTGATTAAGAAACAACATCATAACAGATCTGGAAATAGTGTAATAAAGCTACTTCAAGCATACTTCTCTGTTCATTCCCCATTAGAAAAGTCCCATAGTGGAGCTTTAATGACTCCCCTGAGATATGGAGGCTGGCGTGACATTGTGGGGTAGTGCGGTGTATAAATTATGAAAATACTTCCCACATAACCAAGCAAATATAAAATTCATATTAGGCCTACCTTATCAGAGCGCGTAAAAAATTCATGAGCAAACTACAGCCCAAGTCCTGCACCTGACCTGCGTCTGTCTCTGCTCATGTCCCTGTCCCTGCACCTGTCCCTGCTCATGTCCCTGCACCTGCCCTGCGCCTGTCTCTGCTCATGTCCCTGCACCTGTCTCTGCTCATGTCCCTGCACCTGTCCCTGCTCCTGTCTCTGCTCATGTACCTGCACCTGTCCCTGCTCATGGCCCTGCACCTGCCCTGCGCCTGTCTCTGCTCATGTCCCTGCACCTGTCTTTGCTCATGTCCCTGCACCTGTCCCTGCTCATGTCCCTGCACCTGCCCTGCGCCTGTCTCTGCTCATGTCCCTGCACCTGTCTCTGCTCATATCCCTGTCCCTGTCTCTGCTCATGTCCCTGCACCTGTCCCTGCGCCTGTCTCTGCTCATGTCCCTGCACCTGTCTCTGCTCATGTCCCTGTCCCTGTCTCTGCTCATGTCCCTGCACCTGTCTCTGCTCCTGTCTTTGCTCATGTCCCTGTCCCTGCACCTGTCTCACTTCCTGTCCCTGCACCTGTCTCTACTCATGTCCCTGTCCCTGCACTTGTCTTTGCCCATGTCCCTGCACCTGTCTCTGCTCATGTCCCTGCACCTGTCTCTACTCCTTCACCTGTCTCAGTTTCTGTCCCTGCACCTGTCTCTGCTCATGTCCTTGCTTCTGCACCTGTCTCTGCTCATGTCCCCACCCCTGTCTCTGCTCTTTCACCTGTCTCTGCTCATGTCCCTGCACCTGTCTCTGCACATGTCTCTGTCCCTGCACCTGTCTCTGCTCATGTCCCTGCACCTGTCTCTGCTCATGTCCCTGCACCTGTCTCTGCCCATGTCCCTGCACCTGTCTGTGCTCTTGTCCCTGTACCTGTCTCTACTCCTTCACGTGTCTCAGTTCCTGTCCCTGCACCTGTCTCAGTTCCTGTCCCTGCACCTGTCTCAGTTCTTGTCCCTGCACCTGTGTCTGCTCATGTCCCTGCACCTGTCTCTGCTATGTCCCTGTCAGTTCCTGTCCCTGCACCTGTCTCTGCTCCTTCACCTGTCTCACTTTCCGTCCCTGCACCTGTCTCTGCACATGTCTCTGCTCATGTCCCTGCACCTGTCTCTCCTCTTTCACCTGTCTCTGCTCTTGTCCCTGCTTCTGCACCTGTCTCAGTTCCTGTCTCTGCATCTGTCTCTGATCATGTCCCTGCACCTGTCTCTGCTCATGTCCCTGCACCTGTCTCTGCACCTGTCCCTGCTCCTGCTCCTGTATAGTCCCTGCCACTACGGAGAGCCAAGAGTAGAGTCTGAAAGGGGGAGGATTTTGCTGCTGCGGAGGATGAGGAGAGAAGAGGAGGAGGAAGTAGCCCAAATATATATATTTTCATTCATTATTAAATTAGTCCAGCCTTAACGCACAGATAGGAATTTAAAGCAGGCATATTCTGTTAGTTATAATTTATGACACTCCTGGAACATTATGTTAATAATGTTATGATGAATATGATAATTTGAAATATTAATCTCCTTTTTTTTTTCATTTGTACCAAAATGGCTACACAACACTGCCGAATCCTGATTAAGAAAATAAAACTGGAGCATGAAGTATAGAGTAGTGGGAGTATCAGGGGAGTTGGAGTAAACAGGATTTTTCAGAGCAATGAATGTCCTGAATGGAGGAGAATAAAGATTACTCAAACATGCATGGATCACTCTAAATACAACTCCAGAGGGTAAATGAGAAGGGAATAACTATAACATGGTTAAGAGCTCTTAAAAATTGCACTGAAAAAACATGTTGAACTGTTGTTTCTTTGGCAATAATCTTACACAGTATGGCATTAAACACGTCTCTTAAACACACCGGCTGGTTAGCTCAACTGATTACTGGCTGGTTAGCTCAACTGGTAAGTCACTGACTTTCCCCCTGGGGGTTGTGGGTTCAAATCCCCCCCGGGCAATGAGCTAACCAGTGTGGGTCCTTGGGCAAGGCCCTTCATGTTACTGCCCCCCGGGCTGCTCCTGAAAAAGGATGGGTCAAATTTCTCCTGTGTGTCATTGTGTGTGAGACCAATAAAGGCTTAATCTTAATCTCCATGGAGACGTTCCAGGTCTTTTAAAAGGTAAATCACAACATGTACGCCTCCAGTTTTCCCACACAAATAATCCTGATAATCCTTTAAGCAAATTACCAATACTAAACCAGGAGTAGAACCAGCAACTCAAACCTCAGCCTCTGATGCTTTTCATTCAGTCCTGGTTCAGTCCTGGTTCAGCCCTGGTTCAGCTCTGGTTCAGTCCTGGTTCAGCCCTGGTTCAGCCCTGGTTCAGTCCTGGTTCAGTCCTGGTTCAGCCCTGGTTCAGCCCTGGTAGAGCCCTAGTTTAACACTGACAGGGTCTACAGGTAAGCTTTAATAACAAAGCAACCAGTTAGTCAGTGTGTGTCCAACAGCCATTAGGCAGTTTTTATTTGCAGGTTTAATAAAACAAAGTTAAGGTTGATTGATATGGAGTAGATGAAAATGCCACTGCAGTGATGAGGCTCCACATGCTAACGGAAGGACACATGCTAACAGGTGAAAAAGAAACAAAATTAACACAAAGAAAACCGTTACCATAACCGAAAACACCCCATGACAATTGCCACCATCACCAATAACTATAAATAAGGTCACCTTCTGAAGTGAGCCCAACACCCAGCTGTCTACGCCTACACCCACTGCAGACCTGGAGTGAATAGAATAATTCAAACTCAAAAACTAACTTTCCTAAAATGCCAACCAGCACTGAACCAGTAAGCACAGATCACAATTACATAAAACACAATTACTTATACAATATGATAAAGGTTACACCGTACCTCCACAATCTGGACTGTTAGGACCTTTTAAAATTATGTTTACAAAAGTACAAATTAGTCTTTTGACAGCAAGATTAAAATATACAAAACAGATTTATTTGGCTCTTGATCTTGCCACACTGGTTTCTTTCTGGTTTACTCCTGGTTCAGTCCTGGGGGCAGACAGCTGGTTTAGGGTCACTGCTCATGTGGGGTATAATGTTTGAGGACTCATTAAGGACGACAGGATCACCTCATTATGCAGAGTTTCACATTACATCACCACATTCTACAGGCCAATCATATTTAATACAGGTGGAGGGGCAGCTAATGCTAATGTTAGAACTAATGCTAACTATCTTTTTATTTGAGAGGGTCGTGTTTCAGCACAAATCATCCCTCCTGTTGTCGTTCCAACTTGTGTTAAATTAAAGGGATAGTGCGTTTCACCTTCAGTGGATGTCAACGCTGAAGTTTACAAGTGAACAGGCTGATAGAGTTAACATGGGCGTAGTGATACGAGTGGAGAGAGACAATAAGCGAATGCGAAATACGCTGCTGGATGTTTCGTGGACAACTGTTTCGGACACAAATATATCACCTTTCTAACAAATGTTTTGTTTTGAGAAGAAAAACAAGCTTTATTTCATGTTCCAGGGAAGTTACCAGACCTACTTACGTGGGATCCAGAAAGCGAGCCGAATCGGGATCAGCTGAGACTGTCAGAGGTAAGCTGGTGTCAACACACGTAACTTTTAGAAGGAAACCAATACAGATTAACATTTAAAAAAAAAAACAAAAAAAAAAAAACGCTCTATCCCTTTAAAGCTTAGATCAAAATCTAACTTGAGTAACAGACATACCAGTGCTTACAGTTAGCATCACACCTCAGGGAAGGTTGCTGACATCAACTGCAAAGTACTTTTCAATTAATAGAATTGTAAATAAATAAATAACTAATAAATATAAATTAGTAGTTCACTGCTGCTCTTTTATATTGTCATAGCTCATTCAGGGAGTTCAACTTCTGAACCTTGTAGAAGGCGATTTTAAAAAATATTTGGATTTCGATGAAAATCCAGCTGTGCCTCCTGCTCTGACAGCGTCTCTGCGAGCACGGCATGCATGTTAGCATGCTGTGCCAGCAGTAGGAGAGAACCAACACTCTTCTGCTCATTTGGCTCTTGTTAGCGTAGCACATTCACTAATTAGAACAATGTGTTGAGGTGGTCCAGGGTTGTGCTGTGATCCACGTCTGAAAACATCTGTCAGGGAATGTGCCAAGACTGTGCCCGACTGTGCCAAATGATGCAAACTGTGCCAAAACATCCCACGTCTCTGCCCACTGTCTCTTGGACCTGTGCCAAGGACAGACAAACGCGTCTCAGCAGATTGTGAAGTGAAGGAAATCTTTTTATACATTACTTTTTACTTTTACTACTTTTATTATAATAATAATAATAATAATAATAATAATAATAATAATAATAATAATAATAATAATAATACATTTTATTTAAAAGTGCCTTTCAAGACACCCAAGGACACTGTACAAAACAAAGTTAAAAACATAAAAATACTTAAAATACAAAGATAAAAACAGAGGTACAAAACTGGAAGATGGTGAAAGTGACTGTTATGTGGTGTAGGATTGTCTGAACAGGTATATTTTGAGTCTGGATTTGAAAAGAGCAAGAGAGTGAATATTGCGGAGGTCAGGAGGGAGAGAGTTCCAGAGCTGGGGGGGCAGAGCGGCTGAAGGCTCTGCCCCCCATGGTGACGGAGGGAGCGAGAAGGAATGGAGATGTGGAGGAGGTCAGTGATGTAAGGTGGGGCCAGGTTATGGATCGCTTTGAAGGTGGTTAGGAGAATTTTAAAGATAATTCTTTGTTTTATGGGAACCCAGTGTAGTTGTTGGAGGATGGGGGTGATGTGGTGGGAGTTTTTTGGGTTTCATACCTTTACTACACAGGGATACAGTCTCACTGTGATTAAAAATCTCTTGAAGGAGTGTCCTCATCAGCAGTTGCCTTGCATATCCACATTATATCCAGACATGCCCCTGATTGGCTAATCCACCTGTCAGTTATGCTTAAAGTTAAAGTATTGGAGAAATGTGTGTTCTGGAACTAAGGTAAATGCTGCTCGGTGTTCCATCTGTTCCTCTCTTTTATAAATCTGTGTTTCATGGTGGTCCTGATCTCTGTCCTTTGTGTTTGTAGGACATGCATTTGGACACATCCCCTCAGGACCTTTATCTTAAGCGCTGTAGGTTAGCGTAATGTCGACAGGCCTGTTAGCTTAGCGCACTCATTAATGAAACATGTCTCTGGTTTGCACTTTTCCATCACCACAGCATCAATAAAAGATGGAGCTTTGTGCACACACAGCGTTTGTTTGGTTCTGATCATGTGTGAATAGTAGCACCTGTCAGAACGCACCTGTCACTGCAGCACCTGCCAGAAGGCAGGCTAAAGGGTCCATGCTACGTTATTTTCTGATCTATATTCTATATCTGGAATTTCCATTCTCTACTGAGCTAAAGGTAAAAGAGAACAGTTAACTCTAAAACTACCACTTCATGAAATCACAAAATGAAACAAAGCATTTTAAGAAATATGCATAGGACCTTGTATTTCAAACAAGAAAAATAATTATGTATGTAACCTGATTGTTTCCATGGACATATTGTCAGTCTGACCATAGATTTTTATTTAATTGTCTAAAATTCATAGTTGTAGTCAAGATAAAATCCAATAATTCTCCACCTGCTCTTTTTTTGCATTTATATCCTATTTCTAAATATATTTTTGACAAACACAGTTTGAAGCATGTAAAATAGTACAGCTCATGTACACTGAGATTTAAAACGTGCTGCTCTCACTAAATGTGCAGCCACTGTGTTGTTAGCTTGTATCCTTAGCCTGTGCCATTAGCTTGCGTTGTTAGCCTGTCGCTAAAGACCTGCTGTTAATTACATGCAGAGTGCTAACAAACGCCACAGGTGAAAGGTCAAACTATTCACACTGTTTACTGGCAAATGGAGACTGAAACAGGTAACGCTTTTAAGACCCCACCGTGGAACTTTTTAGGTGAAAATAAAAAGATGTTTTTCCTTTTGGTTGTGTTTATTGCATTGAAACATGCTGCTGAAATTTTTGTTCTTTTGGCTATAATATTGCACAGTATGGCATTAAACCTATCTATCTTTATAGAGAATGTCCTAAGCCAGGATTTAACCAGGATTGAGATGGATGGGACCAGAACTAAAGCGTGTCTAAATGATGAGATTAGGTGTTGGGTTTCTCTTCTGAGCCGGTTGTTCCTCCAGTAATGACTCATGTAAATGACACTGAACAAAACGAGCCAAAAGATGCTTCACAAACTTTTTAATTAGATCAAAAATCTCTTCTGAAAACCACAAAAACTTTTCAATAATGTTATTTCACTTCTGCTTTAGTGAGGATTCAGACCACGACTAAACCAGGACTAAACCAGAACTAAACCAGGACTAAATCAGGACTAAATCAAGATTAACCCAAGATTAACCTTTAGATTTGTTTGACACAAATTAAGACTTAAAAGCTAGACTATCTGAAGCTGTTTCCTCTGACAGCTTCTCACCTGAGATGACAGCCTGTTTGGCTAAAAGGCACAGTGTCAGAGCAGCACATGACCCAGAAATGCTCAGATTCAAACACCACAACAGACTATATTTCACAGAGTGCCGACTCTACAGGGGCTGTCAAGAGTCTGATGATCTTTGTGCTTTGAAGGATCAGACAGCTCAAAATGATAAGCCTCATTTAATTTTAAGGCCAGTTTTAGTCCTGCTTTAGTCCTGGTTTAAATCTGGTTTAGTCCTTGTTAAGTCCTGGTTTAGTCCTGGTTTAGTCCTGGTTTAGTCCTGGCATCTCCTTTGGCCTCTAATTGTGTTTGGTGCAGTTGCCGTGGGTAACCAGGCCTCTTTGAAGGACTTCCTCTGATAGTGTTTTTCCTTCAGGGCCGAAAGTTAGAGACATGTGGAGATGACTAGGAGGGAGGGATTCAGCGAGATAAGGGGAGGGGGTGATGGAGAGAGGGAGGAGGGGAGGAGGGGAGAAAGAGAAAGTGGGTGGGAGAGAGAGGGCAAAGGAGGGATGTAGAACTAAAGAGGAAGAGAGATAGAAAAGGGGAAGAGGACGGGATGGAGAGAGAGGAAGGGAGATAGAAAAGGGCAATGATAAATAGAAATGAAGGAAGAGAAAGAGAGAAAGAAAGATTGATAGCAATGTGGAGGATCCACCACCTGCCTGTCTCCATGGAGATAATTTTGATGTGGCACACAGTATTCCATTACATGCATCTATATTGAATTTATTCAGTTATACGTGTTTTATAAAAAATAAAAAAAAATCTGCATTCTTACTGTTATTGGGCTCATCTCCACAGATCTGGCCTGTAACTCAGATTGGTGACATTTCCTGCTTGTCTCCATGGAGCCAGATCAGTTTAAAGCAGACCTATTTTGCAGAATTAATTTTTTTTAGAACTTTTTAGCCTGTTATAGTTGTTTCCTTCTCATTGACCCTCTTAAGCTTAACGCAAAACAATTTTAATGCTGTTCATTTTTTTTATCATGAGATTAAAGCTCTTTGTGACCTAGTAACGCTTTTTTCATAAACTGTGGCTACTGCTAGTAATGTTAGAAATACTATAGGATCCGGCTGTAAACAGGAAGAAAAACAGGAAGAAAAAATCTTTACAAAACTGAGAAGTCCCGGCAGGAGGAGGTGGGTAAAGCACGGCACAGCTGCCATGCACACGCACGACTTCACACAAGCCCTGCGCGCACCGATGCCGCCCGCACGAGGAAAACACAAAACAAAGTCCACTCCAAAACATACGGCAAAAACGCGCCCACCTCCGACAAGGACCGTGGACAGCGACAGAAGCCCCCTCACCGCCACCACATCCACAAACCCACGGAGGAGCGCGCACCGCAGCAGGACCCACATCGGTCCCACCATTCAATAAACACCCCATGCCGCTGGACCCACCCAGCTCCGCCATACGACATACAAACAAACAGCGCCGTGCAACGATGCCATCGTCCGCGGCCCAGCTGTTCAGGTACAAACGCATGCCACAGAACCCCAGGCAATCGAGCACAGCACGGCCCAAAAGTCACAAGCATTATACTACAAGCATTATGCAAACAAACACAGTCGCACTAACTGGAGATTACTGGATGTCCCTCAGGGTCACAGCACATTATTTCACCCACAGTTGAAACTTCAGTCACTTTGACTGAAGCACTTCACTCACACTGACGCAGAGCACTTCATGAAAGGGGAACATGAGAGTGGAACATCGGACACTAAGTTGTCTCACTGACAATTGTTATGGTTTGCAATAAAAAAAAAATTAAAAATTTGCACAAAGCGGCGCCTATCTACTCTTCTATGTTGATAAGAGTGTTATCAAGATTAAGATTAAGATTAAGTCTTTATTTGGTCTCACACACAATGAAAACAATGACACAGGGGAGAAATTTGACTTCTGCATTTGACCCATCCTTTTCAGGAGCAGTGAGCAGCCATCTTTCGGCGCCCGGGGGGCAGTACCGTGAAGGGTCTTGCCCAAGGACCCACACTGGCTAGCTCATTGCCTGGGTGTTTTTTTTACAAATGAGGGGCCAATGTTGTTGTTAACCTAAACCAAAACCGAAACCGAAACCTGAGTTCTCCTGTCTTGAGGTGAAAAACTAAACTAGTTCATTTTAAACACTCTGCAGAGGTCTGGAGTTATTTCTCACTTACTTCATGCATTCAGAGCATCCTAAATGGAATAATTAGTTTATAAGAGCTTTTCACAACTCTCAGAGACCAGAGCATTTTTCCGTCACGGATAATTAAATGCAGACAGTAAACAGTGGAGATATTTTGACCTCAAGATCTGCTTATACAATACTGTACTGGGGCAAGACACATTTTGCTTAAACACATGGAGAAGTCGAGTACAGGCCCTTTAATGTGAAAAAGGACTGCTCTAGTGTGTTTCTTGGAGCTGTCAGTTTGTGGTGAGACTAAACATGGTTCTTTGTTCTCGTTTTGAATAAAGTGATTGTGATTTTTATGTTGTTGTTTTTTTTGTTTTTTGTTTTTTTATTTATGATTCATGAGAATGAATGTCCATCTGTTTTAATGTGAAGAACGCGCTCCAGAGCACGCCTCACTTCCCCTCAACGAGGGAGGGGCAGGACCTAGTTTAGACCTGGTTTAATCCTGATTTAAGCTTTAGTTTGGTTTATAAAGGCACCAATATATAAAATGTATTATTATTCAAATGAATCTTCTTTCTATTTCATGTCATTTTGTTATTAACAGGAGGAAACACCAATTTAAACCCAAACGAAAAATAAACATCCAAGAATCCATGTTAATACGTTGTTTTTGGTGACTCTGACATTTTCAAAACACAAACAACAAGGTAACATTGTGATCTAAATATGTTACGTGTTAGAGGTTAATACTCCTGTGAGCTGTTTGACCTGCAGGGGGCGCTGTGGGTCACAGGTCAGCGGTCACAGGTCAGGTTTGTGATGGAGGTGTGGCCTTTAGAGACGACATGTTTGTGCAGATCTGACGACGCAATGGAAACGGTGTCAAAGGTCAAACATCCTGCTAACTTTGAGTTTTTGATGATGTTAACCTCATGAAAAAGCCTGATCCCGTCAGATCTCGGAGCTAAGCCAGGTCGGGCCTGGTCAGTACATGGATGGGCGACCGCCGGGAATTACAGGTGCCACAGGGGGGCGCCAGTCGCAAAAACTGTCATTGTGTCCTTAGGCAAGACACTTCACCCACATTGCCTAGTATGAAAATGGAGTGTGCGTGAGTGTTGGTGGTTGTCGGAGGGGCCGATGGCGCAGATTGGCAGCCTCTCTTCTGTCAGTCTGCCTCAGGGCAGCTGTGGCTACACTAGTAGCTACCCACCACTGAGTGTGGAGCAAATGAACTATAAAGCACTTTGGGTGGCTTGAAAGGTGCTCTATAAATGCAATGATTAATTAATTTAAAAAAAAAAAAAAAACATACAACTCCTGTCAGCTCCTCTGGCTCTGCTCCTGTCTGCTACTGTCTGGACCATTGGGGGTGTTCTTGGCGTGTTCTTGGCGTGTTCTTGGCGTGTTCTTGGCGTGTTCTTGGCGTGTTTTTGCCGTGTTCTTCGTCTCATGACTCATCATAAATTCACTTAATTTTTAACCTGTTCCGTTTGAGCATTGGACACTCGGACCTCGGGAACACCGCTCTACATATTCATAATTTTATGAATAAAAGATTTGACTTTTTCAGAGTTCAGAGCAGGTCTGGACCTGAAGTTTAGTTTAAGGAGTGGGTATTTTACTTCTGTAGGGTATTAACTGTACAAGTGCACATATTTAGATCACTATATTACCTTTTACTGTTTTATGTTTTAAAAGATTCACTCCCCTCCCTTTGCTCTCTGCGCTAAATCACTCCCCCTTCAGAGTGATTGCAACACAGTTTTCTTGGACCACTACATAATGTTATTTTGAAGTAACTTTAGGACAATTTTCTGATATTTCACCTTTGTGTTTGGTCCTAAAAGTTTGATTTTCAGTATTTCAATCTCAGAAGAAGAAGATGATATTTATCTTTGTAAATATGTAAACCCAGCCTCCTTAGAGCCACACTATAATCAAGATTATGATTCTGATTATGGCCCTGCTCCGCTCTGTGTTTATCGAACCAAAGAAAATGTCTGTGACGCAGGAGGATGAGGCACAAAGGTCTGAGATATGAGGAAAACTAAGAGATAAAAGTCATAATTATACAGAATAATAATTGGTTGGTTGGTTGGTCATGCATTTTTGATTCAGACATTGGATATAAGAGGAACATATAAGAGAAAAACTGAGCTGTATCAGAATATGTATAAGAGCACATAGACTAGTATACACCCATGGACCACTATGGAACTCTGCACGACTAAGCAATTACATAAGACCACATGGTAATATAAAAGAAGCACTATAATTTAATGTTGAAATACATATTCTGTTCTTTAAGGAAACCGTTTTGTTTTTTTTTTGTTTTTCATTATCATCATGATATCAGAATTGGTACTGAATATCGAGTCGATTCCTTAGTACTGAAACAAAACAACATTACAGTAGTACATTTACATTACATCACCCTAGAACAGGGTTAAAGCCCAGCTGCTGAACATTTCATTACATTAAAACATAGATAAGAGAATACGAATGTTTTACTCATCATTTCAATACAAAGTCTCTTCTGATTGGAATAGATTGCTCTTAGAGGGGATATTTTACTTCTATGGGGGTATTAAGTGCTAACACAACATATTTAGATCACCATGTTACCTTTTTTTGTTTTGAAAATGCTATATTCCCCAAAAAGAATGTATTAACATGTTGCATACAGTTTCATTTTCGTTTTTTGACACTCTGAGTCCCACCTCTCTTTGCTTTCCATGTTAAGTCAGTCCCCCTTCAGAGCGCTATCACCAGTAGCAGGGCGAGTGGGGCAATTGCCCAGGGCGCAACTTCGTGAGGGGCGCCGTGCCGAGCGCTTGAAAAAAAAAAAATTATCTATCATATCACTGTGTAGGAAATTGGCAAATTGGCGCCCCCTCTGGCTGCAGGCGCCCCTGTTGAGAACAATAATATCTGTCTGCAGAGCCGCAGAGCCAACGCCACTTCTACCCACCACTTTCCTCAGGCCCTGCGCCAGACATAAAATATTAAGGGGGCGATGAGTTTATCACGGGGGGCGGGGTCGCGTCGTGCACACACACACACACACACACACACACATACACGCACATATCCCACTCCTCGCGTGCGTAATGGGTCAGGCGCACTCCTCGAGAGCTCGTGTATTTAGACTACACCTTTGTAAGAGACTTATTTGACTAAGAGTAAAAAGTGATGAGAGTTTTGTTTATTATTATTATTTGAATGTAGACCCTTAGTCAAGTGATTTCCTGCATACCACAAAACCAACCCAACAACTGATCTGAGCAACGCCAAGAGACAGTACATTAACGCCACATAGCCCTCCACCACAAGCGCAAACACAGCGCAATTGGGCAATGCGTAACACAGCGCAACTCTCACATCTGAGGGGGCGTCGCCACCAAACGCCCCCTCGTGGCGCCGGCCGTGACTTTCCTCCACCACTTTTGGCCCTCGCATGCGCAGTACGCACCACTTTCAATCACCACTTTTCACCGCCCGAACTCAACCCATAATGAAATAACGACACTAAACATAAATTTGAAAAAAATAAGTAACATTAATTAAATTAAATTAACATTAATTAGTAAAGTTGGTGTTTATCAAAATTCATTTATACACATTTATATTACTTGTTCTATTTATATATTTTTATATATCTGATTGTATATATTTTTGCCACTTTTATGTGTAGAGTTTATTGTATTTTTTTGTATTCATTGTGTTTTTTTAATATTATTTTTTATTTATGTTATTTAAGTTATGATAACTTATATTTTTTTGAAAGTTGTGATAATGAGAACCACTCTATAGTGATAATTAAAGATGGCTGCTTGTGGTAAATGTGCTGTTGTTTTTTTCATTCCTTGGGGGGGCTTGTGTTTTTTTTGTTTTTTTTTGTGACTTCTGCCTCCGGACCGATGGAGTGAGCATCTGGTGAAGACAACTCCTTGACGATTTGATCAAAAAATATCTCCTGTGTCTAATATATACAACATTTTATGACCTAAAGTTGTACTGAAGCTTCCTTGGAACATTTTTAAGATGAAGGGCATTTAAAAATACTTCCAAAAATCTTTACAGACCACTTTGGTCCACCAACTAGCACGGAAGAGAAAGAGCGTGATGCGCCTCTGCTGTCAAGTGATGCTTTTGCTGACACAGGAATCGCAAAGTGAGGAGAATACTTCAACAGATGTCACGGCCACTCTGGCATTGACACGGGTAAAAAAGACCCTGGAGGAACGGAGCAAGATACTCCATTATCCGTGGTAGTACTTCGGCGCAAATTACGTACAGTGGTACCTCACCTTACGAAAGACCCAACAAACGAAAATTCCAAGTTACGAAACGCCTTCACGTTAAATTTTGGTCTCTAGATACGAAAGAAAATTCAAGTTACAAAACGCGAAATCTCAAAAATTCAAATAATGCGCGCTCAGATGCGTGCTCAGCCACATACATACGCTTTTCTCAGACTGGATTTAAACTTTTCTCAGATTTGTCTGTTTAAACACTCAAACTTTCATAGATTTTCAACAAAATGTATTAATAGTGTGGGGGGAAGGGGGAGTGCGGAGAAGTGTGCGCGGGGACACATGGGTGTAACTTTGGCGCGGGGCTGCGAGGACGAGACCCGAGCTCAAACCGTGCCTCCTCTAAAACAGGATTAAACCAGGTCTAAACCAGGTCTAAACCAGGATTAAACCACCGCGGCTCTTACCTGCATTCGTTCATGCGCTCGGACTGCGTGCGGTCCCCTCCTCATTGCTCGCCTCAGCTGTGACTTGTGAGAAACCAGGAAATAGACCCGCACGCAGCGCTTTAATCCACCTGGTCTAGTCCTTGTTTAGTCCAGGTTTAGTCCTGGTCCAGTCCAGGTATAGACCTTGTTTAGACCTGGTTTAGTCCACGTTTAGTCCTGGGTCTACAGTCTCTTAACCAATTCGGACCCAGAACACAGTGTTACACTATAAAAAAAAAGTTACACTATAAAAAAAAAAAATTGGAACGGGGCCTTGGAACGAATCAGGCTTTTTCCATTGAAATAGCTACTCAGCTTACGAAAAATTCACGTTACGAAACCACTTCTGGAACGAATTAATTTCGTAAGGTGAGGTACCACTGTACTTATTGTATAGTGGTAAGAAAATGAATTTAAGAAAAGAGACAGACAGTATACATGATAAGATACTTGAAAGTCTGCTCGCACCACGAAAAACGCACAGAAACAGCGGAAACAGAAAGTGCGATAGGCTGACAGCCTTAGAAGATGCACACAACACTCAAAAAGGACTATTGTAAACTGCAAGAGAAATGCACTGACTTGGAATATCAGGGGCATAGACAGAATCTAAAATAATATAAGACTTTATTGATCTCACACAGGAGAAATTCACTACGGGTGGTGGGTATAAGCAAAGGCTTTATGGCCGAGTTTTTCGCAGAAGTGCTCGGTGAAGATAACTTTGATTTGACAATCACAATACACCAAGCCCACAGAGCTTTCCCGAAATCACAAGCAGGAGACAGGCCAAGGACAATGAACATCCATCTACACTACTATACAGAGAAGGAGAGGATTCTGCTGCTGTCCAGGTAGAAAGGTCGACTTTTCTACAAGGGATCACCAGGGCACAACATTCCGGACATGAGTCCAGAGATCAGGGAACTATGTGTATCATTCAACCCAGTGAAGGTGAAGCTTCGGAGCGCCGGCCCACCTTATAGCTTGTACTCCCTGTTAAGATGACTGTAATGGTAAACAATACTAAACACATCTTCACAGATCCACAGGAAACTGACAAATTCAATCAAACGTCAATGATAGTCAATATTAGAAAGATAAGATTCTGAATAGTTAATAATAATACATCTTTTTAAAATGTAAAAAAAAAAAAAAAAGTAAGTAAAGTATCGAGACTTCTGCTCCCTTCGCCCCACTCTTTACTATTTGGGTGGTTAGATTTTATTTCTATGTATCTGCTCTCTATTTTTAACTTTTATTATTATTATTATTATTAGTAGTAGTAGTAGTAGTAGTAGTAGTAGTAGTAGTAGTAGTAGTAGTAGTAGTAGTAGTAGTACATATTTAATATTATTTAGTATTATTTTCCCTCTAATAAGAAAGAAGAGTAAAGGATTTAATTTTATTTATTTGCTAGGTGCTTTGTGTCAGTTGGCTTTATTTGTTATTAGAAATGTTAAAATCCAGGAGTAAATGTTATTCAATTACATACGACTTTATTAGTGAGTCAAATGTACATTTATTTATTTATTTATTTTAATTTTAGTTGCATTTTTTGTTTACAGTAAGTGAAAATAATAAAATACAGGTAGGATTAAATAAGGTGTAAGTAGAGTATTTCACAAGTGGCAATACTGCTCAAATGAATTTTGTATTGCACATTTTCTCTTTGTAGTTCACAATGGTTCAGTGTTTAAGAGGATGTTTTTCTTTGAGCTCTCTCAGTATCAAAATTATTATGACCTAAATTAATACTATGAGTGTAACTTCACAGAACCTTTTACAATTTGTAACATACAATTGCAAAGTTCTTAATGGGAGTAATAAAGAGAAGCAAAGTCTTGTCACATTTGGGGAAAAAAATGCAGATATCATGTTGTTGCAGGAGACACATCTGAAAAACCAAGACCACAACAGATTATGGTGCAAATGGATGGATTAAATATTTCACCCAAACCTTAATGTGAGGAGCATAGGCACAGCTATACTGATAAAGAAAAAAAAATCATTTACAGACTCAAAGGTAATATCAGATTCTCAAGGCGGATATGTAATTCGATCTGGAAGGCTCTTTGATCAACTTATAACTATAGTCAATGTTTATGCCTCAAATATAGATGATAACCAATTTATTTCTACTTTATTTTCAAAATTACCAGACATGGATACTCATCAATTAATAGTTTGGGAAGATTTTAATACAATATTAAAGACATCTCTGGATAGTTCATCAAATAAATCTGCAAATCTTTCCAAATCTGCAAAATCTTTTAAAATTCATGAAAACATATACACTCAACAAAAATATAAACGCAACACTTTTGTTTTTGCTCCCATTTTTCCTGAGATGGACCCAAAGATCCAAAATTCACTCCAGATACACAACACTATCATTTCTCTCAAACATTGTTCACAAATCTGTCCAAATGTGTGACAGCGAGCACCTCTGCCCCGCCGAGACAATCCACCCCACCTCACAGGTGCGCCACATCAAGATGCCGATCCGACATCATGACCAGTGCACAGGTGCGCCCCAGATTGCCCACAATAAAAGGCCACCCTGAAATGTGCATTTTTTTTTTTTTTTTGCTTTATTGGGGGTCTGGGGACTCAGAACCAGTCAGTATCTGGTGTGACCACCATTTGCCTCATGCAGTGCAACACATCTTCTTCGCATAGAGTTTATCAGATTGTCAGTTGTGGCCTGTGGAATGTTGGTCCACTCCTCTTCAATGGCTGTTATGGACGAAGAACACAGGTGCATTTTATTGATGGCATTTTGAATGCACAGAGATACCGTGATGAGATCCTGAGGCCCATTGTTGTTCCATACATCCATGAACATCACCTCATGTTTTAGCAAGATAATGCACAGCCCCATGTTGCAAGGATCTGTACACAATTCTTGGAAGCTGAAAATGTCCCAGTTCTTGCATGGCCAGCAAACTCACCGGACATGTCACCCATTGAGCATGTTTGGGATGTGCTTGACCGGCGTATACGACAGCGTGTACCAGCTCCCACTAATATCCAGCAACTTCGCACAGCCATTGAAGAGGAGTTGAAGATGCTCAGATTCTCTTTAGGAGTGACAAGGATGGACAGGATCAGGAATAAGGTCATCAGAGGGACAACACAGACAGGAAGGTTTGGAGAAAAAGCTAGAGAAGCCAGATTGAGATGGTTTGGACATGTTCAGAGGAGGGACAGTGGATATATTGGTAGAAGAATGTTAGAGATGGAGCTACCAGATAGGAGACAAAGAGGAAGACCAAAGAGGAGATTTATGGATGCAGTGAGGGAGGACATGGAGGTAGTTGGAGCCAGAATAGAAGATACAGAAACCAGGGCGAGATGGAAAAAGTTGAGTCGCTGTGGCAACCCCTGAAAAAGGGACAAGCCGAAAGGAGAAGAAGATTGTGATTTTGAACCAATAATATTGTCTGATCACAGCCCTCATATTTTGCAATTGGCTTTGGGCAATAATATTACAACCAAAACTTGGAGATGTGATAATGGCTTAATATCAGATGAGCATATTAAATAGGAAATAAATAATCCAATACAGGTTTATTTGTCTGTTAATGACACTCCAGATATCTCAAAAGCTCCCTTATGAGAAGCACTTAAGGCCTATTTGAGAGAGTAACTGAGATCATGCAAGAGCCTAATTAATAAACAATCACAACAAAAGGAAAACCTTGTAAAAGATGATATGAAGAAAATAAGTACGCTAGATGCTTCAACCCTCAGTACAGCTTTGCACAAGTAAAAAATATATCCCTGCAAACTGATTTGGAATTGATGTACGTACACAGAAAGAATGGTTAAACTTTTGACAAAGGCAAAGCATAGATATTATGAACAGGGAGAAAGGATGAGTAAAATTTTAGCACAAGAAATTAAACAACAAATGGCACCAAGGATGATAACAGAAATACGATGTGTAAGGAAATAAATAATGTTTTGAGTATAAAAAAATTATTCTCAGCTTTATGCCTCAGAATCTACGGGAGATCCTGTCCTGATACATTTTGAGAAACTTGACATTCCTACTGTCAGCCCAGAATCTGTTAGACAACTTGAAATGCCTGTTACAAGGCTGGAAATCGAACAAGCAGTAAACAGTATGCAAAATTCAAAAGCTCCTGGTGCGGATGGTTACATATCAGATTTCTATAAAGCATTTAAAGACCAAATTTCATCCTTATAATGAAGCATTAGATACGGGATCTCTACCAGTGACTCTCTATCAAGCTAGTACATCTCTAATTCATAAAAAAGAGCAAGATCCCTTAGAACATGTATCTTATCGACCAATAAGCTTAATTAATGTAGATAATAAAATACTTGCCAAAATACTGGCAGAACATTTAGAAACAGTTTTACCCAACATAATATCTCGGGACAAAACTGCATTAAAGACAGGCAAATGTTTTTTCAATATTAGAAGACTATTAATTATTATTCATACTCAAAACAAAGAAAATTCATATTCTGAAGTTCTTCTCTCCCTGGATGCAGAGGCCTTTGACAGGGTCGAATGGGATTACTGTATCTTTTTTTGACTGTGTCAAGGTTTGGATTTGGCCCAGTATTTATCTTCCTGATTATATTATATGTTCAACCTCAAGCTTCGGTTCACACAAATAATAAACATTCAGAATATTTTCTTGTAGGACACTCTACTCATTAAGGATGTCCCCTTTCACCTTTGATTTTTGCACTGGCAATCAAACCTCTTGCCATTTTGCTTCATACGAACAGAAATTATGATACATTTCAAATACTTTACACTCAGTTTCGTTATGATGGACTTGTTGAAATAATTTGGAGCAGTATCAGGTTACAAATTAAATTAATCAAAAAGTATTTTATTCCCAATTAACTCCAAAGCTTAAAGTAATTCAGATATCTTTAATACTTTTCCATTTGCAAAATTGTCCCATTTAAAATACCTAGGGATAACCATCACTCAGGACTAATGGTCTAATAAAACACAATTTTTCTAAACTATATGAGTAAACTAAGAAAAGCAGAGACAATTGGATTCACCTGCCTATTTCATTAGCGGGTCATATCAATATACAGTAGTTAGAATGAATGTTTTACCAAAATTTCTCTTTCAGTGTATCCCCCCGTATTAAAAAGCTAGATTCACTAATATCACATTTCAAATTCTGGGACTGCGGATGGAAATTAGCACTGTGCTAAATCTGGCATATTTACGTCGATTTGTGTGATCTTATCCTAATTGTGCATTCATTAATATACATTGTCCCTTCCAAATAAACGAATAAATAAAAATAAAATTAAAAATCATGTGTAATTTTTAAAAAATGGGGCTTAAGGTGTTTTTGCAGAGGCCAGTTATGGTGGTATGGGTTCATCTTTATTATTGGTCATGTAATATGCGTTCAATGTCATTTTGGTTGTCTATTCAGGAAGCTGACAAGGACAAGGATGGAAAATGATTGCTGCTTTCCTACATCGCTTAAAGCTCTGATTTACTCTGCTCTTTCAATCTTTAAGCAAAAAAATAAAAAACTATTTACCATCATTGTCAAATATGTCCTTTAATCAATGGTACCAGAGCGTTATACACGAATTATAAATGTTCTATTCACTATAACACAGCAGTTGCAGAGTAATTTCAATTTGGATTTTTAAAAAATATTTGCAGATCAGACGTTTTATAAAGAGCTCATTGTTTAGCTTTTCAGCTTCCTGCTTCAGCATTGGATACAATATTTCAGTGTGATCCGTTTAAAAAAGGTTTGATCTCTTAAATTCATAATATTCTGTCAGACATGGACTTTACTGTCACATTAAATCACTTAAAAGATACGTGACATTCAGTGGACTAAAGTTCAAGAGAATGTGCACTCCTCCTCTGTTTGTATTCAATATTTGATTCGATATATCTGATATTTTGTCCAAAATTCTTTAAAAAATCATTAAAGAAACCATTAAGGCCAGATCCAATGCTTTCTCATTTTAGAGTGAACAACATTCATTTTGCTAAACTGGAAACAAAAAACAAAAAACACCCCCATCTCATTCGATCTTAATGAAAAACGTTATGAAATATGTGGAATTAGAAAAAATAAGGTACTTACTCAAGGGAAATCTGAGAATATTTTCTCCTACTTGGTAACCTTTTATAGATTTGTACAACTTCATGTAATTCAAATGTGTAAAAAAAAAAAACAACTGAAAACTGAGCTGAAAAATATATTATTTTTGTTTGTCTGATTTTGTTTTGTTTTATTTTATAATCTATGTTATATTGTATAATCTATAATGTATTTTTTGATATTTTTTGTTACCCTATGATATTATATCTGATGAGTGAGCTACTGTACCCAAACAATTTCCCTTGTGGGTCAATAAAGTTTGTCTAAGTCCAAGTCTAAGGCTGCATCCCATTTCTCTGTCTTACCCCTTTGTCTTACCCCTACCCCTTGGTTTTGTGCGTTCATGTGAGGGCAAGGGGTGTCCCGATTCTAATTTTGATCAAGGGCTAGAGCCACGACCGAGGGCTACATTCCCTTGAAACGAAGTAAGCTTTCGACCAGACTTGGAACGAAGTGTTACGCCTACAAGCTCAGGCAGGTTTTGGGATCAGGATGGCAGCGTCACATCGACCAGCCAAGGAGTCTCATAAATGTATTTTCAGCAGCTGTAATTATCGATTAACAATTTAGCAGGTTTACAATTATGACGCTTATGTTCTACGTTACTTTTAGTGAACTGTTGTTGCGGTTTTAATTGTAGTGATGTCTGTTTTGCCGACATTAGCGTTTTCATCGAACTTTGTATAAACAAGCTAGTTTTTTGTTGAGTTGAGGTACCCGATAATCCTTGACATTTGTTTACGTTTGTTTGCGTCAACTGTTGTCGCCTCTGTAGATGTAGCAGCCAGGTAGAGGCAAGGGATGATGATGCAAACGGTAATCGAGTGGTATCCCATTTCTTAGGGGAACATTCGTACCCCGAGCCCTCTCAGCTCGTTATCGAGGGGCAAGACAAAGATGTAGATAAAGGGGTAGGGGAAGGGGAAGGGGTAAGACAGAGAAATGGGATGCAACCTTAGTCAATAGCCGTTTCCCAATTCACCGACGGCACGCTTGTTAGCGTCCTTGGAACGGGATATGCGTCATATCCGGCGCGACAAGGGCCGTTCCATTCGTTTTTTTCCCCCTGCACCGTCAAGACGAGCTCTGAACGGCGCCGTCGTTTCCATGGAAATCGGGGCGTGGACCAAGTGTGCAAACATGCACGCTCCGCACACTTAAAAGCCCCAGCATGCACAGCGCGGGACTACAAAGACCGACTCGCCAGCGACATCCACAAGTGAGAGTTGCGACGTCACTATAAAATATACGTACTGGTTCTCCTCACCTACAACTATGCTACATGAAACTCTTCATAAACTACGCTAAACATGTGTGACGGTAGCCGTAACGGCATAGTTCACGGCACCTGTATTACCGTTCACATGCTTTTCCCCTTACACTTCTATATTTCCTTTGCTGTTGTAATGCTGGATATTCTACAGTGTCGCCATGTCCAGCGTTTACTCTAAGCTGCGCACTGTTCGCACATTCTCAGCGCACAAGAAAACTTGTGCAGCGCCCTGTAAATCAGGGATGAAAGAGCTTTTTATTCAGCCGCGGGGGCATTTTTTTTTATATCTGCAAAGTGCGAGCCGCGCGGGGGGGGAAGGGGGGGTCATTTCGGATGTGGAGTTAGTGTGTTTGCTCAGACACAATAAAAATTAGGGGGAACATTGGCCATGTCCCAATTCCAAGTATTACTAGTCGCAATAGTATAATATTTTTGTCTTTAGGGAACAAGGAGCAGACCACCGGCTCATTGAGCTGAGGCGGGACCTGTTCAATTTCGCAGGCGGCCATGTGAGAAACGTAGTGCACTAAGGACAGAGCGAGTGTGCGCCGTCTCGACGACAGACCGACGGCACACTCACAAGCGTGCCGTCGCTGAATTGGGAAACGGCCATATGTATGATTGATTTATGGAAAAATTCAATAAAGAGAATTATATATTTTTTTAAATGTGGGTAATGTGGGCATGTGGGCTAAGCATTGCACAGAATCTTACAGCTAACCATAAGGAGAGTTTAGTGCTTGGGAGAGATCGCTAGATTATTCAGACATGCGTGGATCATCTAAAACTTCTTCAGGCATGTTTCTGAGGAGGGAACAACTTTATAATATGGTAGAAAGTCCAAAAAGAATACACCCTTTCTCTTTAACAGTTTCTTTGTTCCATGCTTGTTTTCCAACCTCAAAACTCCTTGTTTATGCCTGTTTGTTGTTTTTACATTTCATTGTATATATTCCATCACTAATGTATCGTTTATTTTATAAGTCATATGCTGTAGCAGAACTTTAGGAGGGGGCTGAGGGAGCAGCTTTGGCTTTGGTTGAGGGAGAGATTCAGCTCCATCGACTCTGGCTCCAATTCCCTTTCTTTTGAAAACCATTGCTTGGTAACTGTTCTTTTCAGGCTTTGTGATAAAATGCTTTTATTCACCTACTCTACATGATCCTGGGGTTTTTATTTCACTGTTTTGTGCTATGTATATGCTTGTGGAACTGCGCAGAAAATTCAAACTCCAAACTGTACAAACTGTACAAGCGGCTCAGTCCACAATCATCACTATGCGCCCTGCATGGTGACATGAAGTTGGAGACTTTGCAGTACCAGGTTTCGGACCAATTGTCCGTTCACCTGAGTCCTAAAGTGTGTTGATTATGCACATTTTCCCCCTGGTTAATTACTCTCCCAGAGAATTGCGGGATTTCATTATTTGATTTGTATGTGTATTTTCATATAAACATATGCATTCTCATGTTCTCTGAATTTAAGTACTGAAAAGTGTGTCAGTATGCTTAGCTGTGAGGTTGTAATGTTGTTTTCCTTCTGCTATTTTAAGCTGTTGGTGGGTAACTTAAAAGATCCTTCCATAGGTTGGTGTAATGGGATATCCACCTGTTCTCAATCCATCAATATTGGTAAACTCCCCCGCTGCGATTGGGTAGCTGTGGGAGCTATGTCATGGCATGTCTGTATGTAAAGATAACAGCTATATGTGTTGTGTGTGATGGGGGCTGAAGAGACACGACGCCTGTCTGTGATTATGACAACATGAAGATGCCTAATGCCTTTTACGTTTGTATATCTGCCTAATGCAACATTAAATGCTAATAACCTCAATCTTGAGCTATGCCTTTCTTCAGATCCCTTTCCTAAAATTCACAGAATCTACAATAAACAGGACTGCTGTGTTTCTGCTGCACTGGACCCTCCAAGGACACACAGCTGTGATAACACGGCTCACCATGCATCAAAAGGACACAATATCAATTGGTTAGAACACAATGACACATATGTATAAAACACTTTGCCCTTCTTACATAGCCTTCTGCCTCAGTTTGTCAAATATTTCTCTGTATTCCCCTCTGTACTCTTGCCCCCTCCCCGCCTCCCGTAACGTATTCCAAACAAAAAAAACGTTCCACTGTATTGTCGTATGTGTATGTGATTGATTGTATCTGCATTTTCTATTCTGTTCATGTTCTGCTATCGCTGATGAGAGAGGTGGGATGTTAGCGCACCACGTCGGCTGCTTTAAGGTCCGTCTTTGTCCTGGCAGGGGGAAGATGTGACCCGTCCATTTCCAATCTCATCTAGTTTTATAACAATGACAAATAAAGCTTCCATTCCATTGTCTGTAAATCAACTGACTGGAGCCAAATGCTATGGGTGACGTCACACTCTTCTCTTCGCACTTCTTTGTACGGTCTGTTGCTGCGGGAGTTGGGGCAGCATGTCTGTACAGTTTGTTTTTATATTACATGTTTCTTATGCTATGTGGTTTGGAGCCCTCAAAAAAGAAATGGCACATCTCAAGGGACATTACAATAAAATAAATTCAAACTCCTTGTACATGAACTTATCCCCTCCAGGGGGCGCTTCAGGGTCAAGCCAGGGTCAGGCTGTAAAAGGCCCACGGAGACAAAAACTAAACATGAGAGGAGGAGAGAGACAAGAAAGAGAGGAGAGAAGAGAGAGAGTGTGAGCAGAGACAGCTCCATGGACATCTGAAGGTTCCATTTGCTGTTTTTACGATAAATGCAAATGTGTTATCGTCACTGTCAAACTTTACTACTTTAACACATTTGAAAAGAAAAAAATAAAATCGTTACACTGAATGTTCAAACATCATAAAAAAACAGACAGATACTAAAGGCCCCCTATTATAACACTGTTTCTTCATCACAAACATACAAACATACTTTGTTTTGTTTCATTCACACATGTTAAACACGCAAACCCTGCATATTTAGGAGTTATTTTCTCAAACAAAAACTACCTCTTATACAGAAAGTGCTCCACTGTGTTTTTAAACTTCCCACACCTTCACTAAACTCATTTGGATGATTTCACTCATGGAATCTCTACTGAACTAAAGGTAAAATGTAGCTGTTAACTTGATAACTACCACTTAATTACATCACAAGGTGGAGATGTAGACAAACTAATAAAAACATTTTAAACACTTGACAAAAAGCCTCTACAGTATCACTATTGTAATATCTTAAGTAAGTATAATATTTTGGATCTTGAAAGTTATCAGGTATTTATGGATGTTTGCCTTGTTTTTAAAGTTTTAAATGGACTCGCTCCTCCACCATTAATGGATTTTATAAGTAAAAAAAAAAAAAAAGACAATGCATATTAATGAATGTACAATTTGTATAAGATCACACAAACCGACGTAAATATGCCGGATTTAGCACAGTGCTAATTTCCATCCGCAGTCCCAGACATAAAGATATAGCATACAATAGAAAATATGTTGCAGTTGCAGACATTAGACAATTTAGTACATGTGTTCTGATGCAGCTCAAGATCATTCTAAAGAGCTGAACTCTCTCTGCCCTGAAGTTTCAGAGGCAGCGACCGTTTGGACTCCAGCTGTAGGTCCTTTTAATATAAACAGCTGAGCGCACTCGTCATCAGTGGGGGGACCATCACAGCAGGAGCATGTTTAGCTGCAGGACAGTTTCTCCATCAGTTTTTATTTTTTATTTTTTATTTTTTTTATCTGTCTGGTCCCCAGTTCACTGAAGCATGTGAAACAAAGGAGCTCAGTGGTTGTATTTACAAATAAAGATTATCAGAGTTTAGTGCTTCGCTCATTGATTCTGTAGAAATCCACCATGTTTTTCAGTCCCCTGTGATACTTTTTCATTTCCTTTTTCCTCATGAGAAGACATTTGTTTTGCCTGGAATGTTCCATAGTACACCATTAAGAATTCTGCATGTATTTAATCACAAGTGTTTTTATTGCATAGAAAATACCTTCAAAAACTTGCATTTTTACTGTGAAAGGACTCGCCTCCCCACAGATCTGACCTGTAACTTGGTCTGGTGACGTCACCTAGAGAGTTTTATGCAATAACATCTCCATGGACACAAGTAGGTGGTGGTTCCTCCATCAAAAAAGTTACACAGTGCACATTTAAATGAAGATGGAGAAATGAATATTGTTGATACACTGATTTTTTTGTTGTTGCAAGTTTAAGTGTAACATTTGACTTTTGGGCATTCTTAAAAATAATATAATATCAGAAAACTTTCTTTTGCTTCTCATCTGGGATCATGGCACATTAAGATCTGAAAACCTCAATTAAAATCACAGAAGACTGTCTCCCATCACAGTGTCTCCTCATGTTCAGAGCTCCGCAGGCTCTGGGGCTGTCGTCGTCACAGATGCCCAGCTCCGGGGCCTCACAGCTGGGAACACTTCTGCACAGCCCTGGGCCTTTTCCTGGATCCCAGATCATGTTAGCTTGAGCTCAATTACACAACGGCTAAAGGCTAACGCAGCTCTGCACGAACGGTAGATCAGGAGTCTAACCCACAACCATATTACAGCGAGGAGGAGACAGTCTGCTACAGTAACACAGGGATATTCAAACTGTTTGTAACCTGTACAAGGCTCCACCCACAAACCTATGTCGCCTATGCTTCCACACGACAATTCTCCATAAATATACAAAAGCAGGATATGAAACTGCACAGCAACTGGACAAACCTGATTGTTTTCATATTTTATTTAATTTATTTGACAGGGACCATGTACAGGAGCATTAATCTCAGTCAATGAAGAGATGCTTTGTACCAGACTATAGCTCTTTGAGCAAATTTCCATCTGCAGTCCCAGAGACACACAACGTGACAAAACATTAAAAACACAGCATAAAATAATGCATTTCATAAACATTTCATCAAAGGTACATTATTTACATTAGTTACAATGGATTCCCCTTCACCTTCCCAGCCCCTTCTCAGGTTTGTCTTAATGCTGACAAGTTTGTATTCTTAAGAAATGTCCATTGAGTCCTACACTAAATTGTTTGAAGTCTTTGCACAGTTTTAGCTCAGTGGAAAGTTTGTTCCATTCTGAGATCGTTTTAACAGAAAATGCAGATTGTCCCAGTGATGTTTTACGTTTTGGTATTGTACATTGGCCACTGACCGTTGACCTGGTGGTCCAGATCATTTGGTCAGATGTTAATTTGACAAACTTTTTCAATGGTGGAGGTGCCACATTATTGATGATCTTGAATAGCAATCTAAGATTGGCTGATTTGATCATATATTCAAAACTGAGCATTTTATGTTTTGCTAATATTTGACAGTGGTGATAGTGACGTGGTTTCTTACCTAGGATCCTAATAGCTTGTTAATAAAGAGATTTTAGAGGTTTTATCGTAGTTTGATTGGCTTGTGACCAACAGGAGACACCAAACATTAAGTGAGGCAGTATCATCGCATTTAAATAGGTTTTTGCTCCTTGTTTTGTTAAGGAGTTTCGAATAGATTTAAATCACCAACAGGAAGATTGATGGGAATATAGAAAAGGTCAGGGGCGCCTGCAGGATTGAAATGTAAGGTACACCCCCCTCCAAAAAATAAAAAAAAATAAAAAATTGCGCGTGCATATAGGCCTACTGTCCCAAATCTGTAGGCTACAATACAACAAAAGAACTTGAAATTGAACAATATGAACATAATATGAGAACAACACATGAAAAATAAACATTGGAACATATTTTAAAACTCACATTCGTGCACAGTAGCCTACATGGGCCACACATCCGTAAGCACAGCAAAGAGCGCGCCATGACATCAAAATGATATCTTGTAAATGTCTGGAGCCAGCAGTGCCATCGGCGGGCAAATAAAGTAAAAGCCGGCTTACCTTAAGTTTGATCCGTTGTCTGCTAGTCCACTGACGTTGTAGGCTACAGTTTAATATCGCATTTGCAACACTTTAATTACGACTTTCCAGCCAAACATATCGTTGAATTCGAGTAATATCACTATTTCAGTAAAGAGGACTCGAACTTCGTTGTGTGTATACTGAGGAAGTGACCTGCTGCGATGGAATGTTGGATGTATCATTTTTGTGGGGGGGCGTGAGGAGTGTGCTGTAGGGCTGTGAACTTGGTGCTTATCGCACTTCCAGTCTGATCGGACCCAGTTCGCTTGTATGAGGGGCCGTTCAAGACATTATTCATTCTGGTCCTCTCACATACATACATTCTCCTCTCACATACATATATTCTCACTCGCACATACATACATTCTCCTCTCACATACATATATTCTCACTCGCACATACATACATTCTCACTCTCACATACATACATTCTCCTCTCACATACATACATTCTCACTCGCACATACATATATTCTCACTCACACATACATATATTCTCACTCTCACATACATACATTCTCCTCTCACATACATACATTCTCACTCGCACATACATATATTCTCACTCGCACATACATACATTCTCACTTGCACATACATATATTCTCACTCGCACATACATACATTCTCACTCACACATACATATATTCTCACTCTCACATACATACATTCTCCTCTCACATACATACATTCTCACTCGCACATACATACATTCTCACTCGCACATACATACATTCTCACTCGCACATACATATATTCTCACTCGCACATACATACATTCTCACTTGCACATACATATATTCTCACTCGCACATACATACATTCTCCTCTCACATACATACATTCTCACTCGCACATACATATATTCTCACTCGCACATACATATATTCTCACTCGCACATACATACATTCTCACTCGCACATACATATATTCTCACTCGCACATACATACATTCTCACTCGCACATACATATATTCTCCTCTCACATACATATATTCTCAGGGTGAGAATATATGTATGTGAGAGTGAGTATATATGTATGTGAAAGTGAGAATATATGTATGTGCGAGGAGAATATATGTATGTGCGAGGAGAATGTATGTATGTGCGAGGAGAATGTATGTATGTGAGAGGTAAAGTATGGTTGAAACGGAAGCTAGTTTGGTGGAAACGGAAGCCAAGGCATTTATCAGGCTGTGATTGGCTGAAAAGATTCTGTTTCAAATGGGACCGGAGAATCGTAACTCATATGGTATTATGGAGGAACGCGAGGCAGGTGCACTAAAGCCGTGTCCCAGTTCGAGGGCTGCAGCCTCCGTTGGCTCCATTTTTTGGCCGCACGACGGCATGACACGGCCTGTCCCATTTCATACAGCCCAAAACACGGAGCGAAAACACGGAGCGAAAAGCCCGTCCGGAGAGCGGAGAAAACATGTGAGTATACGCTTTTAACTTTAGGAAATCATTACTAACGCAACCGTAAATGTAAAATACGGCCACACACCACAAAACTGTCAAATAAGTTTGTTTTTTAACTGCGTGAACCTCGGACCTTTGAGGGAAAGGTTTAGCTAGTAATCTGCTAACTCGATGGAAAGTCAGTTCAAACTTTCTTATTTGGACAGATGTCCATCAAACACTTTTTATATTTTTACTGTCAGGGGAAAAAGACTACAGAGGCATTAATGAAGCTACGAGGAGGAAACTCGTTTTCACGGACAGGGGACTAAACACTTGGCCAGTGTAGCTCGTATGATAAAACCCACATTATTTAATGCAGTAAACTTAAAAGACACAGTTTGACTATATCAAAGTTTATTTTTTACTTGTAAATAACGTAATATAAGCCTCCATTGTATGCATTTAATTCTGGGAATGCATTACTTGTTTTTTTTACAATCTGTGCATATTTGTAAAGTGAAGAGTAAATACCACTGCCTGGACAGGTCAGTTTTATGATGGACATTAGGCTCATTTAACAGGTGCAGACACTGGTGTAGATACTAGACACCTGTGTCTGTTATGTTCATCACATCTAATGTAACAATGAGAAAACTGTTTGAAATGTTTTGTATGAATTTTCTTTTCTCATCTGCAGCCTCCTATATGAGGACACAACACTGCTGGGGCCACAGAACTGTTGGCTGAGGAGATGCTCATGGGTCATGAAATGGGTCAAATGCAGAAGACAAGGTAAAGCTACTAAACTGCCCTGGAGGTGTGCTGACCCAGACGTCATGCTCATATTGAAACCATTATTTAAATAGTAAAAATACACATTACTCATATTTGTGGGATTCCTCTATTAATTTAGCTGTTTTGATTATTTAAACTAGCTTTGGATCTTGATGTACATGTACTGTGAACCTAATTTTCCTGTAATAGTTTTCTTAAGGTGTGTGTCATTATGTTTTTACATTGCAGGACAGGACTTTGAACCAATCAGACATAAGACACATTCTGCTCTTCCTCCTCCAGAAGACAAGAGATGCAGCTTAGTGGCCCAAGTTTGGTCGGGCCATGGACATGGTTTCTTATACACTCAAAAGAACTTCTGGAAATCCTCTCATAATGTGAATAGTCAAACATTGAACCCATTACACACATACAATGCTTTAATAAATTAGTACAAACAGCTGTATGTCAGTGTACTCTCAAATATTTTCATTTTTGCTGAAGCAGGTGACAATCCAAAATGAACAAAATTATCTTTGCAAAATATAATCAGGTGGATTACCACTGCTTAATTGCAGTACAGTAGTACATTCTTATAGTGCATGTAATTAGTTACTATCAAAAGAGACATCAAATAAATATAACATTTCACCATGGATCAAATGTCAGTACAGACTGAAGAACTTAAACCTCTTATAGGGAAATTTTGCTTTCAGTTTTGTCTCACACACTTGTTAAGGTCATATAAGGCCACAGCGATTAAGATGTTTAGGTGATCCTCAGCTAAGATGAAAAGAAACTACCATTTTACTATATTACTTCTGCAGGAAATTAGAAGTTAAACATTATGGACACATCTCCGTTAGGACACATTATGCACAGCAACAGACCAAATGTGCAGGAGGCAGGCCTGATGCAAACATCATATTTGCTATGGGTATATGTGATGTTTTAGTCATTGTGTTTGTCGTCTTGTCTTGTTTGTTATTGTCTTGTTTATAAGATGATTTATGTTCACCGTGGGCCTAGGGAGTGCTGCAATTTCAAATCCTGTGTGTGCAACCTTTACATATGTTTTTTTTTACAATAAAGCTGACTTTGAACTCTGATGCAATCACAGACTCTGATGAAGTCTGGACGACCTCCTCCTCAGTGAGTCTGGACACAAAACAGTGGAGACATGATCCAATGTACTTGGGCCACTAAGCTGCATCTCTTGTCTTCTGGAGGAGGAAGAGCAGAATGTGTCTTATGTCTGATTGGTTCAAAGCTCTGTCCTGCAATGTAAAAACATAATTACACATTAAGAAAACTATTACAGGAAAATTAGGTTCACAGTACATGTACATCAAGATCCAAAGCTAGTTTAAATAATCAAAACGGCTAAATTAATAGAGGAATCCCACAAATATGAGTAATGTGTATTTTTACTATTTAAATAATGGTTTCAATATGAGCATGACGTCTGGGTCAGCACACCTCCAGGGCAGTTTAGTAGCTTTACCTTGTCTTCTGCATTTGACCCATTTCATGACCCATGAGCATCTCCTCAGCCAACAGTTCTGTGGCCCCAGCAGTGTTGTGTCCTCATATAGGAGGCTGCAGATGAGAAAAGAAAATTCATACAAAACATTTCAAACAGTTTTCTCATTGTTACATTAGATGTGATGAACATAACAGACACAGGTGTCTAGTATCTACACCAGTGTCTGCACCTGTTAAATGAGCCTAATGTCCATCATAAAACTGACCTGTCCAGGCAGTGGTATTTACTCTTCACTTTACAAACATGCACAGATTGTAAAAAAACAAGTAATGCATTCCCAGAATTAAATGCATACAATGGAGGCTTATATTACGTTATTTACAAGTAAAAAATAAACTTTGATATAGTCAAACTGTGTCTTTTAAGTTTACTGCATTAAATAATGTGGGTTTTATCATACGAGCTACACTGGCCAAGTGTTTAGTCCCCTGTCCGTGAAAACGAGTTTCCTCCTCGTAGCTTCATTAATGCCTCTGTAGTCTTTTTCCCCTGACAGTAAAAATATAAAAAGTGTTTGATGGACATCTGTCCAAATAAGAAAGTTTGAACTGACTTTCCATCGAGTTAGCAGATTACTAGCTAAACCTTTCCCTCAAAGGTCCGAGGTTCACGCAGTTAAAAAAAACAAACTTATTTGACAGTTTTGTGGTGTGTGGCCGTATTTTACATTTACGGTTGTGTTAGTAATGATTTCCTAAAGTTAAAAGCGTATACTCACATGTTTTCTCCGCTCTCCGGACGGGCTTTTTCCTCCGTGTTTTCGCTCCGTGTTTTGGGCTGTATGAAATGGGACAGGCCGTGTCATGCCGTCGTGCGGCCAAAAATGGAGCCAACGGAGGCTGCAGCCCTCGAACTGGGACACGGCTTTAGTGCACCCGCCTCGCGTTCCTCCATAATACCATATGAGTTACGATTCTCCGGTCCCATTTGAAACAGAATCTTTTCAGCCAATCACAGCCTGATAAATGCCTTGGCTTCCGTTTCCACCAAACTAGCTTCCGTTTCAACCATACTTTACCTCTCACATACATACATTCTCCTCGCACATACATACATTCTCCTCGCACATACATACATTCTCCTCGCACATACATATATTCTCCTCGCACATACATATATTCTCACTTTCACATATATATATACTCACTCTCACATACATATATTCTCTCTCTCACATACATATATTCTCACCCTGAGAATATATGTATGTGAGAGGAGAATATATGTATGTGCGAGTGAGAATGTATGTATGTGAAAGTGAGAATATATGTATGTGCGAGTGAGAATGTATGTATGTGCGAGTGAGAATATATGTATGTGCGAGTGAGAATGTATGTATGTGAAAGTGAGAATATATGTATGTGCGAGTGAGAATGTATGTATGTGCGAGTGAGAATATATGTATGTGCGAGTGAGAATGTATGTATGTGAAAGTGAGAATGTATGTATGTGCGAGTGAGAATGTATGTATGTGCGAGTGAGAATATATGTATGTGCGAGTGAGAATGTATGTATGTGCGAGTGAGAATGTATGTATGTGCGAGTGAGAATGTATGTATGTGAGAGTGAGAATATATGTATGTGAGAGGAGAATGTATGTATGTGAGAGGAGAATGTATGTATGTGAGAGGAGAATGTATGTATGTGAGAGTGAGAATATATGTATGTGAGAGGACCAGAATGAATAATGTCTTGAACGGCCCCTCATACGCTTGGGCTCTCCATCTCACACATTCTATTTATTAACATTCAATTTCTATAAAAATGCATTTTTATTCACTTAATGTTGTCTTGCAAAAGTGCCAAACAGGAATTTAAAAAAATAAATAAAAATCTCTCCAAGGTACGCCTAGTGCATACAGCCGTACGCCTGGCGGCGCCACTGGAAAAGGTAACATGGTGATCTAAATATATTATGTGTTAGCAGTTAATATCCCCACAGAAGTAAAATATTTCCTCTTTAACAGACACACAATATGTCTTTCATTATTTACTCTTTAGCAAATGTTCACTAGAGACAAAAATGTAAAAATATTAATGTAAATTCAATCTTCCTGTTCGTGATTTTCAGATTCTAGAAAGTTATGGTGTCATACTCCCAAACAGAGTGCAAGAGACAGTTTTTCCTATTGATCACATTGGACTTTACCATGAAACATACAAAAGGTAAAATCACAAATGTTGAACCTGATCATTTGTATTAGTGATTAGACCCAAGAACTCACTGCATTACAACAGAAATCATTTGAACAATATTTATTTTAACTGTCCCCCCATCTGTATTAAAGGTGCACTTACTCACTAAGCTGAGGGTCCGCAGCTTGCTTGTCTTCATGGAAATGTTATTTCTTTGCATGAAATGTTCCACAGTATGGCATTAAACATATCTCTCTTGCATTAATTCAATTACAGGTGTTTTATAGCTCAAAAATGCCTTGAAAAATTACAAATCTTAACGATAGATCTGACCAAGTTTATTTCCATACTGTGAAATAATCAAGGCAAAGCAGGTGGCAGATCCTCCACCAGAAAAGTTACACAGAACACCTTTAAATATGTCGAATGTGGTGATCTCATCTGAAATGCAGCAACAGGAGAGATTTTTATCTTCAGACTCAGCCCCGGTGACGTTCTTGAATATTTTTCCCCTTTTTTCTGTGGATATTTCTGTTTCTGTCAGACTCCAGGAGAATTTCCAAAGCAGAAATGTTCAAGCTCCAATGAAAAGTGTCATGGGCTCGCGCAGGCTGAGGGTTCTACTCCTTGCAGCTGTCACTGCTCAACGGCACGTGGGCAGTGGAGGCACGCAATCAGAACAAGACTCAAATATGTGCCAGATGCCCTCCCATCTTCCTGTATCTTTACGTGAAAAGCTAGAAACACATGCTTTAACAAGACTTTACAAAGATGAGTGGATCTGGAGTCATATCATGTCTAACCAATCCGAGAGATCAGAGGTCTGTTCACGTAAAAAAAAAATAAAAAAATAAACCATGGCTTCTTACAAGGAAAAAAGGAGAAAAACATCAACGGGACTGAGAAACAGCTCAGATTTTCTCAGAATCAACAATTGAAGCACCAAACTATTATCTCAGGTAAAAGGAATTATACATTTTTTCTGAATGTTATGAGAATTTTCAAGAGATTTGTAAGAGACACGTACTGCAAATTAGTAGCTGTATCTATTAGAGCTGTCAGTTTAACCCGTTAATTAGATTAATTAATTACACTGCAAATTAACGCGTTATTAAAATTAACGCAATTAATTATGAGCGGCAATTCAATGCACGTGCATTTTAAATTTGGCGTGCGGCGAGCAAATTGCTGCCAGGGCCTTTGAATGGCAAGTTTATTTATTAAAAAAAAGAATGAAGACGGGACGATCAACAAGAACGTGGCGATTTGGAGCTTTTGTCAAAAATAATTTTCCGATCACCGATGCTGCTCCAGCCTGACGGATCAATTGAAAAACACGTCTGGACAAGTTCCATTGTTACTGGTGATAGTGCACATTTCACCAAACCAACAAACCACCAAACCAGCAAACCACGCTCGCAGAATTTGAGAAACGAATGAGCAAAGCGACCACATGAAAACTGACAAACTCAATCGCAAAGTAGGTTTGTTCACTCGCTCACTCACTCACAATCCATCAAGCTGGCGGGACGGTGGCTGAGTGGCTAGCGCTCATGCTTCACAGCAAGAAGGTTCCGGGTTCGATCCCCAGGTTGCCCGAGCCTTTCTGTGTGGAGTTTGCATGTTCTCCCCGTGTCTGGGTGGGTTTCCTCCGGGCACTCTGGTTTCCCCCATCAACCCAAAACATACACCCTCTCTAATCCTCCAGCTTAGGTCCTGACCAAGCCAAAGCAAGAAGATCATGGAGATGGTCCCCGGGCGCAGCTGCCCACTGCTCCCATCTAATAACAGGATGGGTTAAATGCAGAGAAGAATTTCTCCTGTGTGAAATCAATAAAGTCACTTCTTCCTCTTATCTCTCTCTCACACACACACTCACACTCTTAAAATGTGATTAATTAGATTAATTAATTACAAATCATGTAATTAATTAGATTATTTTTTTAATCACCTGACAGCACTAGTATCTATATCTCTGTGTCAGATGCCCTCTCTGTATCCCTGTGTCAGATGCCCTCCCATCCTCCTCTATCCTTGTGTATCAGATGCCCTCCCATCCTACTACTACTGCAAGATGGCCGCCGCAGCAGAGGTGCAGTTGTCGCACTCGGACTATTGTCGTTTTAAACAAAAGATTTTTAAACCTATAGCTCGCTTAAAGACAAGTCATTGTTGTTTTTATGGACGATCTGTTTTTAATCAACCAAGAGATGCGACATTTTCGGTGCTGCTAATGCTGTGTGTCCTCACCTGCCTGTATCGCTACCTGTTGCTACCCACGGATAATGAACGAGCCTACTTACCAGCAGCTCGCAGTCAACTCCTTCTGTACTCCAACTTTTTGGATAAGGAGTATCCTCGAGCACAAGAAAGTCGCCCGACGGAAGTCGGGCCATGGAATGTTCGGGCTATATCTATGTACTATATAGTGATGATTCTACTGGCAGGTGATGTTGAACTTAATCCCGGACCACTAGGGCTAGCTGCTGGACCTGACGGGCTAGCTTTGGCTTTGACGCAGACAGCACCGGAGCTACTATCATCGGCAAGCCGCGGGCTAGCATTAGAGCTACCACCTCTGACAGCGGGGCTCTCCGAGCTAGACCCAGAGCTACTACCAGCAGCGGCCTGCAGCGGGCTAATCCCGGAGTTGCCATCAGCGGAGGACCGCGGGCTGGCCCCGGAGCTGTCACCAGAGGAGGGTCGCGTGCTAACCCCGGAGCTACCACCAGCGGAGGGCCGTGTGCTGGCCCCGGAGCTGCTACCAGCGGAGGGCCGCGCGCTAACCCCGGAGCTGCCACCAGCGGAGGGCCGTGTGCTGGCCCCGGAGCTGCCACCAGCGGAGGGCCGCGTGCTAACCCCGGAGCTGCTACCAGCGGAGGGCCGCGCGCTAACCCCGGAGCTGCCACCAGCGGAGGGCCGCGCGCTGGCCCCGGAGCTGCCACCAGCGGAGGGCCGCGTGCTAACCCCGGAGCTGCCACCAGCGGAGGGCCGCGTGCTGGCCCCGGAGCTGCTACCAGCGGAGGGCCGCGTGCTAACCCCGGAGCTGCCACCAGCGGAGGGCCCCGCTGGTTGTGATTGTGGGCTAGAACGCAAACGTGCACATTGGAAATATGCAACAAATAAGGTAATAAATAAGCAGCACCAAACCAAACTACTACAAACTGTCAATCATGCAAAAATCCTCTGGGACCCTGAAGTTAAACCAAAGGGCATTTTTGGTGGACACATTAATATCAGAAGCTTACCATCCAAAATAGATCAAGTGGAAAAATTATTGCATGATTCAAATCTTGACTATATAGGCCTTTCAGAAACATGGTTAAGTAAAAATACTCCAGCTGGTGCCTACACTATTGCAAACTACAATATATTTAGAAGAGACAGACCACATAAAAAAGGTGGAGGTGTATTATTATATGTTAAAAGCAATATTCAATGTAAGCAGATTGAACTTCCCCATAATGATTTGGAATGTGTGGGAGTTACAATTTGTTTATCGCCCGAAATGTCATTCAACATTGTTGTGCTATATAGACCACCAAATGAGAAGGAGGTATTTTTCGATAGGTTGAAAGAGGTACTTAAAGTTTGTAACAATAAAGAGACCATTTTAATGGGTGATTTTAATTTGAACTGGTTTGATAAGGCACGCTCTAACAAGTTAAGGGAATTGGCTAAACAATTTAATCTAACTCAAATAATGAAGAATCCAACTAGAATAACTAGCTCCACAAAAACATTGTTAGATCTGATATTTACTAACAAATTAAATCGTGTAAATAAAACTTATAATTTAATTACTGGTTTATCGGATCATAACCTAACTCTGGTTTCAAGGAAGCTCAATAAATCTCGTTATAAAAATCAAAATAGAGAAAAGTCATATATATCAATTATCCCAAAGCGTGACATGGAGCTCTTGGATAATGAAATCAAAAACACCGTTCAAATTGATTTAGTGTATGGTCAGGACACTGTGCAGGCTTGCAGCACTCTTAAAAATGCTATTGTTCAAATTCTTTCTAAATTTACGAAAACACTGCCACGTAAATTTAAAAGTAAAAAAAACTTACCCTGGCTCTGTGAGCGGCTATGGCTTTTAATGAAGGAAAGAGATGCTGCCTTAAAAAAGTATCTTAAGTCAAGGCTGAGCACGGATCAGCTGATTTTTAAAAGTCTTAGAAATAAAGTTATAGGACAAGTGAGAAGGGCAAAAGCAGATTTTTTTTTTTGAGATAATAAAGGAGGCTAAAGGCAACAGTAAAATGATATGGAAGTGCATCGATAAACTCTCAGGGAAAGAACGGACTGGAAATGCACCTATTGAACTTGATATAAACTCATACAATGGCCAAGCACTCTTACCTAAAGGACAAGAAACTACAAAGGACAATCTCACTGTAGCAAACATGTTCAATGACTATTTTATCACTTCCATCTCAGATCTGTGTAATCCATCGAACACAGAGCAGACTGCTACATCATTTGTTGACTCTGTCGGGATTGTGGCATGTGGCCATAGAGGAGGACCACCTTCCACTCAGGTGGATGTTATGGATTTTTGTGATGTGAGTGAAGACAATGTCATTAACATAATTTCATCACTTTCAAACTCGAGAGCGAAAGACTCTTGGGGACTTGACACTCTTTTTCTAAAGAAGTACAAGAACATTTTGGCAGCACCAATTACGCACATAATTAATCAGTCGCTACATGAATGTGTGTTTCCAGATTCCTTTAAAACTGCAATTGTAACACCTATTTTTAAATCGGGTAATTGTTTGGACATCAAGAATTATAGACCTATTAGTGTGCTTCCTGTGGTCTCTAAAGTTATTGAAAAATTGTTGCGGAACAACTTATTGACCACCTCGACTACAGAAATATGCTGCATCCAATGCAATTTGGCTTCCGGTCAAAACACTCCACAGACACAGCATGTTGCTATTTGCTTGAAGTAATCAAACACAGCTTAGACAAGGGTGGGGTGGTTGGGGCCGTCTTTTTGGATCTCCGGAAGGCATTTGATACTGTTAACCACTCAGTGTTGCTGACAAAAATGCAAAATTTCAAACTCTCTGCAAACACTATCAGTTGGTTTCAATCATATTTGGCAGATCGCCACCAGTGTGTAAGAATAAATGATAAAACCTCTCCATTTACAACTTGCATAGCAGGCGTGCCCCAAGGGTCCATTCTGGGGCCGTTGCTCTTCAGCTTGTACATCAATGATCTACCTTCTATTTGTAACGAGGTAAAAATCGTGATGTACGCTGATGACACAGTATTTTTTGCACACGGTTCTGACGCAAATTCTGTCGCAGCTAAGCTATCTGTGGCAATGGTAAAAGCAACAGAGTGGTTTAACAAATCTTTCCTTACCCTGAATACAGAGAAAACTATTACAATGTACTTCTCAAACAAACAAAGTCAAAGTGTATATCCTAACATCTATGTGAACAGTTGTATGATTAAAAATGTAGAGGAAGTTAAATATCTGGGAGTCATATTAGACCCTACCCTTAATTTTAAAAAACATATTAAAAAGGTCTGTAATGTCTTGAAATTCAACATCGCTAACTTCCAACACATTAGAAGTTCATTATCATTAGAAGCCTCAAAATCTTATTTTAATGCTATGATTTTATCTCACATTCTGTATTGTATTTCTTCATGGTCTCAAGCCAAAACAACAGTATTAAATCCTCTTAGATCATTGCATAATCAGGCACTGAAAATACTTGATAAAAAGCCTAGACGCTACCATCACTGCTACATATTGGACAAATTTAAAATATTAAGCTTTGACAACTTGATCAGGTACTCTAATATTCGCCTGGTACATAAAATCTTGCATGACGCTGCCCCACCCCCACTAAAGACCTATGTACAGCCTCGCTCTCAAATAACAAGCAGAGTGTTAAGGTCCGTGTCTAGGGGTGACTGCAATGTTCTTAAAAGAAAGTCCGCTTTCTCTCAATCTGCCTTCTCCTATAAAGCCATCAAGGAATGGAACGGGCTTCCAGAAAATTTGAAGAACATGGCAGATTATCTCAGCTTTTCACGGGCTGTTAAAAACTGGCTTCTTGACCATCAGTCCTGCTCACACTAAAAATACCAGACGGGTATTTGGCCATCAGATGTTACCCTCGTGGGTACCATCTGATGGCCACTAAGAATACCAAGATCATTAGTGTCATATTACTGTTTTGTTTACATTTATAATACCAATAAGGTACGGAGCTATCGGATGCTACCCTTGTGGGTAGCATCTGATAGCGACAACACTGTATTTATTCTGATATTTATTGCATTTTATATGTCTTGCACTTTAATATCTTGTAGTTTGCACTAGGTATCGAAATCTACTCTGAAATTTATTGCACTTTAAATGTCTCGCATTTTAATAACTTGTAGTTTGTACTAGGTATCGAAAATTGCACTATGTATTGAAAATTTTGCACGCCTGTATATTGTTTTTTGTATTGCACCTTTTATATGTAATTGTTTTTAATGTTTTTAATGTTTGTTAAGGACTACAGATGGAAATTAGAATTCTGCTAAATCTGGTGCAGCCATCTTTTTAATGTACCTGCACATTGTCCTTCAAATAAACAAGTAAATAAATAAATCCTCCTGTATCCCTCCTCTCCACTTAAGTTTCAAACATAATTATAAGAAAACACTTCACATTACGTTTATACAAGTCTTTTAAACCTTTTGACATTCATATTCCTCGAAATTCCCTGGAAAAACAGTCTTCCGAAGTTGTTTATTTGATTCATTATAATGAAATGCGCGCTTCCTTCGTCTCATCAGATCCTCTTTTCTTCAAGACGCCGTTTCCGCAGACGTGACTCGGTCGTTTGCATCTCCATATGTTTGAATCGGGGTCAGTCCAGGTGCAATTAAACCGATGAGCGCGCAGTAATCTAACTATGCTGCTCGGAGTCCGTGTTATGTGGACGAGGAAGGAGAGGGTAGAGGGAGAGAGGAAAATAATGAAGAGAGAGAGAGGAGAGAGAAGGGGGGGTAGAGAGAGAGAGATAGGGGAAGGAGAGGGAGATGGGGGGGGCGAACGAGGAAGAGGGGAAGAGTGAAATAAGGGAAATATCATGTTTTAATGAGCGTCTAAAATAACAGGCTGCAGGAGACTAAAATAATGTGTCTCTTTATTATGACAGAGAGAGGAGGGGTGAGAGACGGCGGCAAAACAGGAGGGGAACATAAAACTAAACAGAGCGAAATAAAAGAGCGAAAACATCCTTAATGTGTCCTCTCCATTTGTCTCATCCTTCAGTGTCTCTGGGTTAAACCTGATCCTTCAGTCTCTAGTCTTGGTCAGGACTACCTTACCTGGAGGATTTGATTGGGTTTGAAGATACTACACTACCCAAAGTTTACCTGCGACAGGCTGACACTGGAAACACTGGATGAGTCAAATGTAGTTAGCACACATGGGACATTAAAGTTTATCTCATTTCACTACAATATTTCTCAAGATTAAACATTTTTGGAGAAAAATAATCAGCCTGTAGTTGTAGATCCAATCCTGTGGAAGATGAGGTTGTCCTTGAGACTAAGACTACGTTCAGACTCCAGGGCTTAATGCTCAATTCCGATTTTGTTGTGAAATCCGATTTTTTTCCAAGGCCGTTCACATTTCCAATTAAATGCGATTTGTATGTGATCTCTTGCCTGGTTTACACCAGACCATATATCACAAGTGATATATGGTCTGGGAGCCACCTACTAAATATCTCATAGCGGAGGTGTGGTTTACGATTGCCAATGGCTGTTTCTTGGGCGTTATGAATGTCTATCATTTGGCGTATACGTAGCCCATACCCAATCATGTCAGTTGTCAGTTCAAACTACACGTTTCCGTTTGTACGCGTCACCGTCTTTCCACCCCTCCCCGCTCTCTGATTGGCTCCCAAAATCAGGAGAGCTCGCTTAGCCTATTTGCCAGGTTGTCTTTTAGATCGGAACGAACGAAAGCAGCCTGGGATTTCCCAGGTTATGTGATCTCCAGTGTGAACGTTAAACGCCCCAAAAGTGTCCCGCATGCACATTGGAGGACACGATGACGTCACATGCAGCGAACGTGCTCAATGTTTACGGAAGTAGCCTAAAGTTGCTGCCGCATACCGGAACCAAAACATGTACAGCTTGTTTTAAAGAGGAGACGGAGAAGGACAAGGACAAGGTTTTTGGCCACGGCATTTTGTGAGGCAGTGGCAGCAACATCCATAGAAATGAACATGTGGGCGCAGAGTCGCAGACAAGAGTGGTGGGATTGCTTCGCCGCTTCACCGATACGGAGTTCATATACTATTTTCGCATGACGAGAAGAACGTTTTGTGTACATTTGTGAGCGCCTACTTGTACCACTCTCGCTGGAGGAAACACGCCCAGGTCGGATGAATGCAACCTGGCCATTCAGACTGAAGTCGCATGCGAAAAGATCGGATATGTCAGATTTAGGACCACATATCCAAGTGGCCTGGGTCGCATTTGAAAAAATCGGATCTGTGTCGTTCAGACTGTCTTTAGAAGATCAGATACAGGTCGCGTAGAGGCGAAAAAATTAGATTTGGGTCACTTCAGGCTGCAGTCTGAACGTAGTCTTAGACTTAGACAAACTTTATTTATCCACAATAAACAGTTACTCACTCATCAAACATAATATATAACAGACAGTAACAAAAAATAGATGGAATAGCAACTAAGGAGCAATAGACCAGTGTCAGATGAGACATAATTATAAAACATTTTTAAAAAAGATAATAAATGTGTATGTACAAATCAGAATAAAATTGAAAAATAAGTAATGAAATATAAAATACAATATCAAATAAGATGTACAATCACAGCTATATACAGTTGTAGGGAGTATTATTTATTACTACTATCTATTACTATTATCTATTACTTCACCCACATATATACGACCACAATCAAAAGTGTGGACACTCCCTCCTTTAATTTATTTATGTATTTATATTTTTATGCTTACCACTTTCTACATTCCATAGAAATACAGAAGGCATCAAATATATGATTCAAGATATATGGTATTATTATTATTACTATCAATAATACGCGGTTCTAGTGTGGTAGTAGTTATCATAATTAGTGGTGGTAAGGTGGAAATTACAGTGGTACCTCACCTTACGAAAGACCCAACAAACGAAAATTTCAAGTTACGAAACACCTTCACGTTAAATTTTGGTCTCTAGATACGAAAGAAAATTCAAGTTACGAAATCTCAAAAATTCAAATAATGCGCGCTCAGCCACACACATTATACGCTTTTCTCAGACTGAATTTAAACTTTTCTCACATTTGTCTCTCGTTTAAACACTCAAACTTTCATAGATTTTCAACAAAATTATTAATAGTGAAGTGTGGGGGGAAGGGGGAGGGGGGAGAAAACTGCGCGCGGACACATGTGATAGTGCAGCATGACCCGGCGCAGGGCTGCCAGCAGGTCTAGACCTGGACTAAACCAGGACTGGACCAGGACTAAACCTGGACTAAACCTGGACTAAACCAGGACTAGACCAGGTGGATTAAAGTGCCGCGCGCTTGTCTATTTCCTGGTTTCGTTTCGAGTCACGGCTGAGGCGAGCAGCGAGGGGGACCGCACGCAGTATGAGCGGATGAACGAACGCATGGAAGAGCCGCGGTGGTCTAGACCTGGTCTAGACCTAGACCAGGTCTAGAGGAGGCATGGTTTGAGCATGGGTCTCGTTCATGCGCTCAGACTGCGTGCAGTCCCCCTCGCTGCTCGCCTCAGCCGTGACTCGAAACAAAACCAGGAAATAGACAAGCGCGCGGCACTTTAATCCACCTGGTCTAGTCCTGGTTTAGTCCAGGTTTAGTCCAGGTTTAGTCCAGGTTTAGTCTAGGTTTAGACCTTGGTCTAGACCTGATATAGTCCACGTTTAGTCCTGGGTCTACAGTCTCTTTGCAGAACACAATGTTACACTATAAAAAAAAGTTACACTATAAAAAAAAACTTGAATCGGGGCCTTGGAACGAATCAGGCTTTTTCCATTGAAATAGCTACTCAACTTACGAAAAATTCACGTTACGAAACCACTTCTGGAACGAATTAATTTCGTAAGGTGAGGTACCACTGTATACTGATGACGCTGTAGAAGCGAAACGCGTTGTTCGCTCTTACCTAATAAACGAATAATCGGAAAGTCAAACAAGTGTGCGGTAAACTTCTTTTTTTCTGGAATTATTCAATGTTCCTGCTGTTACCAGCACCTGGAAGCTGTGCATGGACTTTTGAACTTTAGAAATTATACAACTTGTTAGCAGTATTAGCACATTGCAGTACATAGCAGTCATACTTGCGATGCAGTGATAGTATTAAATTTAGGGATAGCTGTAGTGGTGGTGGTAGTATCAGTGGTAGTAGTAGTAGTAGTAGTAGTAGTAGTAGTAGTAGTAGTAGTAGTAGTAGTAGTAGCAAGTATTTTAGCATGTGTCTGTGCGTGTTACTGTTTGGGTTGCTTGGTTTTGTAGTGTCGGGCAGCTGTGGGGCTGGTTGGGTGGGTGGAAGGAAATGTGGGATTGTTTTTAATCACTGTAAGGCGCTTTGCGTTACATTTTTTTATTTTTTTGTATGAAAAGCCCTTTACAAATAATGTTTGTTTGATTGATTGATTGATGTAGTGAAAGAGTGAAATAACTACTATTTTATTAAAAATGTGTGTTTGTGTGTATATAATATAGAATCAATTCCTCAAAGTATCCACCGCAGCAATTCTTTGGCCCTTTTCCCTCAAAGGTTTTCCTGATGAAGTCTCCTGAATGGTTTTCACTTCACACAAGAAATGCCAAGAGTGCAAAACAGTGGTCAAAGTAAAGGGTAAAGGCTATTTTTTATTTTTTTTTTATTTTATTTTTTTTGCTACATTCCATTCCATGTGTCATTTATCATTTTGACACCTTCATTGAGAATCTGCTGTGATCATGGAACTAAAAACTTGTCAGTGGTGGTGGTGTAGTTACTCCTGACCAGGATCAGATGATTCCTTCATAACTCTGCAAAATGAGATTGTGTTTTATAATGATCAGGTTTAAACCAATTATGTAGAAGACATTATCATTTTAAAATGAGTTTAATGTTATTCTAGAGAAAGAACAAAAGAATAGAGGAGCAAGAGAGAGAGGAGGGAAAGAGTAAAGAGGAAGAGGAGGGAAAATCATCAACTATACTCACCTAGAGAGAATGAGAGGAGAGAAGGAGAGAAAGGAGGAGGGAGAGTGAAAAAAGGGAGAGAGAAACAGAGTGCGAGAGACTACACTCATCTGGGTCAAAACTAAGAGAAAAGAATGCTTGAAAATAGCTTTTAAAATAGCAAATAAGTCTGGAGTACCCCCCCCCCCAAAAAAAACAAAAAAAACAAATGCCATTTTCCTCTTGTCCCACCCCTCTAATGGCCAAAGTGAATTATTTTTATTTATTTATTTATGTTTTATTATTTGTTTCATTGCCATCTCTTGTAACTGTGGGAACATTTGTTTTAATAGACATAATATTTCAAATAATTATTATTATTCATGGAACATGTGTCCCACAACATGCACGCAACCCTGTTACCAGAACATTTTTAGCCTGGTAGAAGAAGAAAACAGAACCACATGATCCCCTGGACTTGACATCATCAAACAGTTTTCCAAAAGAATGGGTAGAGCAAGGTTTGTTTCTTCTCTTCTATTTTTCATATTTTTATAACATAGTTCGCCTTGATTGAATGTCTCACTCTACCTCATGAAACCCTGTTATGCAAATGATCAGAATAAGACCATTTTTTTTCCTTTAGCCTACTTATTTGCATAAATAAGTTTTTCCTCTTGATTAGTAGTAAGAGCTAAGCAGCTTCTACTCCTGAGATAAAGCTAACATTAGTGCGGATTTGCAACCCTGTTACCTGCAACCCTGTTACTGTGATTAGAGTAAATAAATAAATAAACCAAATAAATCATGTAATAAAAAATGTACCATTGATCTGTAAGCTGAGCTAATCAAGCATTTGATTTAGTTTATTACCTATTATTGATGAATATGTAGCAGAAAATCAGAAAAGTTAAGGTTTATTTTTCAAGAATTTTAAAGCCAAAATGTACTCCAATTCTGGAATGACCCAACTATTTGAGCTATTAGAGAGGGGAAAAGGAAAAGGAAAAAGAGGGAGTGAAGCAGATGTTAGTGAGTAAAGAGGGGAGGGGGGATTGGACACATCAACATCCTCAACAGTACTCAGAGAGAAAGGGATGAAGGAGAGAAAGAAGGAATGAGACGAGGAGGTAGGGATAGAATGGGAGAACAGAGAGACTGGTTTAAGCAAGTATGACTATGGATAAAGGCTTTGTACCTGTCTTAATTCATGAATTCATCCATTTTCTTCCACTTATTCAGGGCTGGGTCGCAGGGGCAACAGTCTAAGCAGGGACTCCCAGACTTCCTTCACCCCGAACACTTCCTCCAGCTCCTTCCCAGGCCAGCCGAGAGACATATACGTGAAAACCACACCTAATTCATTTTAAACTGCCGTCCAAAATTATTCCTCACTTACGTTATGTATTCAGAGCATCCTAATTATTCACTGTGATGAGTTTATAAGCGCTTTTCACAACTCTCAGAGACCATAACGTAGTTTCACTGTCACGGTAAAGCTAACAACTACTGCTACTCGCATGCTAACGCGTACATTTTGCTCAAATACATGGGAAAACAATCTAGTACAAGGCTTTAAAGTACAGGTTTGTCTCATTTCACTAAAACATCATTAGATTTAAGATTTGACTAAATGTTGTAATCTTTTGCAATTTAAGTGAAGGTTATACTTTTATTTCCTTGTTGAACACAGACAGTAGATGTGCCAGAGGAACCAACAAAACTTATAAACTTACTTATAACTTAAACTTAAAACTAGGGCTGTCAGTTTAATGCGTTAATTAGATTAATTAATTACACTTCAAATTAACGCATTATAAAAATTTACACAATTAATTATGAGTGGCAATTCAATGCGCATTTTAAATTTGGCGTGCGATGAGCAAATCTCTGCCAGGGCCTTTGAACGGTAAGTTCATTTATAAAAAGAACGAAGACGGGACGATCAACAAGAACACGGTGATTTGGAACTTTTGTAAAAAATAATTTTCTGATCACCGAAGCTGCTCCAGCCTGACGGATCATTTGAAAGATAAACACGTCCGGATGAGTTCCATTGTTACCGGTGATAGTGTGAGTGTGAGCGAACTTCAACAAACCAACAAACCAACAAACCAACAAACCAGAATTTAAGAAACGAATGAGCAAAGCCACCACATGAAAACTCAATCGCAAAGTGGGCTCATTCATTCGTTCGTGCGCTCACTCGCTCACTCACTCACAATTTCTCTCTCCCTCTCTCACACTCTTAAAATCCGATTAATTAGATTAATTAATTACAAATCCTGTAATTAATTAGATACATTTTTTAATTGCCTGACAGCACTACTTAAAACAATACTTATTATTAGACTGACAAATGACAACACCTTTATTTTGTTAATGAAGGTTTAAACTGTCAAAAATGCCTTCCTTTTGCGTAAACTGTCTCTGGATTTTGGATGGAGTTTACCATGTTGATGATATACTGTAGATACAGTAATCCCTAATTTATCGCGGGGGTTAGGTTCCAGAAATAGCCCGCAATAAGTGAAATCCGCGAAGTAGGACAACTTTATATTTTACAATTATTCTACATGTTTTAAGGCTGTAAATGCCTCACCACACACATTATACGCTTTTCTCAGGCTGGAATTAACATTTTCTCATATTTGTCTCTAGTTTAAACACTCAAACTTTCATAGATTTTCAACAAAATGTATTAATAGAGACGCAATTTTGTTGAAAATCTATGAAATTTTGAGTGTTTAAACTAGAGACAAATATGAGAAAATGCAGCACAAGGCCACGTGTACACCGGGGAGATAGAACTGCGGCGCCCGGACCCCGTGCTCTCAACCCGAGCCACAAACCGAACAAGCACAAACGAACGCAAAAGCCGCACGGAGTGATTTAATCCTCGTTCAGATCTGGTCTAGTTCTGGTCTAGACCTGGTTTAGTCCACGTATAGTCCTGGTCTAGTCTCTTAGCCAATCAGGACGCAGACCACATTGTTACACTATTTTTAAAAAAAATGTTACACTATAAAAAAAAGAAAAAAAAAAAAAAAAGAAAAAAAAATCTGCGAAACAGCGAGGCCGCGAAGAGTGAACCGCGATAGAGCAAGGGTTCACTGTAGAGGTTTTTTTTAGAACCCAGCACTGCTTCTTGTATTTTTGTGCATTTCTTTTATACATTTTTTCCACTTCACTGATGTAAAACTGTGACAAATATTTACCAAACCAAATCAGTATAAGAAAAAAAATATATGAATCTGTCAAATGCTCTCCAGGAAATACAGCTACAAAGACCACTGCAAAATTATCAGTTTTTTAAAGATTTTACTACTTATAGGTATGTGTTTGGGCAAAAGGAACTTTTTTTTTTGTCTATAAACTACTCCCCGAGTTCCAAATAAAATATTATCGTTTAGAGCATTTATTTGCAGAAAATAACAAAAAATATACATGTTTTCAGACCTCAAACAATGCAAACAAACAAGATCAAATTCATTTTAAAACAACATAATACTAATGTTTACACTTAAGAAGAGTTCAGAAATCAATATTTGGTGCAATAACCCTTATTTTTAATCACAGCTTTCATGCGTCTTGGCATGCTCTCCACAAGTCTTTCACATTGTTCTTGGGTGACTTTATTCCACTCCTGGTGCAAGAACTGAAGTAGCTCAGCTTTGTGTTTGTGTTGGAATTCAACAGACGCTGGAATGGAATGGCTGTAATACATGTAGAGATGCTGATTTCAGAAAAAAAATGCAGTGGTCTCTTATTTTTTTCCAGAGCTGTACATGGAAGTCAATGGCATGTCCCTGAAACACTTGGGGGTACTTTTTTCCTCCGTCAGCACCAGCCGTCGACTTTGTTGCCACGGTGATGTGCCCCAGGGCAGATCGACCACACGGCGCCATTTTCACCTGGCGCCAAAAAAACTGCACACGCCAGCATCAGCAACTACACAACTGCCCCCTCACCTATAAGACAGAGAGAGAGGGTTGAGGAGATGAGAGAGGGGAAGAAGGAGGGAGGAGGAGAGAAGAGAAGAGGAGAGAAGAGAGAGGGAGGGAGGAGTGAGAGAAGGGAGGAGAGAGGAGAGAGGAAAACAGCACACACTAGCATCAACGACACTCACCTATAAGTAAGAGAGAGAGGGGGGAGAAAGGAGAGATGGAAAGAGGGAGGGGGAGAGAGGGATGAGCAGAGGAGAGATGGAGGGAGGGAGGGAGGGAGGGAGGGGAAGAGGAGAGAGAGAGAAAAGGAGAGAGGAAGAGAGGAGGAGCAGAGGGTGAGGAGAACTGCACATGCCAGCATCATATCGACGACACTCACCTTCTAGAGAGAGGAGGGAGGGAAGAGGAGAGAGAGAGAGAAAGAGAGAGAGAAAGAGAGAAAGAAAGAGAGAGAGAAAGAAAGAGAGCAGGAGACGGGACAGAAGAGGAGGAGGGAGAGACGGAGAAGGGGAGAGACTGCTCACGCCAGCATCTTCAAAACAATGCCCCATTAAGGGTTGTCCCAAGAGGAGGAGAGGTGTGAGGGAGAGAGAGGAAGAGAGGAGGAGGAGGTGAAAAAAACTGCTCACTCCATCAATGTGAGTCCAGAGAAGAGGAAGAGGGAGGGGATAAGGAGAAGGAGGGGAGAAGGAGGGGAGAAGGAGAGGAAGGACGATTGAGGGGAGAAGGAGAGGGAGGAAGAGGTAGGAGGAGAAAGAGAGGGAGGGGCGAGGGAGGAGGAGAAGGAGAAGGAGAGGGAGGGGAGAGGGAGGAGGAGAGGGAGGGGCGAGGGAGGAGGAGAAGGAGAGGGAGGGGAAGAAGGAGAAGAAGAAGAAGAGGGAGGGGAGAGGGAGGAGAAGGAGAGAAGGGGAGAGGGAGGAGGATAATGAGGGGAAGAAAAAGAAGGAGAGGGAGGGGAGAAGGAGAGGGAGGGGAGAGGGAGGAGGAGAAGGAGGGGAAGAAGGAGAAGGAGAAGAAGAGGGAGGGGAGAGGGAGGAGAAGGAGACGCTTTGTGTTACAATTTTGTATGAAAAGCGCCTTATAAATATTGTTTGATTGTTTGTTTGATTGAAGAAGGAGAGGGAAAGGGGAAGAAGTGAGAGGAGAGAAAGAGGCAGAAAAAGAAAAAAACAGGAGGAGGAGAGGAAGGAGTCACAGAGAGAGTGGAATAAAGAAGGGAGAGTTGATCATGTTTGCTTCCTCCTCTGCTCTATTTGCACCTTCACTGTCCCTCCTCTGTACGTCACTGTCCCTCCTCTTCACCGTCACTGTCCCTCCTCTTCACCGTCACTGTCCCTCCTCTTTACCGTCACTGTCCCTCCTCTTCACCGTCACTGTCCCTCCTCTTCACCGTCACTGTCCCTCCTCTCCACCGTCACTGTCTCTCCTCTTCACTGTCACTGTCCCTCCTCTGTACATCACTGTCCCTCCTCTTCACCGTCACTGTCCCTCCTCTTCACCGTCACTGTCCCTCCTCTTCACCGTCACTGTCCCTCCTCTTCACCTTCACTGTCCCTCCTCTTCACCGTCACTGTCCCTCCTCTTCACCATCACTGTCCCTCTTCTTCACCGTCACTGTCCCTCCTCTTCACCGTCACTGTCCCTACTCTTCACCGTCACTGTCCCTCCTCTTCACCATCACTGTCCCTCCTCTCCACCGTCACTGTCCCTCCTCTTCACTGTCACTGTCCCTCCTCTGTACGTCACTGTCCCTCCTCTTCACTGTCACTGTCCCTCCTCTGTACATCACTGTCCCTCCTCTTCACTGTCACTGTCCCTCCTCTGTACGTCACTGTCCCTCCTCTTCACCGTCACTGTCCCTCCTCTTCACCGTCACTGTCGCTCCTCTTCACTGTCACTGTCCCTCCTCTTCACCGTCACTGTCGCTCCTCTTCACTGTCACTGTCCCTCCTCTTCACCGTCACTGTCCCTCCTCTTCACCGTCACTGTCGCTCCTCTGTACGTCACTGTCCCTCCTCTTCACCGTCACTGTCCCTCCTCTTCACCATCACTGTCCCTCCTCTTCACCGTCACTGTCCCTCCTCTTCACCGTCACTGTCCCTCCTCTGCACCGTCACTGTCCCTCCTCTGCACTGTCACTGTCCCTCCTCTGTACGTCACTGTCCCTCCTCTTCACCGTCACTGTCCCTCCTCTTCACCTTCACTGTCCCTCCTCTGTACATCACTGTCCCTCCTCTTCACCGTCACTGTCCCTCCTCTTCACTGTCACTGTCCCTCCTCTGTACGTCACTGTCCCTCCTCTTCACCGTCACTGTCCCTCCTCTTCACCTTCACTGTCCCTCCTCTTCACCTTCACTGTCCCTCCTCTTCACCGTCACTGTCCCTCCTCTTCACGTCACTGTCCCTCCTCTTCACCGTCACTGTCCCTCCTCTTCACCGTCACTGTTCCTCCTCTTCACCTTCACTGTCCCTCCTCTTCACCGTCACTGTCCCTCCTCTTCACCGTCACTGTCCCTCCTCTGTACGTCACTGTCCCTCCTCTTCACCGTCACTGTCCCTCCTCTTCACCGTCACTGTCCCTCCTCTGTACGTCACTGTCCCTCCTCTTCACCGTCACTGTCCCTCCTCTTCACCGTCACTGTCCCTCCTCTGTACGTCACTGTCCCTCCTCTGTACGTCACTGTCCCTCCTCTGTACATCACTGTCCCTCCTCTTCACCGTCACTGTCCCTCCTCTTCACCGTCACTGTCCCTCCTCTTCACCGTCACTGTCCCTCCTCTGTACGTCACTGTCCCTCCTCTGTACGTCACTGTCCCTCCTCTTCACCGTCACTGTCCCTCCTCTGTACGTCACTGTCCCTCCTCTGTACATCACTGTCCCTCCTCTTCACTTTCACTGTCCCTCCTCTTCACCGTCACTGTCCCTCCTCTTCACCGTCACTGTCCCTCCTCTGTACGTCACTGTCCCTCCTCTTCACCGTCACTGTCCCTCCTCTTCACCGTCACTGTCCCTCCTCTTCACCGTCACTGTCCCTCCTCTTCACCGTCACTGTCCCTCCTCTGTACATCACTGTCCCTCCTCTTCACCGTCACTGTCCCTCCTCTTCACCGTCTCTGTCGCTCCTCTGTACATCACTGCTCCTCCTCTTCACCATCACTGTCCCTCCTCTTCACCGTCACTGTCCCTCCTCTTCACCTTCACTGTCCCTCCTCTGTACGTCACTGTTCCTCCTCTGTACGTCACTGTCCCTCCTCTTCACCGTCACTGTCCCTCCTCTTCACCATCACTGTCCCTCCTCTTCACTGTCACTGTCCCTCCTCTTCACCGTCACTGTCCCTTCTCTACACCAAAATAAATGCGAAGTAAAGATGTCACACTTGGAAACTGTCGCTTCACGTTTGTTAAAAGTTTGTTGTAAAAGTTGAGGAGAGTTTTGGAGCAGAGCAGCAGAGATGGACAGAGCAGTCAAATTCATTAACACAAAAAGAAAGAGAAACACAATGACCCAAATAAAACAGGTGAAACTATGCCCCCTGTGTGTCAGATGCCCTGCCTCTGTGTACCCCGTGTGTCAGATGCCCTCCCTGTGTCCAAACCTGAACCCTAAAACTCCTGAAAAATTAAACTTGAATCTGAACTGAGGGACATCACAACAAAACAGATCAAATCCATCTTTTATTCAGGCCATCTGTCAGATGCACTCCCTGTGTGTCAGATGTCCTCCCTGTGTGTCAGATGCCCTCCCTGTGTGTCAGATGCCCTCCCTGTGTGTCAGATGCCCTCCCGTTCTTGTTGATCACATGATAAGACGCTCTTAATTGTCCCTGTAGTAAATGTGCCTCTGTAAATCAGGACCAGGTCTGAGCCAAACTTATGCATCCCCATGGAGACAAACAGATGGCAGCACCAGGACAAGTTACAAGTCAGATCTGTGGGGAGGCGAGTGTGATCACAATATTATTTTCCTATGTAATGAAATAGATGTAAGATTCACACTTTTATACATTTCATGAAAACATCTCCAAGGAGACAGGCAAAAAAGTTCTGCACTTATAAGTCGCTTTTTAAAGTCTCCACACTTTTCTATGTGAAAGGTTTAGATCATAAATAATAAATGTACAAAAAAATATTTCAAGTGCGTCTCTGCTTCTGAATGATTAATTTGATTTGATTAAATAGGTTTGAAACAATCGCATTAAATATTCATCTCCAAAGTGCAGTTTGTGTTTCTTCAAAAACATTTTACAACAAATGTTTACTCAGCACTATTCAGGCTTTTAGCTCTGAGTGACCACTGTACACTCTGTAACCACTGTACACTTCATAACACCGGGTTTATAACATCGGGTTTATAACATCGGGTTTATAACATCGGGTTTATAACACCGGGTTTATAACACCGGGTTTATAACATGTTCAGTGCTTTACACAGTTAACACCAGGTTTATACCTTTACTGTGGTCTCATGTGCCCTGGTCAAGTGGTGCAGCAACACCCACCTCTCCCTGAACGTGGAGAAGACAAAGGAGACTGTCGTAGACTTCAGGAGAGCACACACACAGCACGCCCCCCTCTCCATCAACGGAACTGCTGTGGAGAGAGTGAGCAGCACCAAATTCCTCTGAGGACCTCTCCTGGTCAAAGAAAACTGCATCACTGGTCAGTAAAGCCCAACAGCAACTCTACTTCCTCCACAAACTGAAGAGAGCCAGAGCCCCAGCTCCCATCATGAGCACCTTCTACAGAGGCACCATAGAGAGCATCCTCACCAGCTGCATCACTGCGTGGTATGGCACCTGCACCGTGTCCTGCTGGAAAAAGCTACACCGAGTAGTGAGAGCAGCTGAGAGAATCGTGGGTGTCTCTCTCCCCTCCTTGCAGGACATCTACTGCACCCGCCTCACCCACAAAGCCCTCTGGGTGATCCCACCCACCCATCCAACTGCCTCTTCAGTCTGCCGCCATCAGGAAGGAGACTGAGGAGCCTCAGGGCCAGGACCAGCAGACTGAAAGACAGCTTCATCCACCAAGTTGTCAGGATGTTGAACTCTCTCCCTGCCCTCCCTCCCCCAATGACACTGCTGCTTAAAGGACACTGACACTGCAGCTTAAATTATACTTAAATGACACTGACACATTGTGTGTTTTACCTATTTGTATTATAATCAAGTCTACTGTACTTTTGCTACGGGTATATGTGATGTTTTAGTCATGGTGTTTATTGTCTTGTTTATCAGATGTTTTATGTTCCCTGTGGGCCTAGGGGGCGCTGCCATTCCAAATCCTGTGTGTGCAACCTGTACATGGTTGTTGACAACTTTAACGTGTGTGTGGACTCATTATACCATTGTGACCAGCAGAGGGCGCACAGACTGAGGCAGTTTAAAGGCAACGTTTTCAGTTAAATGGACTTTAATAACACAACACCGTTGTCATTGTTTTTCAGATGATGTGTCTGGAGATGGAAATACACATTAAAACAGCCCCACTGTGGAACATTTCATCACATTCACACACACGTTTGTCGAGCTCCTCCATTTGATCTTTTTATGGTTTATTGATTAGGAACATGAATTATGAATGTTGTGTTTAAGTTTGTACACTCTCGTTGGGATTTCTGTTAATTAATTATGCAAAGATTTTACACAGAGGGAGAAATTATGAGGTTAAGATGATCAGGAATCGAACCCACAACCCCCTCACTGAGAGGAGGAGACGGACTAACCACTCTGCCACACTCCACTCAGATCAGGAGTCTAACCCACAACCTCACCTCCCCAAGTTCTCTCTCTTTCCTCTCCTCCCCCACTCTCTCTCTCTCCTCTCGTTTTTTTAACCTTGCCCCGCTTTCCCTCCTCACCTTTTCTCTCCCTCCTCTCCTTTCCTTCTCTCTCCATCTCCCTAATCTCCTCTCTCTCTTCTTTCTCTCTCCCCTCTCTCTCCTTTCTCTCTCCTCTCCTTTCGCTCCTCTTTCTCTTCTCTCCCTCCTCTCCTTTCCTTCTCTCTCCCTCTCCCTCATCTCCTCTCTCTCTTCTTGCTCCCTCCCCTCTCTCCTGTCTCGCTCTCTTCTTTCTCTCTCCTCTCTCTCCCCTCTCTCCTCTCCTTTTGCTCTCCTCTTCTTTTTCCCTCCTCTCTCTCCACTCTCTCGCTCTCTTCTTTCTCCCTCCTCTCTCTCCCCTCTCTCCTCTTCTTTCTCTCTCCTCTCTCTCTCGCGCCTCTCTTCTCTCCTTTCGCTCTCCTCTCTTTGTCCTCTCTCCTCTCCTTTCTCCCTCCTCTCTCCTCTCTCCCTCTTCCCTCCTCTCTCTCTCCCCTCTCTCTCCTCTCTTTCCTCTCTCTCTCCTCTTTCTCCTCTCTCGCGCTCTTCTTTCTCCCTCCTCTCTCTCTCCTTTCTCCTCTCTTTCCTCTCTCCTCCCTCTCTTTCCTCTCTGGCCCACTTGCCCTCGTTCCCCTGACATGTTTTGCACCTGTCACCTGTCACCTGAGCGCGAGTTCGTCCAATTAAACTCCTCGTTTGTGTTGGCAGAAAACAGTAAAAGGCCGTTGACTCTGCTCGCTCAGCACAAACTCACAGCATAGTAAACAAACGCTGTGCGACGACGGGCGAAATACACCACCTGACAGCACCTGACAGCACCTGACAGCACCTGCAGCAGAGACACTGTTGAGGCTTTTTTTCTTAATGATCATGAATTTGTTGCATCATGAAAAACCCAGAGTCAAAAGTGGTAGAAAAGCTCAAAAATGTACTTGGAAGGCGTTTGCTGAGCGCTGTACACAGATGTGGAGAAACAAAAGACTCCTCCTCCTCATTTCCTCCTTCCTCTTTCCTTCCCTCATTCTCTCATTCTTTTCTGGTTTATCCTGCAGCTCTGGCCTCCTCCTCCTCACTCTCTCATCTCTTCTTTCTTGTTGTCTCCTCCCTCTTTCTGCTCTCCTCTCCCCTCTCTCTATCTCCTCCCTCTCTTTTCCTCCTCTCTCCTCTCTTCATCACCTCTCTCTCTTTTCCTCCTCTCTCCTCTCTTCATCTCCTCTCTTTTCCTCCTCTCTCCTCTCTTCATCTCCTCTCTTTTCCTCCTCTCTCCTCTCTTCATCTCCTCTATTTTCCTCCTCTCTCCTCTCTTCATCTCCTCTCCCTCCTTTCCTCCTCTCTCCTCTCTTCTTCTCCTCTCTTTTCCTCCTCTCTCCTCTCTTCATCTCCTCTATTTTCCTCCTCTCTCCTCTCTTCATCTCCTCTCTTTCCCTCCTCTCTCCCCTCTTCATCTCCTCTATTTTCCTCCTCTCTCCTCTCTTCATCTCCTCTCCCTCATTTCCTCCTCTCTCCTCTCTTCATCTCCTCTCTTTTCCTCCTCATCTCCTCTATTTTCCTCCTCTCTCCTCTCTTCATCTCCTCTCTTTTCCTCCTCTCTTCATCTCCTCTCCCTCGTTTCCTCCTCTCTCCTCTCTTCATCTCCTCTCTCTCTTTTCCTCCTCTCTCCTCTCTTCATCTCCTCTCTCTCTCTCTCTTTTCCTCCTCTCTTCATCTCCTCTCTCTCTCTTTTCCTCCTCTCTCCTCTCTTCAACTCTCTCTCTCTTCCTCCTCTCTCTCTCTCTCTCCTCTCTCTCTCTCTCCTCTCTCTCTCTCTTCATCTCTCTCTCTCTCTCTCTCTTTCCTCCTCTCTTCATCTCCTGTCTTTCTTTTCCTCCTCTCTTCATCTCCTCTCTCTCTCTTTTCCTCCCCTCTCCTCTCTTCTCCTCTGCCTCCCCCTTATTCTCCTTCCTCTCCTCTCTTTCTCTCCTCTCTTCCTCCTCTCTCCTCCTTTCCTCTTCTATTGTTTACTCTGCAGTTCTGTCCATTCTGCCTTCTCCTCCTCCTTGTTTTCCCTCCTTTCGCCTCTCTCTCCTCCCTCAAACCTCTCATTTCTCCTCCTCTCCTCCTCTCCTCCTTCCTCATTCCCTCTGTCTTCTCTTTCACCCCGCAGCTCTCTCCGTTCTCTAATGTTCCCTCTTTCACATCGAGTTGAAGACATGGCTGTATCTTCTGCTTTTCTGCCTCAGGCTCCAAACAATCTGCAGAAAATCAGGACAAAAACATGGAAAACCGGCCTCGTGGCGCACGGAGCCTTCGGAAGACCCTTCGGAAGAACAACCATTCTGACAAATACATCACAATTATCTGTTGATTTACATTTGATTTATAAGTGTGCATTTTAAAGGCCCTGAATGCCCCGTGTGTTTGCCCCAGTGCAGATCTGTTGTATAACTAAAACTCCACTCTGGTCTCTGAAAGTCGTAAAAAGTGATTATAAAAATTATAACTTTAAACCACTGCAAACCTTTCAAATGAACTGGTTTTTTCATGTTTTTAAGACTGAAAGCAGATTTTACACAGAATAAGACCCAATGGAGACATCGGGAGGGCATCTGACACATGCGAATCACATATATATATTAAATATTATTTAATCACTTTTTGTCTTGCCCCAGGAGAGGCCTAAACTAGGACTAAACCTAGTCTGGTTAACACCTGACCATATCACAAGTGAGATATGGGTCTGGAAACTCGCTTCGAAAAATCCCGTAGCGGAGGTGTGGTTAGCGATCGCCAACGGCCGTTTATTGGGCGTTATGAATGTCTATCATTGAGCGTATACGTAAGTCCATAGCCAATCATGTCAGTTGTCAGTTCAAACTACAAGCTTCCGTTTGTCATGTAGTACGCGTCACCGTCTTGCCACACCTCCCCCGCTCTCTGATTGGGGCCCTAAATCTGGGACTCTCGCTTGGACGAGTTTCCAGGCCGTCTTCCAGTTTGAAACGAACGGAAGCGGCCTGGGAATTCCCAGGCTAGGACTAAACCAGGACTGAACAAGGAAGAAACCAGGACTAAACCAGGACTGAACAAGGAAGAAACCAGGACTAAACCAGGACTAAACCAGGACTGAACAAGGAAGAAACCAGGACTAAAGCAGGACTAAACCAGTTTTAAACCAGGACTAAACTGTCACTGCCTGTCACTCCTGTCATATTTGTGTTTTTGTCTGCTCTCTTGTGGTCCCCTTGTGTACTGCTTTGCCCTTGTGTTTGTCTTGAGTCTCCCATGATTGGTTATTGTTTGCACCTGCTCCTGATTAGTCTCACCTTTGTCTGCTCACTTCCCCTACTTAAGCCCTGTTCACCCTGTGCCCTGTGTCAGATTGTCTGGTCTAGCTCCTAGTGTGAACTCTCTTCTGTATGTTTTTATGCCGTCTTTGTGGTTCTCTCTTGAAGATTTTTGTACAGCCATTTCTGAGTTTTTCCCTTTGTTGTATCCACAGTTTTGAGCCTCTGAGCTTTGCCTTTTGTTTATATTTTTTGGCTTCTCGTTGTGACTAATAAAGACTGGTACTGCAATTGGGTCTCCCTGTCTGTACTTGACACTAAACCAGGTCTAAACCAGGTCTAAACCAGGTCTAAACCAGGACTAAACCAGGTCTAAACCAGGACTAAATCAGGTCCAAACCAGGTCTAAACCAGGACTAAACAAGGTCAAAACCAGGCCTAAACCAGGACTAAACCAGGACTGAACAAGGAAGAAACCAGGTCTAAACCAGGACTAAACCAGGCCTAAACCAGGACTAAACCAGGTCTAAACCAGGACTAAACAAGGTCAAAACCAGGCCTAAACAAGGTCTAAACCAGGACTAAACCAGGTCTAAACCAGGACTAAACCAGGACTAAACCAGGTCTAAACCAGGACTAAACCAGGACTAAGCCAGAACTAAACCATGTCTAAACCAGGACTAAACCAGGTCTAAACCAGGTCTAAACCAGGACTAAACAAGGAAGAAACCAGGACTAAACCAGGACTAAACCAGGTCTAAACCAGGACTAAACCAGGTCAAACCAGGACTAAACCACAACTAAACCAGGTCTAAACCAGGACTAAACCAGGTCTAAACCAGGTCTAAACCAGGACTAAACTAGGTCAAAACCAGGCCTAAACCAGGCCTAAACCAGGACTAAACCAGGTCTAAACCAGGACTAAACCAGGTCTAAACCAGGACTAAACCAGGACTAAGCCAGGACTAAACCAGGTCTAAACCAGGACTAAACTAGGTCAAAACCAGGCCTAAACCAGGACTAAACCAGGTCTAAACCAGGACTAAACCAGGACTAAACCAGGTCTAAACCAGGACTAAACCAGGACTAAACCAGGACTAAACCAGGTCTAAACCAGGACTAAACAAGGAAGAAACCAGGCCTAAACCAGGACTAGACAAGGTCAAAACCAGGCCTAAACCAGGACTAAACCAGTCCTAAACCCGGTCTAAGCCCAGTCTAAACCAGGACTAAACCAGCCCTAATCCCAGTTTAAACCCAGTTTAAATCCAATCTAAACCAGGACTAAACCAGGTCTAAACCCAGTCTAAACCCGTTCTAAACCAGAACTAAACAGGACTAAAGCAGAACTAAACAAGGACTAAACCAGGTCTAAACCCGGTCTAAATCCAATCTAAAAAAGGACTAAACCAGGACTAAACCAGGTCTAAACCCAATCTAAACCAGGACTAAAGCAGGTCTAAACCTTATCTCAACCAGGACTAAACAAGGTCAAAACCAGTACAAAACCAGGACTAAAACAGTCCTAAACCCAGTCTAAATCCAATCTAAAAAAGGACTAAACCAGGTCTAAACCAGGTCTAAACCCAGAATCCTGGAAACTATAAACAAGGTCTAAACTGTAAGTTTCTGGAGATGGAATGTCACCTGTATGATTCCATGGAAACAGAAACTTAAAATCATAGTACGGAACATTCTCCATGGAGATAAGTAGATACGTTTTAGCTTGGAATATTATAGCCAAAGAAAAACATATCCATGGAAACAACCCTCCAGGATATGAGTCAGGTTTGTGGAGATGCGCGCTCACACTAAGGACACATGTTATTTAGGCTTTTTGTTGTTGTTGTTGTTGTCTGTTTTTTGGATATTTTATGTAAAATGTTACATAGTGTGCCTTAACACACCAGATATGCTGCGGAGCATTTCACCACATTAGAACAGGGTTAAAGCCCCACTGCGGGACATTTAATTAGAACAGGGTTATAGAGAAAAAAGTCAGATCAAATGTAAGTCAATAATGCACTTAATAGATTTACCACATTTACCACAGACCTCCAGGGAATCTAACCCACAACGTCCTCTCCAACTCTGCTCCCGCGGGTCCGGACCTGGTTTAGTCCCTCGGGTCCGGACCTGGTTTAGTCCCTCGGGTCTAAGCCTGGTTTAGTCCCTCGGGTCTAAGCCTGGTTTAGTCCTGGTTTAGTCCCTCTGTGATATAATAATAATAGTTTTTATGTTACAATCTCTTTTGTCCTGTTGAGATAGAATTTCCCTCGTGGATCAATAAAGTTTGTCTAAGTGATTCTGTTTGGAAAAAATAAGATTTATTTAAGACAATTTAATGTTTCTTTCCCATTTCATTATCGTTATAGTTTGAACCAGAGCTGGGGACTTAGACTCGACCCAGACTTGAGTCAGAATTCTGTGTTGGAATTTGTCAGTTAAATGTCGTCTCTGTCAGTTTAAATACACAAAAGAGAGAGGGAGAGAGAGAAAGGGTGAGAAAGAGGATAGAAGAGAGAGAAACAGAGAGAGAGAAAGAGTGGAAAAAGTGGACGAGAGAAGAGCAGGGAGAGAGAGAGAGAGAGAGAGTGGATAAAAAGATGAGAGAGAGAGAGATAGAAAGAGTGGAAGAGAAGAGGGAAGGGAGAGAGAGTGAGTGGATAAAGAGATAAGAGCAAGAGAGGGAGAAGAGAAAGAGATGAGAGAGAGGGGAGAGATAGAGTGGGAGAGAAGAGGGAAGGGGAGAGAGTGAGAGGATAAAGAGATGGGAGAGAGAGACAGAGACAGAGAGAGAGAAGAGAAGAGAGAGAGAGAGAGAAAGACAGAGGAAGAGAAGAGGGCAGGGAGAGGGAGTGAGAGGAAAAAGAGATGAGAGAGAGAGAGAGAGAGACAGAGACAGAGATGAGAGAGAGAGAGAGAGAGACAGAGAGAAGCATAGAGAGAAGGAAAGAGATAGAGTGGAGGAGAGGAGGGTACATGAGAGAGAACATGAGAATAAAGAGATTAGAGAGAAGAGAAGAGAAGAGAAGAGAAGAGAAGAGAAGAGAGAGAGAAGGGGGGATAGAGTGGAAGAGAAGAGAGCAGGGGGAGAGAGTGAGAGGATAAAGAGATGGGAGAGGGAGAGAGAGAGAGGGAGAGAGAGACAGAGAGAAGCATAGAGAGAGGGAGAGATATAGAGTGGAGGAGAGGATGGTAGGGGAGAGAGAATGTGAGGATAAAGAGATGAGAGAGAGAGGGGGGGGGGTGGATAAAGAAAGGAGAGCGAGAGAGGGAGAGAGAGAGAGAAAAACAGAATGGAGCAGAGGTGGGGGGCTGGCTGGGCCTCAGGTGCCCCACTCGGAGCGCCCTCTCTGGGGGAGGACAGCGCTGCACCCGGGGGACCCTTTGGAGCCGCTGTAACACACGAACAGGCCACACTCATGTCACTAACACACAAACGTCATTAGATTTACGATTTCACAACAAATCTTACCGAGTATTTTTTATTTTTAAAGTTTTGTTGAAGTTGTTGTTTAAATGTACTTCCTGTTTTTCAAAATTAACCTTTCAGAGTTTTAAACCATGTTATATTGTTTCCTTCCCATTAACCATCTAATGTTGTATTTAGAGTGATTCATGCATGTTTGAGTACATTTATTTTCTTAATCAGTGATACACATAAGATTCAGCAGTGTTGTGTACATTTAGGTAAAAAAGAAGAAAAAAAAAAAACACTGTTCTCTAGTGTGACGTCAGCTCTCATTGGGCACCGCAGTTTTCTAACACGGAAGTCAGCTGCTAGTTTCAATTTAGATTCATATTGTGATTTAAAACTTGTTTAAATTCTGCAATAGTTACTGTATGATTACACTAATTTAAAAAAAATGACAACCCCTTTATTTTGTTAAATAGAGTTTAAACTGTCAGAGAAATGCCTTCCTTGTGCGTAAACTGTCTCAGAATTTTGGAGTTTTCAATGTTGATGACACAGGAAGAGGGATTCTGTTTTTGAACTCAGCACTACTTCCTGTATTTTTGTTCTTTTCTCAACTTTTTTCCACTTAACTGATGTAAAACTATGATAAATATTGACCAAATCAAGTCAGAATTAGAAAAACATGAAACCCTGTCATATGCTCTATAAGGTGAGAGTGTTTTTCTATTTTCATAATTATTATATGGACATATATTTTTGTTATTTTTGTACAGAATAATGTTTATAGCGACGTGTGCCTCTGTCTTACATTCAGAGGTGCTACTCAATTACATTTACCTGAGTAAATTTTTAAATAAATTGTACTTTATTTTGCTTACTTTTACTCCTAGTTAAGAAATATTTTTTAATTGAAGTAACAGTAGTTATTTGAGTAACTCTCCCCACTGTAAGTCTACAAGCGACAAAAGCTTTATGTTGGCAATATGAAATGATGTGGACATTGCAGCGCTCCTTCAGATATGATTTAGTTTGTATCATCCTTTGAAAATACCACATTTTGTGCATTATTTAATGTTGTGTCCTTCCAGTTACATTTACTTCAAATTATAAATCAGTTGTTACGTCCAGACAGTTGCTCTTTAAATTAGGCCTACTCCTACTTGAGCAGTACTTTTCTCAAATACTTTTTTACTCTTACTTGAATAATTTCTTAGACTTACTTTGTACTTCTACTTGAGTAGTATTATTTTGAGGTAACGTTACTCTTACTTGAGTATATTTTTTTCTACTCTACACCACTGGGCACATAAAAAGAGCTCTGCGTCCTGTGCCCAAACAAACTCTGGAGTGTGGTGCCCTCTTGTGGACGTAAGCTGTACTACGTTTTGCGTGAAAAGTCCCTCAGTCGTCCAGGTAGAATCCATGATAAAAGGAGAAGTTCAATTTGTCAACTGGACAAAGTTTGTTTGGTTGAAAACGTTTCGCCGCTCATCCAAGAGGCTTCGTCAGCTCTAATAAGAATACTGGTAAGACACTTGCTTATATCTTGCTGCAGGGAGGAGCTAACTGGCTAACTACTTTCCGAAACTATCTCATTGGTTTCCGTCTTTTGTTTCTCTGGCGTCTAGATAACGATCCCTATTCATACCTACGACTGTTTTTCACACCTCTGGCCCTGACCTGGCTAGCCCTATTGTTCCCCTGTTTGCTTGATCTAGGCTTAAGAATGGAATTGTAGATGGGAGACAAATTATGTCTGACTCCCCCATTTCTGTTCAGTGAAGGATTCTCTTTTTTGACAAAAACAGCCTCTTTAACTCCCCTCTCAAACCAGTTCTTTTCCCTGGCTAAGATCTGAACCTCACTGTCCTCAAAAGAATGGCCCGTGGCTTCTAGGTGAAGATATACGGCAGATGACGGTCCACTCTGGCATGCCCGTCTGTGTTGGTACATCCTCTTGTGAAGTGGCTGCTTGGTTTCTCCAATATAGCGCTCACTGCAGTCTTCACTACACTGAATGGAGTAGACCACATTGCAATGTGGTCTACTCCATTCAGTGTAGTGAACCAAACAAACTTTGTCCAGTTGACAAATTGAACTTCTCCTTTTATCATGTACTACGTTTTCTTACACAGAAGGCCACGTGGTAATTTACAGCTACGTTGGACTTATATTAGGATATTGACCCCTCTGTATCTCCACACATGAAAATGTAGCAATATTAATTTACCGTATTGGCCCGAATATAAGACGACCCTGATTATAAGACGACCCCCTCTTTTTCAAGACTCAAGTTTGAAAAAAGACTTTTTGAACACCAAATTTAATTTTTATACAGAAAATAATTACAGTACATCTGAAACAAATGATTATAACAATATATTCGAGAGAAAAAGCATGTTATTTTGCCTCATTCAAATCATGCAAAAACTGTCTATCACATCTTAATATCTGAACATTTAAATATGTAAACTAAAGTGCAATCACATTTGTAAATGAATGGCTTCTGGTTTTTGAAATGTAAATAAACCAATCTACTGTGATAAAACAACAAAACTGCAATAACTGCATTAACCATCAAAGTGAAGTCTAACTGTAACTGTAGTCTTGAAACAAATCTGAATAAGGAAAAACATTGCAATAAAATAATGCAAACTGGTTTAAACTTTAGAGTAGGTGAGATCTGTCATGTCAGAACATTACTCCTCACAAACATCCTCTGCCTCGCTGTGCTCAGTGTCACTGTCCTACGTTTCTCCATTTTCTGTTATCTCTTCTCTTATTTTCTTCTCTTTTCTTTCTTACCCCTATTTTTTATTTTTCTTCTTCGTGACAGGGGTTCGCCTGGGGAGTTCAGTTCAGCATTCGCTTTAAAGATATCTTGCGCCATCTAGCGTTGTGAATGGGTATAATGTCTAGACCCCGAATGTAAGACGACTCCTGCTTTTTCAGTCTTATTTCAATGCAAAAAACATTGTCTTATATTCGGGCCATTACGGTACTTTGTAACATTAAGATTTGACACAATCATCAGATATCACTGTTCACATGATATTTGAATAATTTGATAACTCCATAAATGAGACCACAGAGTTTTGGTGTGCATGTAAACATAACCAGTGTATTTTTCATTAGAAAAATCTATTAATAATAAATAAATTTAAAAAACGTGATAAAGAGAAGTTCAATTTGTCAACTGGACAAAGTTTGTTTGGTTGAAAACGTTTCGCCGCTCATCCGAGAGGCTTTGTCAGCTCTGGTTATTGTACTGGTTAGACACTGCTTATATCTCGCTGCCAGGAGGCGCGTCCTACACTGAAAAAACTCTGAAAACGAACCCCCCTAATCTGTCTCTTTGTTTTCCAAATTACTCTGGCGACTAGTTACGACCCCCTATTCAACGTCTAACGACCCTCTCCACCCCTCTGCCCTGGCTCGTCTGCCCTAATGTTTCTTTGTCTGTTTTGACGTGGTTTAAGAATGGAATTATAGATGGGAGACAAGTTATGTCTAACTTCCCCATTTCTGTTTAATGACGGATTCTCTTTTTTGACAAAAATAGCCTCTTTAACCCCCCTCTCAAACCAGTTCTTTTCCCTGGCTAAGATCTGAACCTCACTGTCCTCAAACGAATGGCCCGTGGCTTCTAGGTGAAGATTTTATCATGGATTCTACCTGGACGACTGAGGGACTTTTCACGTAAATTTAAAAGACATGTTTCCGCCCGGTTTCGAACCGGGGACCTTTCGCGTGTTAGGCGAACGTGATAACCACTACACTACGGAAACTGCGTAAACATGGCTTTCGATACCTTTCACAATAAAATTCAAGCCGAATGAAACGTGTCAGAATTAAGGCCTGATCTTTCAGTTGGAGCCTCTGGAAACTCTCAGGACATCACTGCGTTACGTCACAAACGTGTGTCAGGTGTTTTACTTTTTTTTCACATTGTTTCCATTAAAATTTAAATGTGCACTTCCGTAGTTATCAAAGTTTCCGTAGTGTAGTGGTTATCACGTTCGCCTCACACGCGAAAGGTCCCCGGTTCGAAACCGGGCGGAAACAATGTTATTCTTTTACTTATTTATTTTTTCCGATAGTGACATAGCCGCTCGCATCTTTCCAGTCAAAGATCTACTTTTGTAGAGAATATTTGTGAAATTAAACTTAAGACAATGAAGGAAAATGTATACATTTTAAATGTCCAACTTTGTCTGTGAATAACTGAACACTTTTTAAAGAAATTCCACTTTTCAGAGCACTATTCTATTTTTACTACTACGTACTTGCGTAATGTTTTTATTGAAGTAACAGTACTCTTACTTGAGTAAAACTTTGATTATATGAATATGAACATTTGTGTTTCTTGCAATGCTCCTTCAGATGTGATTTAGTTTAATTAATCATTTATTTAATGATTTGTCCTTCCAGTTACGCAATCTTCAAATTGTAAATCCAATGTTACGTTCTTTAGGTTATTCTTACTTGATTAATAGTTTTTCTCTTATCTGAGCAAAACCTTTGGCTACTCTACCACCTCTGATGTGGCGTCTTGTTACTTTTCATAGTATATATAGTTCAAAGCACACAGAGGCATATATATTCATCATTATAAATTAACTACATAATAATTATATGCTTTTACCTTTTTTGATGCCACTTTTCTTTATTCCCGTGCGCCCTGAATCAGCCAGCGTGTGGCTCTTTGTTCTGCGCATGCGTGCTCCCGCAGCCTGCAAGACTCGGGCACAAACCAAATATTCTGGCACAAACTTGTATCCTGCAGCTCCTGAATCTCTAAGTAAGTCATTTTCATCCACAGACTCCAAGACGTGTCTAAAATATCTTCCAAATATCCCGCACGACGCTGTTTTACGCATGGGGCACGTTTCGCCTGGTGTAATTAATTGCTAAAGTAATGAATGGTTTGTTTGTAGATGTAGCCGCCATTTTGTTTAACCATAACAAACCCGAAACCTCTGAGAAAAGTGATTTATTTTGTAATGTTTAAAACTGTCTGACACTTCAAATCTGTAATAATTTTACAAATGCACATTCTGAAGAGATGCCAGATGCCCTCCCTGTTAGTAAAAATATCAATATATCGTATCGTTTAATGTGACTAAACAGTATCAATATCAGGTCGATATATCGCCAAGAGTGTTTTTTGGTATATTTTACTAAATTATTTCGTTACAGTGCTACGGTTTTGTTCTTTATTCAGAGGAAGGAATGTCATTTATGCAACACTTTTGATATTTTCACTGTTTTGATGAGTAAAATGGGTGTGTTTCATATTCACTATACACAAGAAGTGGTTTAACAAAGACTTTTAAACATTAAAGTCATTTTGCTGTTTTTTTTTTTTATTGAACTGTATCAAATCGTTTTGAAATATATCGTATCAAATCGAAAGCTCACTTTATCGAGGAATGTGTCGTATTGGCAACTTCTTAATGATACACAACCCAGTTTAGACTTTTTCAAACATGTTCTAAAATTCAGATTTCAGTTTCTTCAGATGCTCCTGGAGAATTGTGCAGCTTATATTGGTGCTTTTTCAACTTTTAGCACTGATTTTAGTATTGATTAATGTCAAGATATGTTTATATATTTTTTAATCCAATCAGGACAAGAACATAACATTTTTACTCACAATCTATTCACTATTAGTTGGCCTGACAGTAAATGAACATTATTAAATAAGATGTGAATGAAATTAAGTTATGGGATTTAACACTGAACATATTATTCATTTATTTAACACATGTAATATAATATTTTTAATAAAAAAAAATTAATTTGTTGTTTTTATGTGAGCAAAGCAACTGAAATTCAGGATTTTAATAACTTTTTTTTCCCTCCAGTGACAGAAATGCCACGCATAAAGAGGATGCACAGACTACCTCCTGTTAAGTCTCGACTAGGAGCAAAACCTAAAGGTAATCTAATCTAATCAATCAATCAGTGTCACTTTATTTGTCCCCGAGGGGCAGTTCAACCACAGTGAGCATTAAAATACAACAATAATAGAAAGGTTTAAACAAAAGTCTAGCTAGCACATAACATACTTGGATCATGTTACCTTTCATTGTTTTGAAAATGCTATATTCATACATCCTGCTAAATTAAAACTTCACAAACCTGAGGAAATCAGTAGTGTGTTTTTAATGCATTTTTTTGTTTGATTATGGCCCAAGAAAGATCATGGATGTCATCTAAAACCTCTTCAGGCATTTTTTTTGAATGTTTGGGAACGTTATAACTTCCATGCCCCCAAACGACAATCCTCCAGAAATATACAAAAGCATGACACAAAACTGGACACAGCAACTTGACAAACCTGCTGTGATGTGCTGTAGATTCATTAGCAGGGTGCTTTCTGATTGTACATGACACACTAACTAACAAACAGACCAAAATGACTACAACACGCTGCTGATTCCTAAGTATTTCACAGATTAAGGTAGTGTGTGGTACAGTGGTAGATCTGAGCAATGACACTTTGAATACAAGAGAATAAAGATGAATTAAATATGCATGAGTCACTCTAAATACAACTTCAGATGGTAAATGAGAAGGGAAACAACTATAAAATGGTTAAAAGCTCTAAAGTCGGTAATGGAACTGCTTTAAGGAAACTGGACGAGCATGTATCCATAATAACAACCTTTTATTTTCTTTTTTCAGAATTATGACGACTTGACTTTGGTTCAAATCTGTGGCTGGACCCTGGAGACAGACTCCACAACTTCAGAAAAAATCAGTGGTTTGTCCTGACATAAAACGAGAATAAATCTGGACTTTTGAATATTTATAAAGTTTTTTTTTTTTTGTCGAACCTTCACCATGAGCGACAACGCAGATGAAGACCTCATTTACAGTAACTACATTTGGCAGCAGCGCATTTCGAGAGTGCTGGAAAACAGACCGGTTTCGTCCGTGTTTCCCTACGCGGCCGATATTGGAGTAGAGTTCAACCCTGCCTTCGAACGAGCCCAGAAAATCCCATTGGACCTCCTCAACAACGGCACCATCTTGGACATTCACAGCTTCATCAAATCTGTCAACAAGTCACCCTGTTACCATTTGTTCGATATTTTACAGTTTCATTTTCATATTGGGTTGAGTTCAGACAGTCCAGAATGCTGCAGCTTTGCTAATAAAGTTTACTCTACGGCCAAATCTTTTCACAGCCAACTCCGCGGTCGTCCAAAACTTTACGAAAAATTGCAAGACGTTTTTGTTCTACCGGAAGTTACACCAGAAAACACAGACTTGCCATCTGAAAATACAGGAAATGTGCAGTTTTACGATGACCAGAAAGGTGACCCAGTTTTCATGAAGAAGGGCCCTGGGTACATCTATAAGCTAAGCATGAGCAACTACCCTCTGTGTAAAAAGCTTGGAGTTACATTTGTTCTATGCCCCTCGAACACACCAGAGCAAAAACTCAGCACGACACTCCTAACCACAGGAATGATTCTGGAAATGCTGGATTTTGTGGAGTTCCTGGGTGGGCGCTACTTTCAAATGCTCAAAGAACTGATTTTGCACAATTTCGGAGAAGTTTATGAGCCACGCTACTTAACCTTGCAGGTGAAGGCTGTTAACGACAAAAAACTAACCGTGCCACTTGTCAATCGTGAAGCATTTTTTAAGCAACCCTTTAAATTCATGCTGAGAAAAAATACCACGAAGAGAGCAGCCACCTTGGACAGCGAAATCGAGGTTGTTCATGAAAAACGAAGGTCCACCGTGACGCATTTGAGCAATGATTTCTTTTGGGAAGAAAAACCAGCAGAGGGAGAGTCGTCCTACATGTGCCCGGTGGATTTTGAAGCAGATATAGCAACAAATGTTGATCCTGAAGACGTACAAAGCGAAGAAGTAGTAGACATAGAGACAGTTTTCCCAGAATCTGAAATATTAGAGGAGGAAGATCCAACTTACTACTACAGTGTTCCCAACAAACGTCTGCGTAAAACTGTCCCGGAGTTGCCGATTAACGATATATTCTCTGATGATACTTTGCCAATGTCTCAGAAGTCGGTGAAGCAAATAGAGTGGACAATACGTTCAAACAGGATCATAGAAATACTTCATAAAGGAACCGATAACAATTTAATGTTCTGTTGCAGCAGAGAAATCGGATTGGATTTTAACGTGGCATCCGGGCGAGCAAAACATCTGAACAAGCAGCTGCTGACCAACCATACGCTTTACGAAGTCCACAAGTTCTGCACACACTTATCGCGCAGTTTGAGCATCTTCCTGTTAAATGTCATTGAAAGTAACTTTAATTTAGAGTTTCAAGACAACTTCCAATCATATCTGTACAGCAAAGAGAAGTGTATTTTAAACCAAGTGCACACCAAACCATTTCTGAACATGCCCATTCAATTTCCAGAGATTTACATTGCTGAAGAAGTGATTGCGGCATTCCAAAATGAAGAAATTCCCCAAATTGAGGATTTGTCTGATGAGTTTCCATATTGTAAAAAAATTGGAGTAAACCTTTGGTCATCAAAAGACCATTTGCCCAGGAGAAAGCTGCACCTGCGCACTCTGACTAACGGAGCGTTGCTAGAAATTTTCAGTTTCTCACGACGTCTTTGCGGCAAACCTCAAGATCTAATGCACGATGTTTTGGAACATAACTTCGACATGAAGTTACAAGATTCGGCAACGGAGGAAGCGAAAGGCCTCAGTAGATGGTTAAGTCTGAACCGATTCATTATTAAGAAGCCATTTAGTTTGATTAAAACAAACCTGTGGCTGATTGAAGTTGTGAATTTAAAGAATTATGGTGCAATAACAAATAAACATTCAAGTTTGGAAGAAGCATCTCCCTTACCAATGCAAACGGCAAATGAATGCATGTACGATATATGCAAAGAAATCGGTTTGGATTTGAACTTGTGCTGTAAATCCACGACGAAACAAAAGTTGGACCCGAAGCTGTTGACGAGGGGAGCGCTTTTCGAGGTGCACCGCTTCGTCAAAACCAGATGTAACCGCTATGTGCCAGCTCTATATGAAATCTTGGACTATAACTTTGATTTGAGTTCACAGAGACATCGCAAAGTGGAGTTTGCATGGTCGGTGGCGGCACAGGTGCTAGCGATGGTGCGTAAAAGCGAGAGGAGAGAGGACTACATGAACCGAGTGTTTGAGTTACCGTTTGAGGCAGAGGAAGGAGCGATCTGTAAAGAGGAAGAGGAGGAGAGAGAGATCAAAGCGACGGAGGAGTGCAGTGAAGATGTCGTATTCGTTCAGAAATTTATACCGGTGGATATCGACGTGGAGATAGAATAAAGACTGAAGCTGGATCACACCGGGACTGGAATAGGACTAGACCTGGATTGAAATCTGACTAGACCAGGACTAGACCAGGACTGAAATGTGACTAAGTAATAACATAAGATTTCATTTGTGAGCCAAATTATGGTGATATTTATCGTAATCGAGCAGCACGCAACCAGGTCTAAACCAGGACTGAATATGGATTTGACAAGGACCAATATGGGACTAGACCTTGCAAAAGATTTAAGGCCAGTCTATGGTGTGGATCTAGCAGGAAATAGTTCAGTTCTTTTGGGTGACATCATAAGAATTTCCTTAAGTTCTGGTTCAGACCTGGTTTAGATCTTGGTTTAGAGTTGTCTTGTTAAATCAACCAATGGCACTGTTTTTGTTTTCTGTAAAACAGATTTATTTAATTATTAATGAAACTTAAAATGATAGAGTAATTCTGGTTGCTTGTGCCATATTCTTGAGTTAAATCAAGGACAGTTTTGGACTCTGTAAATTATTCATCAAATCTGCACTTTTTAACTTTTTTTTTTTTAGATGGAGAATGTTGCAATCTATTTAGTTTCAGTGTGGACAATGTGATATTTTTTGTAGCCAACAGGCATTCAGAGGTACGCGGTACTCGGTTACATTTAATATAGTAACTTTTTTTTTCTAGCAGCATATTTTTACTTAGTTAAAGGGATAGTTCGGGTTTTTTGATGTGAATCTGTATGGCATCCCCTTCAGCAGTGTCGTGCATTAACACTGACTTATCGCTGACAGTGTCCTGTGACCAGAGTTTCTGCCCGGTTCTGGAGCTGATGAAAGTAGGTCCAGCAAGTTAGCCAGGACAGTTAATAAAGCTTGTTTTCTTCTCAAAACAATATTTGTTGCCTACAAAACAACAGTTGCCTACGAAAAGGTCAGAAGTCTAAATCGGTTGGTGCTATTTTCTCCGAATCACGCACCACGTTGTGCAACAGGGGAACTCCCTTCCCGGTGCGTAACTGGGATTCCCCTGGCAGCGTGCTGCGTGATTCGGCTGTATTCTTCCGCACTGGAAAATAGTTCCCACCCAAAATGACCAAGGCAAGCTCTCCGTGTTGATTTGCACATTTATTTGCACTCGATATGAATGCGCACTACACAGAAAGTAATTGGGAAACGCATCGAGCAAATTAATTCCTTTTGGCTGAAATCTTTCTCTGGCGACGTTAGACTCCAGTCTAAGGCGGAGTAGCTGCAGATACCGCGGCGGTCAGTGGCGACAGACTCGGACAATGGCTGGGTGAGCAGGAAAACGCTTTCCACCACTTATTTTAGTCTCTGGACTGTGAGGAGATGCCCAAATTTGACCTGGGGGTGGCATATCCCTTTAAAGATCCTATTGAAACACTAAAATTCGGGTGAAAACATCCCCCCTGTGGGAAAAAATAGTCAAAATCATCCCTCTTCTAAAACAGTCATCCCTTCTTCCATCCCTTGTGGCATTTTATCAATCAGGCATGAAAATCCCTCACCTTTTTGCGAAATTTGCCGTCTTTAAGTCAAAATAGCCAGTGCCAAGAGCCAATCATAGGCTGAACTGCGCTCCGGCTTCCAATCATGTTGCAGCATAATTACTAGTGTTAGGCAAGTTACTCAAGAACTGTAATGCACTACTTATTACTTGTTACTGTCATTTTAAAGTAATGCCTTACATTACAATATTACTCTAAATAAAAAGTAAGGCATTACACTACTTTTGCATTACTTTAGTTACTCTCGCCAAAATGACTGGAAATAAGGATTTGGCAATCTACACAATATACTCGGCAACGAGCCTTCTCACCTCATGGCTGGAGATTCTCTGGTCAGGTCAACATCAGTTTCGGCTGCTTTGTTGGGGTTGTATCGTTCCCTGTCCCATCCCCTCCTTTCCTGACTAATTTCGTGGTGCTATGGCACCTCTGCAAGTGCTTCGTCAAATTGCTTGTACTGCATTTCGACGTGGAAAGAGGTTTGGGATTCACACACAGTGTGCATTTAATTAAAATGTTCTTGGAGTCCTTATTTTGAACGAAGTGAAAGTAGTGGGCGTATGCCCATCTTGAAAAGGAGCTAGCACTATCCGATTCTTCTGGTTCTGTCATCCTTTGTCAGTCTGCCAGATCGAGACAAAGTAAAAGGAAATGTAATGTTCTGTGCGGACTTATCAGATTCAGTAGCTGATCTCGCGGTGATCCGCGAACTTTGTATGAAGAAAACGCAAAACCCACAAAAACAAAGCAGGTTAAAAATGCATTGTAATGTGCGTTACTGGCATTGTAACGAGTAATATATTACCGATTTTCTTCCCTGTAATGCGTTACATTACTGCATTACACCAAAAAGTAATGCATAACAGTAATTAATTACTTTTGTAACGAGTTACTCCCAACACTGATAATTACGCACCGATCGCGCTCCTGCCAATCATGACGATTACCGTTGTGTTTGCGCCTGTACGCTGATCAGCTGTGAGCAAGCCGTGTGATATTTACGCGGCATTTCCAAGAGAATAAGAATCCTTAACTTGCTATGTTAATGCTACGTAAGAAGGAACTCTCGCCTCGGGACACGGGATAAGTTTGGGATATGTCCTTTTCTCCGGAGCTCCGGATTATTGAAGACCGTGACACGCGCATACATGGATACGCAAACTATCGGGAGTGACCGCGTTCTTATGGGTGAGTCATATTATCAGATTATTTCTGCATCTATTTCAGCACTAAACCAGGTCTAAAACAAGGACTAAGCCAGGTCTAAACCAGGACTAAACCGGCACTAAACCAGGTCTAAATCAGGACTAAACCAGGACTAAGCCAAGACTAAACCAGATCTAAACCAGGACTAAATCAAAAGTAAACCAGGTCTAAACCAAGACTAAACCTGGACTAAGCCAAGACTAAACCAGATCTAAACCGGGTCTAAACCAGGACTAAACCAGATCTAAACCGGGTCTAAGCCAGGACTAAACCAGGTCTAAACCAGGACAAAACCAGAACTAAGCCAAGACTAAACCAGGACTAAACCGGATCTAAACCAGGATTAAACTGGGACTAAACCAGGTCTAAACCAAGACTAAACCAGGACTAAACCGGGACTAACCCGGTGTACTGTCGATATGGGCCGCCTCGTCAGAATGAGCCCACCACTGACCTATTTTGACGGCGATGTCTATCGGGTTACGCTCCCCCGTCGAAATAGGCCGCCTTACGTCGAAATACGCCGTTTTTCGTTTACAGTTGTATGCGTGAGTTGTTTACAGTTGTATAGATTCAAAGCTAATTATTTGTAAAAATACAAATAATTATAGATAATTATTTGTATTTTTAGGATTGGTTGAGTGGGAGGGACCATGCGTGTCATAATATCTCCTTTCAATGGGTCTTTCTGGCGAGATTAAATTGATTATTTCTTACTCATTAACAAATATTTAATATATTTCTAACTCATTAACAAATATTTGTAAATGTTTTGTAAAATAATTAGTTCATTATTTACTAAGTATTTCTTACTCATGAACAAATATTTGTAAATGTTTTGTAAAATAATTAGTAATAATTAGTTCATTATTTACTAAGTGTTACTAATGCTTTATAAGCGACCGTTATTATAAAGTGTTACCGAAACATTTTAAAAATTATAACAGTTTTGTGCACATTTTGAACATTGCACTCAATGACATCCAAAATTGTGGCGTTTGTACTTGACAAATACGTACTACGACAAATACGTCTGCAGTTTTAGATTAGATAGGATTAGAGAGTTGTATGCTGTTTGCTGTTTGCATACGGTGTCTTTAGTATGTAAAATTCCAACTCTTTTATAATGGGCATGGACAGTTCATTTCGACACGCTTATATTATCTGTCAAATTAGGCTCTGACTGTACAGAGCTCATTCTGACACGCTTATATTATCTGTCAAATAAGGCTTGTCTCTTATTCATGATTTATGAGGACAGGAAAAGGGACAACAGAAGAAACATTTACAAATATATTTATATTTACAAAAATATCAATCAATCAATCAATCAAACAATATTTATAAAGCGCTTTTCATACACTTTTTCATTTTCCCCTCAGCTGGCATGTCAATAGGAACTTCGGACGGGAAAACTGGGTATTCCCCACTTGTCAGGAACTGAAACACTTGCTTGGATCTCTCCATAGTTTTGTTCACAAATGTAAGAAACTGTAAAAGACAAAATAAGGCTAATTATACACAGCGCCTTTCTAAACAAAGTTACAACGTTTTCTACGTTCACATAGAAACAAAATAACAAAATACGATGTAATAAAAACCATAACGATGCAGTCAAATGTTAAATCCAAACTATTATCATTTGACGTAGGTATCTGCCGCAAATTATCATTCCTTACGTGCGTAATTGGTTATAACATACAATAAATCCAATACATTGTTAAATGTAATTGGTTGTATGTTGGTTGTAACATACAATAAATCCAATAAAATGTTAAAATGTTACTTACTTGCGTTGCAATTGTTGAAAACAAGTCCACTTCTGTAGAAAGCAACTCAACTTCTGCCTCTGGAGCCAAGCTCGATGGCATTTAAAGGGAACAACACTCAGGGGTGGTTTGCGCATGCGCGCGCATGCGCAGTAGCGCTTGGAGCTCATTCTGACGGGGCGGCCCATTTCGACGGGACACCGGCACTAAACCAGGACTAAGCCAAGACTAAACCAGATCTAAACCGGGTCTAAACCAGGACTAAACTAGGACTAAGCCAAGAGTAAACCAGGACTAAACCAAGACTGTGTGATAACACATTATCCTGTGCATTATTGAATGATAATATGGACTTTTTGTTATAAAAGCATTTCAATTTTAACAAAGTACCTTCTAATTCTGCCCTGCCCCACCCCCCCGGAAAATGTCACATAAATGAAAAATTTCACCATCCCCCCGGTTTCATTTTACAACTCGACTACTGCTGAAAAAAAGTCACTCATCGGCCCCACCCCCGCTCCTCGGAAATCTCACTCCTACCAATCTTCAAAACTTGAGAGCCCTGGATAGAGCGATAGATGGCATCTAGAGTTCAAAAATTTTCTGGGGGGGCATGCCCCCGGACCCCCCTAGGTTTTCGGTGACTTTCAGCTTCTCTGCATTTTCATCCCTGAGATTTATACCAGGTATGTGTATGTCCCCACTAGTACCTGTGAATAAAATGTGGTTTGTGCTTTGATTTACAGTTTTACTTTATTGCAAACGTATATATTTGTAAAGTTATGTGAGAAGGTAGTGCAAAGTGGGATCATCAAGAGGGGGAAAGGGAATTTGACATCTTGGATTTATTGGCAGATTGCATCTCAGAGCATCTAAAGTTCAAAAATTTTCTGGGGGGGCATGCCCCCGGACCCCCTTAGGATTTTGGTGACTTTCAGCTTTTTTCGTGACTGGGCGCTTTCATCCCTGGTCCTATCACTGCGCGCCTATTATTATTATTAGCCTGTTCACTACATCACCACTTACAAAACAAGCTTTATTAACTGTTCCACTAACTTGCCGGACCTACTTTCGTCAGCTCCAGAACCGGGCAGAAACTCCGCTCAGAGGACACTGTGATAAGTCATTGTTAATGCACGACACTGCTGAAGGGGATGCCATACAGATTCACATCAAAAAACCCGAACTATCCCTTTAAAGGAAAAGTCACGTTTTTTGCAATCTGAGCCTTATTTTGGTAATAAAACAAGTAGTTTTACTCACCCATAGCACTTTGGTGTCATATGGAGCACTTCCGGAGATGTTTTAGATTTGCGATCTCCATAATATGAGTTCTCGGGGCACATGTTTGCGGTCTCCAAATAACACAAACTTAAGCACTTTTCAAATCATAGAAGCTCGATATCTTAGTCTACGATTTCGTTTGGTCAAAAGTGGCCTGTAATCCGAGATTTAGCCATAGGTTCGAGTAGATGATGACGCCAGTGCGCATGTCCGGAGTGTGCTCTCAGCTCCCGGGACCCAAACATGAAACGCAAAGCTGTAAACTATGTGTAAATCTCAGATTACAGGCCACTTTTGACTCACACGAAATCGTAGACTAAGACATCGAGCTTCTATGATTTGAAAAGTGGTAAAGTTTGTGTTATTTGGAGACCGCACGGGGCATATTACATGCTCGGGGAATATATTGTATGCCCCGAGCTATGGCTAGAAGTCGCGCTAGGCTATCGCAAATCTAAAACATCTCTGGAAGTGCTCCATATGACACCAAAGTGCTATGGGTGAGTAAAACAACTTGTTTTATTACTTGTTTATAAGGCTCAAATTGTAAAAAATGTTACTTTACTGAAAATATTAAAGGAAAAGTAACAGTACTCTTACTTAAATTGTGGTTAGTCTTAAGTAGTAACTCAGTAAGTCTACAAGTGGCATGGTAAGGTGGTCTTTGGCCTTCTATAGGATTATTGGTGCAACTGCAAGTTATGGTTTGGTTTTCAGCATTAAATGGTGTCACTTTAGTGGCGAGACCGAAGCTTTGGAATGTCTTATAATATGACCAATTAAATGATGCTGAATAGATTATATGTACTAAAACACACATAACATGAAATCACTAACTTTATATGTACAGGTAAAGATTTTCTGACCTGTGAGTTACATTCCAGTTAAAACATTAAAGGGCCCATATTACGCTATTTCTTGATCTAGGTAATAATTAGGGATGATCCGATCATGGAATCGGACGTTACCTTCCAATCAGGATCGGATATATATGTATATATATTCTTATTATTTTTTAACATACCCTAGATGAGATCTATGGTTATGTGGTGGCACAGCATGAGACTTCACACCGAAACATCAATGCGTCCGGTATGACACGCTATTGGTTAAATACACGGAAGCAGGCCGCTCAAAGCGCATATACAGAGAGGAGATAAGAAGAGCGCTATATTGAGCGCTATAAGAACGCCATAATGTTTGGCGAGCATGTCTGGGTCTGGAAATACTATAAAGTTGATGACAACAACATTGCCATAGCAAACGGTGGGATATGTAAACTTGGGATTGCAAGGGGTGGAAAGGGCAACATTTAACACAACAAACCGATACATCACCTAAAAAAAAAACACCCAAAGACGAGTCAGCTCACGCTGCAGGAGAGTTTGAAAAGGAGAGAAAAAATGCCCCTTGACAGCGCGAAGGCACAGCAGACCACAGCCAGGATAGCACAAATGATCGCAATGAGTGACCTACCATTCGCCTCTGTAGAGAACCCTGGATTTCTTATGCTTATGGAGCACGTCGAACCTCGATTTGAATTACCATCTGGCCACTATTTCACAGAGAAAGCTTTGCACCTCGTTATAAGATTTCTGACAAACTACATGTCCTGTTATCAGATGTACCCCGTGTTTCGTTCACCGCAGACATCTGGAGTTCATCTGTGACACTCAGAAAGATTAATAAGTAATAGTTAAATAATAATATAATAATTATTATTATAAGTACACGTGTACTACTACAGCTCGAGACTCGGTATCGGCAGATACTCAAAATCAAATGATCGGAATCGGATAGGAGGGCCAAAAAACCTGATCGGGACATCCCTAGTTATATTGTTGTTTCCTCATCACAAACAGACCTGGAGCTGTTTTGTTTTAGTGACACATTTTTACACATTAATTTATGCTGGGTGCGTCTCAATTCTGTTTTCTCCTTTTATTCTCTCTCATTCCTCTCCTCGACTCTGCAGGAAATGGGTGAGGAATTCCCACCCACAGAGGAGACCCAGGGAGGAGAGAGGAGTAGAGACCAAAATGACCCTGTTGTGTGGACTACTACTTAGGATTATTTTAGAATATTACAATTCCTTTTAAATCAATGTCAGATCAACATCTTTGATTTCAGATAAAAGTGTTTGACCATATTTTTAAATTAAGGATTGTCAAGGATGTCAAACATTCTTTGCTATGGTCCCTGTACTTGTGCTGTTGCAACAATCCAAATTCCTCACTTTGAGACTGTTGTGGATTTTATAGCCTACAAACAATAAAAGAACTGAAAAGTTGTCTTGAATCAAGGTCTGATTTGTTAAAGCACTTGTGCGCACAATCACAGAACTGCCTGTCCCTGACAATGAGTCATCTGTTGCTAAGCTGTAACATAACAATGCACACAGAGTATTAATACCCCACGGGGGGCATAAGGCACAGAATGATGCAAACACATAGGATAAGATAACTCTCCTCCAAGGACAGGGCAGCACAAGGTTGGGTCAATACAAGTCGAGACAAAACACCCAGTAGAACAGGATTATAGCAAGTTATTAGTTAGCTACTTTCAAAACCCAAGACCATTAATCAACAACTTAAAGTGTAAAGATTTCCATAACAAGACTAATACAGTTTTATTGTTGTATCTGATGTCTGCCTCTTGAACCCTCACTCGTGTTTCCTCTGTGGTTTGGGACACCATTTACCATAGCGCATTTGACTGACAGCTGAAAATGGAGAAACAAGAACAGGAAGTGGTTTGAGAGCAAACGGCCCTTCTCTCAAACAGAAAACACTCCGTTCCAGCTTGTGATGTGATAATACAGGAACCGCTACTGTGTCTTTAAACTCCATACCCCTTGACTAGAACCATTTGGATGATTTCAGCAATCTCTACTGAATTAAGTTAAAAGGTAGCTAACTTTAACTTAAACTACCACTTCATGACATCACAAGGTGGAACAGAGCATCTTGAGCTTTGGAGATGTTGAACTGATTAATACAGGATTACTCAAAAGTTTGAATGAAACAAAACATCTTCAGGTATGTTTTTGAGGAGGTAACACTCTAGCATGACTTAAAGCTGACAAGAGTAAATTTTGCCCAATATAACACCTTCAAAAGCCATTAGCTACAAACAAATAAAGAACAGAAGAACAGAAAGAACCAAGAGTTAGTCCTGGAAGTCACTTTTCATCCCTCTACTGCTCAAATGTTACCATGTAACATACAAAATACCACTATTGCAACAAAAACATGCACACGATAAATACTGAGCCCAAAAGTATATTGTTTCAACTTTGGCGGCACGGTGGCTGAGTGGCTAGCGCTCGTGCTTCACAGCAAGAAGGTTCTGGGTTCGATCCCTGGGTCGCCCAGGCCTTTCTGTGTGGAGTTTGCATGCATGGTCTGGGTTTGATCCCTGGGTCAACCGAGCCTTTCTGTATGGAGTTTGAATGTTCTCCCCGTGTCTGGGTGGGTTTCCCCCATCAACCCAAAACCATGCACCTTAGGTTAAATCCTCCAGCTTAGGTCCTGACCAAACCGAGGCAAGAAGATCATGGAGATGGTCCCCGGGTGCAGTAATGAGCTGCCCACTGCTCCTAATAACAGGATGGGTTAAATGCAGAGAAGAATTTCTCCAGTGTGAGATCAATAAAAGTCACTTCTTCTTTCATGTTTTTTTTTTTTGTTTTGTTTTTTTGGATGGTTAAATGCTCCTATAATACACAGAATTGATTCTTCTGAGCTATAGACATATAATAATGTTACCTTGTTTCATTAATTTTTGTTTAATTAGTTTCATTCATGAATTCATGAATTCATTTATTATTAGGCTGTACATCTCCAAATCTCAAAATGCTCTGTTCTATCTTGTGATGTCATGAAGCAGTAGTTTTCATTTGACCTAAATGGCCAATTCCAGGGCTGAAATATAAGCCATGCCCCAATTCCCAGAGTGCACGATTCGGAGCGTGGTTTGAAGGGGGCTCAGACTGCAGTCAAGGCGGTGCATACTTGCTCAGCCCTGAGTGCAGTCCGCGGACCGCATGGCCGTCTGCAAAATGGGACAGGTCTCGCAACTATGGGAAGCAGCCGCCGACTCCATTTTCTCCTGTAGAAGAAGTAGCGCGCGGTGCATACTGGGATATATGAGTGCGCGAAGCGTGCATTTTCACACGCTTGGTCCACGCCCCGATTTCCATGGAAACGACTGCGGTCTTCGGACCGCGTGTTAACTGTGCATGGGACAAAAAAGAAATGGGACAGCAGTCGTCGCGCCGGATGTGACGCACATGCCCTTCAAACCACGCTCCGAACCATGCACTCTGGGAATTGGGACACGGCTATAGAGTTTAAAAACACAGTGGAACATGTTCTGTATTACCACATGACATCACAAGGTGAAACAGGGTGTTTTCGGTTTGAGAGAAGAACTCAGCCTAAATGTGCAGGATTTGTATGTTTGACATGTGAAGCAAACTAAACACAACACCAGGAATGTTTTTGATGGGGAAACTACATTAGAGCAAAGATCAGAATATTGTTTAATATGGACCTTTTAAAGTTCAAGACTGACTCCAGGATCATCCATAGATTTCTAACCTCTAACCCTTTAGAGAGACTGAGGGTGACTGCTGACACAAGTTGTTTTGTTTCCACACTGCTCTGCTCATATGAGTTAGAAGAGTGGGACTACAGTTAGAGGGGAGGAGTGTTGGAATAATTATGTATGTATTGATCTCACTTATCACTGGGCAAAATAAGCTAGAATCCGGATGTGTTTGGACTGGATATTTTATATGACACGCCACATATCCGGACCAGATTTTCACCATATCCTTATTTCTTGAGAATCCATACGTATTTGGACTCCGGATTTCACTGGGTACAATATCTGTTAGTATCCGGAGATATTCTGGCACTCGTGTCTCTCTGTAGCCAGCTCGCTGTCAATGTAAACGCTCGAGCAGCGCTCAGACTAGAGATGCGCGGATGGGCTTTTTTTCCATCCGCAACCGCATGAAAAAAACGTCATCCGTCCGCTTAAAAAAAATGTATTCAACTTATAAATTCAAAACAGAAAATAAGGGAAAATAATTGAGACACACTAGGCTGGCTGTCTCTAGTAAAGAACAAATAACAGTAATATATCAATCACCATAAACAAACAAGACCAAACGGACTAATTAAGACATCGCATGTCTAGAAACCAACAAACTAGAAAAGGGCTGTCTATTTTTTTTTTCTTTGCACTATGCAAGAACAGGATGGCATCTACTGTCTCAGGGTTCAGGCGAGAGCGCCCGGCCTCTATTACGCGTCCTGCTGCGCTGAAGGAGCGCTCACTCGCAGCACTTGTTGCTGGAATTTACAGAATTCTTTTCACCCTACATGCCTAATGAATAATGTGCTCGTTTTTGTTTTTTGTTTTTTGAAAAAAATGTAGGCATTTAAAAAATTTTGGTTGTTCAACCGCCGCCACCCGCCCGAATTTAATAGCCTAAAAATATTATTTTTCGTCACGTTATCCACCCGCTCCGCGGTTTATCCGCGGTGCCCGCGGCTGTGACCGCCATCCGCGCATCTCTAGCTCAGACACTGCCACACCATATGCAGCAATGTTACAGAAGACGGTCAAAGCACTGGACAGGACCAACAAGTCAGTGAACAAGGTAACTGAATCTACATTCTAACAGAATCTTAATTATGTGAAATAGTAATACAGTTGTTATCCTTAGTTTAATGACGTAGATGGGGCTAGGTGGGAGTAAGCTGAACACGCCAAGCCAAAAAATCTAAAATAAAAAGACGCAAAGCAAACTAAGATAGTTCAACAAGGTAGCTCTATGTGCGTAAGATTTGTCCATACGATCAGTCTGGACTTTTAATAGTGCCATCACGTGAAAACACTTTACCACGAAATCTCGCTCATATGCGCAGAAATCATAACGGTGTGAGACGAAACACAGTTGTACAGTGCCGAGCATTCACACACACACACACACACACATATATATACAGGCTTGGGGAGTAACGGATTACATGGAACGGCGTTAAGTAAAAGGATACAAAAAAAAGGTAACTGTATTCCCCTACAGTTACAAAGAAAAAGACGTAATCAGATTACAGGTAAATTTTGTGAAAATGGGGATTACTTAGCAGGATTACAATTTGAAAGCATTTTATGTTATTTCATTTTTTCTTTTAAAGCCGGAGGTCATATGTAGGGAAAACACAACGTACAGACTCGCGCCGTGCGCCGTGCGCCGCGCGCGCTCTGTGAAACAAACTTGCAGCGGCTCGCACTGAACTTCACGCAGGTCGCGCACTACGGACTAAACTTGCAGCGGGCATGGTTTAAAAAAACGCATTTAAAACGGGTGGAAATTTAGGGAGAATTTTATTTTTAAAGAAGACAAAGGGAACAACATCACAGTGCAGTGCAAATTGTGCCTTCCAGCAGTTAAACACCTGTCAATGTCCAAGGATTCTACTTCCAATCTCAAGAAACATTTACAGGTAAGATCGCTAATATTAACACTTTGATACTGACAAGCCCTAAATGTCCTGCTTCAGTCATGTTATGTGTGAATATGAGTCATTTCTTTGTCTTGATTCATTGGTAGGAGCCAGTTTCGAGTTAGCTATCGACTAGCAAACTATTAGCAAGCTAGCTAACGTTAGGGTGACCATACGTCCTCTTTTGCCCGGACATGTCCTCTTTACAGAGGCTGTCCGGGCTGTCCGGCCGGAGTTTATAAAATCCTTCAAATGTCCGGGTTTTTGATTCCCTTGGAAACGCGCTCTGAGAGGCGGAACCCCGGAACGTGTATTCATTCATTTACAAACAAGCGCGCCACGTTCCCCCCCCCCCGCCCCCCCCCCCCCCCCCCCCCCCCAGAATGGGAGGCAGAATGACCAGGGAGAGGAGGAAGGCAAGGAAGACTGAAGAAAAGGAAAAAGAAGGAAAAGGGACTGTTGACTTGAGGCATTATTTGTATATTTTTTTTCATTAGCCATTAGACACATTATTTTGAAGAATGGGCTTACTGAACATTGAAGAATAGGCTAACTCTCTTTTTATTTTTATTTTTTATTTTTCTTAACTAAGATGTAAGTGTCAGCCTTAAGATTGCTTATATTAATAAATATATTATTTATAAAGCAACTGTTTGTGAGTGTTTTGGGCTATTTTTTAGTATATCCAGGTAAAGTGTTCTTTTCTGGGGAATTCAGAAGCACAAGTACGGTCACAAGTACACTTTGTGCATTTGTAGAATGATATTACAATATTTAAACATTATCTAGGCAACATAGTCATGTTAACTGATCCATGAAGACCCTTTAGACAATTCCGAGCAAAGCTGTCGTTAGATGTAGGCCAGCACGCAAGCTGGACGAACATCCTGTCCAGCTGCGGAGATCGGGCAAGATGACTGTCCCGGTAAAACTACAACTTTAACTGAAAATATAATTTCGTTGAAGTCATAGGTGTTTAGGTGTTTGGTTTAGTGAGTGACCTTGTTTTCTAGTGACTTGGCTTATAGTGATAACAGTTGTTAAAACTACACATAGAACTGTACTTGTCCTCCTAAAAACTTAATTGTATTGTAATTTTCTTGTTTTCTTGTTGTTATAGGATATTTGGTGTTAAAGTAATCTAAAAGTAACTGAAAGTAATCAAGTTACATTACTTTAATATTATAGTAGCGGGATTACGTTACTGAATACATATTTTAAGGAGTAACTAGTAACTGTACCGGATTACATTTCTAAAGTAACCCTCCCAACCCTGTATATATATATATATATATATATATTATATATATATGTATATATATATATATATATTATATATGTATATATATATATGTATATATGTATATATATGTATATATATATATGTATATATGTATGTATGTATATATATATGTATATATATATATATATATATATATATATATATGTGTATATATATATATGTGTATATATATATATATATATATATATATATATATATATATATATATATATATATATATATATATATATATATATATATATATATATATATATATGTATATATATATATGTATGTGTGTGTGTGTAGAACACACTTCAAATAATTGTAAAGTAAGTGTTCATTAAAATTCATACATCATTTTATTGTTCTGTCACCATCTGTTCTCAAACTGCCTGGCTGTGCAATGCTGGAATTCATACAGCGGTTGACTTGACTGGGGCTGACAAAGTAGGTCTGAATCTGTAAAATTACTTAAAAAAAGAGGCAGGTGTTCACACAAACTCTTTATTGCTCATGGCTATAATCTGTATTGCTATATAAAGCAAACAAGTGCAAATGATCATTTCAATAACAATAGCAATCATTTTAAGCATATACAAGTTGGCAAATTCTAACAGTATAATCAGGAGGAGAGTGGAATGCCAAAATAACAAATATAAAAACTTTTCACTCCTTGACTGATTGAAACAGGATTAGACAATAAAAAGGCACACACCCACCCTACAAAACATTTACAAGCTATATACACCTTGCAGAGGGAATTATTACTACGACATTAACTCTTTCTTCTCTTATTAAGGAAAATTTTACTTTGGAGCAGCATGAAGCACACTGGGCAAGAACCCTTTTGAACGGAATGTATGAAGCCTTTGACCATGGGACATATTGCATTCCCCAGACAGTGCAGGTACTGTTGTTGCCAAAGTGCCACTTGTCACCATGTTCCTCAAACCAGTTTATCTCAGCAACAACATGTTCAGCTACTGAGACAGAACCGTCCCTCATAATGTACACCTGTACCTTCCAAATGTGCTCTATTAGTCCAGGGCGTGTTGGTGCAGCTGGGTTAATGATGGGTTCACCTGTTAGTCCATCACAGCTTAACCAATGAGCACATACCATTGCAGAGGATCCAGTTCGATATCCTGATGTCGAAAAGATATCCCCAGCTAAACTAAATCGGTTACAGTAGGTGTAGTGTAAAGATACTCTCAAAATAGTTTCATTTGGATACAGCTCTTTAAACATGGATGTGAGTGCAGAGTTTTGGGCTATAGACATTGTGCTTTGTTTGATAGGAGGAAGCATTATTTCCAGGGCTTTGTCATAGCCATACCAGTGAGTAGGCATCAGGTCATGTGCAAGACAGTGTAAATGATTGTAGTGCTCAGATGTCACAATTGTATTGTTACTGACATTGCTGAAAAGGCCCTGAACCTCAACATTAAATGTTTCAGGAAATGTGTCTGTCAGCTGGGTACCAGCAATCTGCCATTCAGTGAGCCACTTCCGCATTATGTTTAGCTCAGTGTCACGGTTGTTGGTGTGGTACTGCCCTAGTGTGCCGTTAGCGCGTTCAAAAGAAAAGCACCAAAAGCCATGAACTGGTCCATAATCTTGAATGCACGTTTTTAAGTGTAAATGAAGATGCATGTTCATACTACACCAAGATTTGCCATATCGTGACTGAAATGAGATGCAGAACATCTTAAGGCATCTGTGTGCATCCTCAAGGTCAGTCTGAGTGATTACACGACAACATAAGAGTTGGGCAGCTGAAACGAACATTCTCCAGATTACATAGTCATTCTCCGGTATGATGCCTTTCAACGCGTAGGTAGAATACACACAGACCCACAACTTCCATTGGGCAGCAGTAAAGCCATCAAAACCAGCAGCAACCTTTGAGGGTAAACCTGAGTCAGTGCTACTTGGCAGTTTCATAGAATTAACCCTTTCCTGAAGGACTTCAAAGTTGTCTTTCGACAGGACCCCTAGCTCCTTCCAAGCTTGCATGACCCTTTTTGCCGTGCCCTCTAAAATGTTGTGCATTGGATCGATTACATGCATGCGCACCACATCTAAATAGGGTAGGTCCTGCAGACAACTGTATCTAGCCCCGTACATACTCTCAATTTGAGCTCTCTCTGCTTTATTTTTAGCCATCTTCGCTCTCTTGGCAAACTTGCAGTGCTCTGTATTGGTACGTAATGGCCAATCATCCTCAAAACCAGAGAAGTCTGCCTTATTTTCCTCTGTTCTAGGAAAGGATTTTGTGCACTTACTGCAACCCTTTGTAGCGAAATGCCCAAGAAATCCAGCCACCTTTCTTGCTGCAGGTATGTCGCTGGCAATACACATTAGAGCTGCACGAATTGAATGCTGTCTGCCATCTTTATCAATACACTGAACCCCACCCCACAACACTTGAAGGTCAGCAACCAGAGGCTCTAAAAAGCCGTTGATGTGGTATGCAGGCTCATTTGGACCTGGAATGATTCCCGCAACGATGATGTTCTTATACTTGCATCTTTCCTCCCTGGGAACATTCATAATGGTGAGATAGATGACCCCTACAGAATCTTGAATGTTTTTATATGGTTGAAACCAATCCACATTAAGCATAAGACCAAGATTACCAGGTATCTCTAAAAATGGCTGACCAGCAACTGTACCAAAATCTTTCCAGACCTGCCCATCATAGACATCTGCATATGTTCCCTCTGAGACAGTGCGATGCCTCCACTTTTCACAACTTTCAGAGAATCCAGGTCTCATCATTAAATCCTTGATTGACTGTAGAAGGCTCCGGTAGCAGTAGACCTTCTTTGGCCACAGGTGTTCTCTACCCCCCTTTCCCACAACTGACCTCATTAGCACAGTACCACACTTCTGTCTGAATTTTTTCTGAGGGTGTTTTGGATAGGCTACGTGGTAACATGTGTTGCTTACTCTCCCAATTACCTTTCCATGTATATCAGACACTGTCTTGACTGCCTCATCTAAACTATAAACAGAATTGCACTTTGGACAGACTATATACTTAATGAAGTCATCTGTATTGACGCCTAGGTGTTTTCTGACAAGGTGCATTGAAGTTGGGAAGTGTCTGGCTAGATCTCTGATGGCATCAACATGTAGAATTGTGCCTATTGCTTTCAGAAAAACTTTAAGTAGCCCTAAAAGAAAAGTGACACAAATGCCCTATCAGAAACGGTGAAAAAACACCTCCATTTGGAGAGTAAATACAGTATCAACAAGACTAAAGTGTTTTGTCCGCTGGAAACCTCCATGGGGCCACTTTCAGTTTCTTCAAGCAAGTCTCCGTCTTCATCAGTGACTACTTCTGGATCTTCAGTTGTAGACTGTGTAGGAGACAAATTAATATTGTAAATTGATTATAAATTGAATGAAACTCACAGAGCTGGATAACCAAATTTTTCTGTTTGCTTGCAGCATACTGAAAATCTAAGCTGCCTAGGGCCAATGGAAATATGTGTCCAGTTTTTAAAGTGAAAAGTGGCTGCAGGTCTTACTATTCATTTCAGGGCAGTCTGTATGACTGTGAGCCGAGGGACACAGTTTTGCCAACTGTGGTATTTGGTGTAAATGTAATGTTCCACTTTTGACTGGATTTACATTACATTATCAAGATCATAGAATGAAGCTCTCATGGGTAGGATTAAAAATATTTACCTGGTCATCCAAGGAATCCGAGTCTGAAGGCAAACTGCTCACCTGAATAATTAAGCCAAATTAACACAAACGTTAGTTTTAAAAGTGAAGGTTGACTTATAACACACTTATACTGTTTTCAACCACTTGACATGTCTTTACCTCTTCTTCATCCATAGGGCCTTCACAGTCACTGCTCGGCTCTCCCTGCACACTTGTGTCCCCCTGTAGAAAATTATTGTACATTGGCTTTGATGAAGTTGTATACAGCAAATATTCCTATAACATGTAGACTGCATGTCTACCTACCCATTCATCCTCAATCCAGTGCTCATGCTGTTCTGTCTGGAAGTTCCTGGTCTATTGGTGAGAAACAATTTAGCACAATGTTTTTTTTAACATGCTGATATTGTGCCTTTGTCAGTTGACTCACCTGAGATATCTTGTCATTTCTCTCTGCGTGAACTGTCTGCCTTGTGGTTAACTGTTGAGAAATTGTTATTGATGAGGTCATGCATAATAAAATGAGTAAAAAAAAGTTATGTATTGCATTTTATTATCTTGCATATACTGATTCTGCAGGCTGCAGGCCTTCTAACCCTATTTGGTCTGTGGGTTATTTTGTCACATAACCTATAAGTACTGATGGCCTACTGTTTGTATTGGTGGTTTTGGGAAAGGGGTGGGGAGCTAACTGTACTGTACAACAAACATTGAAGTAGCTACAGGGTTGTGGGTCTGTCAAGCAAATGTGCAAAAATTATAAAAGCATGAAACTGTAAGTGAGCAACTGTAAGTGAAATTAGGCTACTTTCCATTATAGGCCCCAACATTTCTAGCATTTCTAGTGATCCATACCATAGGACATCAAGTCAGCAATATTACAATAGTCAGAGAATGGAACAAAGAACTCACCCCTTCAGCAACAGCTCTACGGTGCCTGTAGAAAGTTGATTTTGACACCATGGCATCGCAATGGTCGCAGTAGTGATAGCCCTGTGTTGACATTGGGCTATTGGTTTTTGGTTTTCTTTTTAATAAAATAATATAATCGAAGCGCTATAGATCTCCAAACACTGAACTGTGATCAGTTCTCTGCTGCTGCTCTCATTATCCCGCTCAAAGCCGCTGTCCAATCGCATTTAACAGAACGTTGTAATTATTGGCTCTGATTGGCTCTCATCACAGCAGCCCATATTAGAGCGAAATCTACTAATCTAAGTTTGTCACTTTTTCTACTCAGTCTGGACTCCGGTTAGCAGCTAGGCAGGCAGTAGGTTGTACCAGAGACTTTTTTTTTATATATAGACTGACTTTGGTTCTACAAACTGTGAAATGGAAACACCACGCAAAACACCTGCTGACATTTCACGCGCCTGGCGAACAAGTTCGCGATCGCGTTTTGATGGGGAGGTGGAGAATCCCACTCTCAGAGATGTTTTAAGGTAAGTTGAAATATCAGAATTGCTATTTGGCGGGTGAATGACAAGCTGGTTGATGGAATGATTGGGACTTTGTGAAATTGGGTGGTTTTTAGAGCCGCCAGGCGGATTTTGAACATTTCTGGACGAAACCATGAGCTACATTACGCAACCCTGCTTTTTTTGGCGCCAGGCAACAGCGAACTGTGCTGGATAGGAATATAAAACGATATTCATATACTGTTGACACAATTTCACGCCATAGCGTGAAAGTTGAATTAAACTAATGGTGTCTAAAACAACCGCGCATGCAGAAAAGTGAAGTTTATAGCTTATGTATTGACATCTGAACAAATCCATGAGGCGGGAGTAGGTCGAGTTTCTCCGAGTTCGCTTGTCTCACTTGTCCCACTTGAAATGTCATTTCAGTGCCATGTTTGTAGTGGGAGGTAGGATTAATCGCATCTCCTACTAGTTTGGATTGGGTCTGGAACGCACCATAATTCCAACGAATGAACACTGAAATCCATTAATTTAATGTATTAATTTTAACTAATTTATTGCCGTTTTTGTCAAATGCTGGTATATTTCGCAAAATGAGAGTATATATGTATGTACAGGAAATGAATGTTTTAATACGCATCTGTCAGTGGCCATGCTTCCACCATGTATATGCCTGAATTGGTTGCGCTAAGTAACACCAGAGTAATGACATTTATGAATGCGGTGGAGACTTGAAGGTAATATGTAGGAATGTGATATAAATGTATATTGCAACTGTGCTGCTTATTTCCAAAATCTTTTCATGAATATTTAGTAAAAGTAAGTAAGTAATAAAATAGTTCTGCAGATTAAAAAATGTCTTTTACTGGAAATTCAAAATGACAGACATGGAAAAGATTTCTTTCCTTTCCCAGTCAAAATTAATACTTAGAATTTGATGGTGGTGGTTAGTATTCATGAAAAGGTAACATTTGTGAATGAGCAGCATGCATTCTGGAAATAAACTACCTTTTAAACATGCGTTGACAAAACAGATTTGTAGTCATTGCTTTTGCCCCAAGTTAGATGTAGCTACATCGCAAACGTTACAAAAGACAATGAGATGTTGAAATTAATGTTTCTGAATGCTGCAGGGCAATCGGTGACCTTCGTGGTTCTGTTGATGAACTGAGAAACGAAGTGAGGACCCTCCAGGATGCTGTGATGCAGCAGCAACACTCTGACCCACACATGACCCAGGACATCCACAAAGTCCCTTTGGAGTTGGCGGTAACACTTGATTGTGTGTTTTTGAGAATAGGACACAAACTGGACTCATGTATGTGTCCCATAACTAGGCTGACCTCATTATCCACTGTTTCTATATTGGTCGTCTTAACCACATACAGTTGTATTATAATTTTTCTTATTCAGGCACGGGTGAGGCGCATTCACCGTGGGCTTGGGGAACTGCAATGGGCTGTTGGACCAAATGATTGGTATGTTCAATTTCACAAGGATACACATTGATTTAAAGGAAAAGTAACGTTTTTACAATCTGAGCCTTATTTTGGTAATAAAACAAGTTGTTTTACTCACCCATACTACTTTGGTGTCATATGGAGCACTTCCGGAGATGTTTTAGATTTGCGATCTCCATAATGTGAATTCTCGGGGCACATGTTTGCGGTCTCCAAATAACAAAAGTGGCCTGTAATCCCAGATTTAGCCATAGTTTCGAGTAGATGAGGAGGCCAGTGCGCATGTGCGGACTGTGCTCTCAGCTCCCGGGACCCAAACATGAAACGCAAAGCTGTAAACTATGGATAAATCTCGGATTACAGGCCACTTTAGACTCAAACGAAATCGTAGACTAAGACATCGAGCTTCTATGATTTGAAAAGTGCTAAAGTTTGTGTTATTTTGAGCCCGCACGGGGCATATTACATGCTCGGGGAATATATTATATGCCCCGAGCTATGGCTAGAAGTCGCGCTAGGCTAACGCAAATCTAAAACATCTCTGGAAGTGCTCCATATGACACCAAAGTGCTATGGGTGAGTAAAACAACTTGTTTTATTACCAAAATAAGGCTCAAATAGTAAAAAAACGTTACTTTTCCTTTAAACGTAAACGCTTTTTTTTTTTTTTTGCAATTGGGGCCTTAATTATGATGCAGTTTGAAGTTTACTACTCACCCATGGTACTGCTGTGTGAATTGGAGCCCTCCGGGAGAATTTAGGTTGCGTTATACCCACAAAACGCAATACAGCGAGAGTTGACAGGGCATTGCTTTGCAGACGCTAAATCGGTTATTTTCTAATACAGTGGTACCTCACCTTACGAATGACCCAACAAACGAAAATTTCAAGTTACGAAACGCCTTCACGTTAAATTTTGGTCTCTAGATACGAAAGAAAATTCAAGTTACGAACCGCGAAATCTCAAAAATTTAAATAATGCGCGCTCAGTCACACATTATACGCTTTTCTTAGACTGGATTTAAACTTTTCTCACATTTCTCTCTTGTTTAAACACTCAAATATAAATAGATTTTCAACAAAATGTATTAATGGTGAAGTGTGGGGGGAAGGGCGGAGAAGTGTGCGCGGCGGAGACACGTGTGATAGCGCAGCATGACCCGGCGCGGGGCTGACAGCAGGTCTAGACCTGGACTAAACCAGGACTGGACCAGGACTAAACCAGGACTAGACCAGGTGGATTAAAGCGCCGTCTGAGCGTATGAACGAGCCGCGGTGGTCTAGACCAGGTCTAGTGGAGGCACGGCTTGAGCACGGGTCTCGTTCATGCGCTCAGACTGCGTGCGGTCCCCCTCTCTGCTCGCCTCAGCCGTGACTCGAAACGAAACCAGGAAATAGACCCGCGCGTGGCGCTTTAATCCACCTGGTTTAGTCCAGGTTTAGACCTTGGTCTAGACCTGGTCCAGTCCTGGTTTAGTCCAGGTCTAGACCTGCTGGCAGCCCCGCGCCGGGCCATGCTGCGCGCTATCACACATGTCGGCGCGCAGTTTTCTCCCTCGTCCTCCTTTCCCCCACACTTCACTATTAATACATTTTGTTGAAAATCTATGAAAGTTTGAGTGTTTAAACGAGAGAGAAATGTGAGAAAAGTTTAAATCCAGTCTGAGAAAAGCGTCTCTACGCAGAACACAATGTTACACTATTAAAACAAAGTTACACTATAAAAAAAAAAACTTGGATCGGGGCCTTGGAACGAATCAGGCTTTTCCCATTGAAATAGTTACTCAACTTACGAATTTTTCACGTTACGAATCCACTTCTGGAATGAATTAATTTTGTAAGGTGAGGTACCACTGTATGTCTATTGTGATGCAGTAGTGTTAATTCCATTGCAGTCCCATTTCACAGTTTTAAACGTCTGGGCTTCCCAACAAAATATAATCTTAACTGACATGCAAATGCGACATCATGATGTCACGTGTGCGCCTTAGCTCAGATTTTATTTTGGTGGAAATTCTCCTGGAGGGCTCCAATTCGCACAGCAGTACCATGGGTGAGTAGTCAACTTCAAACTACTGTTTCCCTTTAGTTTTACGTTGCTGTGATGGAATTCAGTCAACTGAACTGTCTGGATAATTTGTCAACTTACTGTCTGTCAACTGAACTCAAATGGATAAATAGTAAAAGCCTTCAATTGGCCAGCTGTCAGTGTTATGCCATAGAATCATACACTCTGGTGAGGCATCTGATCACAGTCTTCTTTATCCCTCCATTCCTTGGTTTTCGAAGGGGTAGGTCCACAGGGGGGATATTTGATCGGATACGTAATATGTAAAACGTTCAGTGAGGTGACTTTTTTTTTTTTTTTTTTGCTTTAATCCCTGGATACAAAATACTTTATTGCCATTTTAATGAATTGAACCTATGTCCAATAATGTGTTTTCAGCTTTAGGTCACCCCATAATGAGGAGGTGACCAAGGCCATCATCCAAGCAATCCAAGATTCTGGGGAGAGCTGGGGACCCGAGAATCTACTTAGAAGTAAGTCTTACACTCTTGTGATAATGATCTACATTGCCTCCAGAAATGCCAGGTCTTTGGTGATGTAAAAAATGACATAATTTCACTTTTTCCACCTTTTACTATTTTTAACCTGTACAATGCAATTGAAAAACAAAGTCAAAGCTTTAAAGGGAAAAAATAGCAAATAAAAACCTTTGGGTTTTATTATAGCACTCAGATGTTTTGGGCAGGAATCTATCAGCACACCTTGACATGGCAATATGAACCCACTTTTCTTTGCAAAGGCACTCCAAATCTGACAGATTGTGAGTGCATGTCCTGTATACAGTCCTCCTCAGATCACCCGACGGATGTTCGATGGGATGCAGGTCTGAACTCTGTCTGGGCCATTCTAAAAGGCCAACGGTTTTGTGCCTGTACCATTGCCACTGTGGAACTGTTCATAATTCCCTTTTCCCTGACTAATGCCCCAGTTCCAGCTCAAGAAAAAAAGTCACAAAGCATGATGCTGCCAACACCATGCTTCACTCTAGGCATGGTGTTATTTGGGTTATGTACAGTGTTGTTTTTGCCACACATACTTTTTGGAAGTATGTCCAAAACGTTCAACTTTGGTTTCATCAGTCCATAACACATTTTCCCAAATGCTTTTGGGAGATTTCAGATGTCTTTTTTCTAAATTTACTCTACCATGATTAAAGTGTTTTATTTTATGCTGTTGTATGCTGGGTAACACTGGAGGACAGGAACAGGGTAAATAAGCTTATAAAGAAAGCAGGGTCCATCACTGGTGTTTTTAGTACAGTGGTCCCTCGCTCTATCGCGGTTCACTGTTCGCGGCCTCGCTGTTTCGCGGATTTTTTTTTTTTTTCCCCAATTTTTTTTGGTCATTTTTTTTTTTTATAGTGTAACTTTTTTTTTTTATAGTGTAACAATGTGTTCTGCGTCCTGATTGGCTAAGAGACTAGACCAGGACTAAATGTGGACTAGACCAGAACTAAACCAGGTCTAGACCAGGTCTAAACTAGGTCTAAACCTGGACTGGCCCTGGACTAAACCAGGACTGGACCAGGTCTAGACCTGGACTAAACCGGGAGTAGACCAGGTCTGAACCAGGATTAAATCACTCCGTGCAGCTTTTGCGTTCGTTTGTGCGTGTTTTCAACAAAATGTATTAATAGTGACGCGTGGGGGGAGACACGGCTCCGGGAGCACCAACCCCTTGGAGAAGTGCGCGACACGTGCTGCTCTGTCATGGATTTGTCCACGATAAACCCCTCATCGTGGACAAATCGGTGACAGAGCAGCACGTGTCGCGCACTTCTCCAAGGGGTTGGTGCTCCCGGAGCCGTGTCTCCCCCCACGCATCACTATTAATACATTTTGTTGAAAATCTATGAAAGTTTGAGTGTTTAACCTAGAGACAAATGTGAGAAAATGTTAATTCCAGTCTGAGAAAAGCGTATAATGTGTGTGGTGAGGCATTTACAGCCTTAAAACATGTAGAATAATTGTAAAATATAAAGTTGTCCTACTTCGCGGATTTCTCTTATTATCTCTTGTTATTTCTGTAACCTAACCCCCGCGATAAATGAGGGATTACTGTACTGTGGAGCAAATCTTAAAGGAGTGGGTGATTGAGAGGTGAACAGGGGGAAGTGTAAGGATGACCACCCACTGTACATCATGTTCACTAAAAGTGGTAGGAGCCAAAGGCTCCTCCTACCTAGGTTCTCCACTAGATTTAGGAGGTCTTTTGTTCCTGCAGCAATCAGACTTTTCAACAATAGCTGAGCACTATTTTAATGTTGTGGTTCTTTTTGTATTTCTATGATGGGATGTCACTTATTTATTTTTAGCTCTTTATTTTTTATCTGTTACACTAACTTGTGTCATTGTCTTACTATTGCGTGTGTATATGTTGTATGAATGGTCAGGTGGCATAATTTCCCCTTTGGGGATTAATAAAGTCTACTCAATCATTCACGCACCTACTCAAAAGTCTGTTAACTCTACTTCTTACTGTCTTGCAGAAGCTTGCAATAGGTTCTATGAAAACCTGAAGGCCCAAAAAAAAATGGACCTAGCTGGGAGGACCGATGCCATAAGGAAGAAGAAAAAAATGAACAGCCGACGTGACCGGGTAGGTAAACCCCCAACACGCCTCAAACTGGCATCACACCCTGATGTGATACATTCACATACAGTACATACACAGATACATTCTTTTGAAATGTGTTGCTTAATATTGCTCTCTTCTTTGTAGCTTTTCAAGCAGCGGATTCAGGTGGCCAAGGACCTCCTTGATGAAGATGACCTGACCTATTTAAAAGGAGCAGACGCAAGCCTGATGTCGGACGAGGAGAGTGGAGATGAGGACAAGGGCACTTTACTGGTGCTGCGGCCAAGATGGAGACAGGCCAGGCTTAACCGCATCCTGCACCGGTGCCAGCAGGCCTTAGAGAACAATGGTAGATGCGGGAAAAAGCCAGCATGTCTCCGGCGCCGTATAGACTGCGGCCAGCCATCAACGCGCAGTCCCCCGGCCAACAAGCCAAATTATGTGTCCTAAATTAATTAATAAACACAACTTTATCAAACGTTCTTGTCTGTTGTATAAAATGTATATTGTGATGAGTTTTGAGTTTTTATTCATGCTAATCTGTTTATCATTTTGGTCAATGTCTGTGCTATTTTAAAATATAAGGCATATAATTAAAATATTAACTGAGTTACCAGCCGCCTAGTCAGTAGTACACTGTAAAACTGGTATATAAATATCTTGAAAATGTTGCATGATCATAAAGGCTATGGGTTTCACGATACAGTGGCCTTTAAATGCCTGAAAAAATAAAGCTCCCTAGTGAATGCTATAGCATTTGCTAGCTAGCTAGCAAGCTTGAGTATCCTGACATATCCGGAGGTGAGCGCAGTACCAGAACGTGACGTATCCGGAGATATACCAACAGCGAATACGTGAAACACGGACCATATCCAGTAAGTATCCGGAGAACCGGATATGTAGCGTGTCGACACAGTGCCATTCCGGAGTTCGGAAATGCTCCGTATACGAGAATTGACACCAACGTATCCGGAGCGTGTCAATCCGAATATCTACGGATATTGTGAATATCCTGGGATATACGACTACAAACACCCCCGGAAACAATGCTATTTTTCCCAGTGATATATTTTACATTGATATCCATTATATGTTTAAGTATATTCTCACAGTATATAATGACAGTATGATTATTGCTTGTGTTAACTGTGTGTTTTTCTGAGAGTTTGCAGAAGTTCCGGATGCACTCTAGTCGAATTCCACTGGTGTCGCTAAGTCTCAGAAACGCCAGGTCACTGTGAACCTAAAAAACAGGAAACTGCTGGAAGAGATGTAACCATTACTATTTGAGATCAACTAGGAGAAAGATTAAACTTGTATTCTCCCACAGCTCATGTATGGTATGCATGTTCCCCCTCCCTTCAGATGGGCTGTGGTCATGATATAACCGGGGTTCCCTAAAACTGAATAAAAAGAGAGCGGGGTGCGGCAAGATCCCTAGAGGCGCACGGAGTGGAATGTGCTCAGCGATGTAACTGGGGCTTTCTTCTCTGTCCGCACCCCTCTCGAGAGTAATTGAATTCAAAATAATCTCTCCTGTCTTTCTTCTTGTGTATCTTTACATGTTGGTGTTTAGAATTCCAGATCTATCAAGGAGCTTCTGTCAGAGGAGCAGGAGCTTCTGTCAGAGGAGGAAGGGCTTCTCTCAGAAGAGGAGGAGCTTCTGTCAGAGGAGGACGGGCTTCTGTCAGAGGGCAGCAGCTCAGTAGTTTCATTTTTGTTTTGAAACTTTTTTACCTTTATCCAGGACACGCAGAGACAGGACGTGCAGCTGTGATGGCAACTTACATAGAAGAAGGAAAACATCTGACTTTGGCTAAATTGAAGGAACGAACAAACAACCAATATCTGGAGAAGATTTCACCAGAAAATAAATTTAAAATTGCAGCTTATCCCAGACCAGAGCTCCATGTGACTCATGTGAGCCACAGCACTGATGGGAAGGGTCTGTACGGCATCAGGGCGAAAAGAGGATTCAGAAATCGAAACTCTGATGAATACAAGGTGGTGTGGTTTAGTCTGACTGTCACTCCAGAAGACCTAAGCAGGGCTGAGACAAGGAAGATGAAGATAGTGCATCCAGGCGGGCTCGAAGAGGAGTTCACACCGAGGGGAGCATATGGGGGGCGGGGCGGGGGAGTCCTAAAGAATTTCGCCTCGTCTGCGGCCTTCTTGCCCAGCTCCAGGTACGGCTCATATCGTTTCACCTTTGATCTGATGGACATCCTGGAGGAGTACAGATATCAGGTGAGGGATCTGTGTCTATCCTACAAACACCTTCACGCTCAGTTCCTATTTGGAACATGGCGGCTACTACAGCTATGTCCATTTATGTATACTGTCTATGCTTGTATCTTGTTCAGTTCTGCAATGGGCACAACCCTGTCATGAGAACGTGGAAAACTAAGCTGTACCGACAGGAAGTGATGTATGCAGTGCTGGTTCACAGCCCGGACGACCCCAGGTTTGCAAAGTTCCCTCGGCTGAATGAGACCCGACACAGCATCTGTGCGTTCAGACAGGAGCCAGAACCATACTTCCTCTGGAGACCGCAGGCCATGTGTGCGACGCACCGGTAAGACACTGTTACACTGTACTGCCCCCTACTGTCTGACGATGCAGAGGGTCCTGACATATTGTTCCTGTTTGACACTGTTTATTCTGCTTGCCCTAAGGCCGAGGGGATATAGTCTTACATGGCTCTCCAGCATCCCCTGGGAAGTTGTAATGGGACAAAAACATTTTAATCATTGATAGTGGGGTTTATATGCAGAAGTCAGCCCTTTATCACTGTTTGCAATTTTAATTGTTTAGTTTGTAAAATGCTGCCTGTTTCTTTCAGTTTTGAGCTGGTGAAGTCCAGGGGCTCTCTGTCTGCTCGTCCGCAGCATAAGCAGTATTTTGTGTGGGATAATGTGGCTCTGGCTCTGGTTGTAGATGATAAGGTATGGTCACATTCTTTATCTGTACAAATATGTTACAACATAACTATGAACTATGAACTATGGACTATCACAAATCAACAGTCTCAACTTTCATGAGGTTAAGGTTTGGGTATGTTCCACATTTGTAGTTATTTGTGAAGTTAAATCCATAACCCTCCACATAAGATTAAGCCTTTATTGGTCTCACACGCAATGACACACGGGAGAAATTTGACTTCTGCATTTGACCCATCCTTTTTAAGAGCAGTGAGCAGCCATCTTTTCTTTTTTTTTTTGGCGACCGGGAGGCAGTACCGTGAAGGGTCTTGCCCAAGGACCCACACTGTTTAGCTCATTGCCAGAGGGGATTTGAACCCACAACCCCCAGGGGGAAAGTCAGTGACTTACCAGTTGAGCTAACCAGCCGTTAGGTAGAGTTAAGATAATGTTAACCATAACTTCAAAGAGGGGGTATTTTATATCCATGGGGTATTAACTGCTAACAAATGACATACTTACATCACCATGTTATCTTTTATTGTTTTGAAAATGCTATATTTGCAGAAACCAACATTTTTGTTGTCAGTGATAAGTCACTCCCCCTTCAGAGTGACATAACAATACAAACTGTGTGCATCACGTTAATTAAACTACTGCAGATCGCACCAGGTTTGTGAAGTTGTTATGTATAGTTTTGTATCATGTTTTTGTATATTTATGGAGAGTTATCATGTGGGAGCATGGACCATGTAGGCTTGTGGGCAGAGTCTGGTACCAGTTTGTACTGTTGAGGAGGGCTCAAATAGAGCCTGGGAGAGATTGCTAAATTACTCCAACATACATGGATGACATCTAAAACATCTCCTGTATGATTTTGATGAGGGAGCAACATTGTAACATTGTAGAAGGATGATCAAAGGAGAAGTTCAGTTTGTCAACTGGACAAAGTTTGTTTGGTTGAAAACGTTTCGCCGCTCATCCGAGAGGCTTCGTCAGCTCTGGCCCTCATGCTGTTTCGACCCTGTTTATATCTAGCTGCAAAGGAGGAGCTATCTACCCTGAACAAAGCTCTGACCCCTCCCCGCTACTCTCTTTTGTTTTACGAATTCCTCTGGCGTCTTGTATTAGCATATCTATCAGCCCTAGGCTGCTCTCACTACACTGAAACCACTCTGAGCCCATCAGCTAATCTGTCTCTTTGTATTTCAAATTTCTCTGGCGTCCAATTCCCTATTCACGACAACGACCCTCTCCACCCCTCTGCAATGGCTTGTCTGTCCTAATGATTCTTTGTTTGAGAATCGAATTATAGATGGGAGACAGGTTGTGTCTAACTCCCCCATTTCTGTTTAACGACGGATTCTCTTTTTTGACAATAGCTCCTCCTTTGCAGCTAGATATAAACAGGGTCGAAACAGCATGAGGGCCAGAGCTGACGAAGCCTCTCGGATGAGCGGCGAAACGTTTTCAACCAAACAAACTTTGTCCAGTTGACAAACTGAACTTCTCCTTTGATCATGGATTCTACCTGGACGACTGAGGGACTTTTCACGCATTGTAGAAGGATACAAAAATCCTCTTTGGCCATAGTTCTTTAACCATGACCTGTACCAAGACCATGGCTCTACAACAAGGCCCTTCCCCATTAAAAATGACAGTCCTCTTCAGTCATATTGTCCCAGTCGCCAGAGAGAATGATGTTGTTCAGAGAAGTCACTAAATAAGTTGAGGCTCAGGTGATGGTGTGATTCCTCTGTACCTCTGTACCTTGCTCAAGGGCATGTTTGTGTTTTACAGGTGCTGCGTTTCAGCGGCAGGATGCTGCGGAGGAGTCTATGGTTCTGTGAGAAGGAGGAGGGGGTGCACCCCAAGGTGATCTTTGATCCGTATGACAGAGCAAACGGAGTCGTGTGCCGACTGTGGCCTTATTCAGGAAGTCTGTGGAGGTTTGACAGCCTGGAACAACAGTGGGACTTTTTATACTATATAAATGGACATAGATAAACCTCTAGCTGCCACGTTCCAAAATGTAAGTGAGGAAGTGAGCATGATGAGTTCCATCAACTCCAATTCACTTTCTATTGAAAAACGCCCCTCTCTATAACTGCTGCTGCTCTAACGTTAGCAGCAGGTTTGAATGCCAAATTATGATCTCATTCATTCATCATTCATTCATTTAACAAATAATAAATAAAGTCATTCTGCCTTTTTCTAACAGTATTTATTATTTATTTATTTATTGAGTTAAACCCTATTCTGAAAAAATGACTTTTTAGAGCTTGTTAACCACCTTCACATTGACTCTTTGAAGTTTTATTTAGACTGATTCATTCAATCTTTATTCTCCTGTATTGAAGACATCATAGCTTCAATCTATCCTCATTTTCACCTCCACCGGTACATGCCCACTGTGACGTGCGCACTTCCTTCTACAATTTTACAGCATCCAGCTGTTACAAAATCCACTGTTCGCTTAAGTGATGTGCAGCTATCAATAGGAGGGTTCAATATTGCATTGGGTGTCACAGATTATAACTATACTAGTATACTAATCACAAGCACCATATGTCTGCTTTAAAGCTGCACTAATGAACTTTTCAGGTGGGTTTAGTCTCCAAGGAGAAGCAGGTGGCAAACCCTTCATCTGAAAAGTGACAGCATAGCTTTAAGGTTTGTCATGTTGGCAGTAAAATAATAGATGTACGTGTAACACCTGTACAATATAAAAGTCAAACAAAAGACGTAAAATAAATGACACCACAAACAGGACAAAAAAAACCTGTGCATTTACATTTGTTCAGAGGTCCTATATTTCACAAAACTGACTCTTGTGAGCTTTTAGTCATGAGTAATCCTGGATTATTAGTCTGTCTACCAGAGGCGGTTCTTGGGGGGGGCGAGTGGGGCAATTGCCCAGGGCGCAACTTCGTGAGGGGCGCCGTGCCGAGCGCTTGAAAAAAAAATATTATCTATCATATCACTGTGTAGGAAATTGGCAAATTGGCGCCCCCTCTGGCTGCAAGTGCCCGCGCAATACATTCCCTTTCACGCGGGCCAATGCGCAGCGCAGAGACCTGCTGGAGCCTACACTGGCGCGAGAGGAAAAGGAAGAGAGAATGAAAGAGAAGAGAGAGAGAGGATTCACCCCCTCCCTCTCTGCGGCCGGCTGCGAGTCCAGCTCACACTACCACGATTTGACCAATGTCACGGTTCTAGTTGCTACCAGGAATTGACCAATGATAGCTCCTACCAAGAATGCACACGCTCGCATCGGGAACACGGAAACTACAGAAGACAATAGTAAACGAAGTTAGTATAACGCAACATTTAATCACTTTTAAATCGATCGTTCACCCTCCGTGGTATTTACTACGAATACAACGTACAACGTACACGTACAAAGACACACTTTACATGGGACTTTGTAGAGATGCGCGATCAGCACTTCATCAATACTTCATCTCGGAGCTCTTTCGGATTTGCTGGACAGTATCTCATCTTTGCTTTTGGTAAGTCATGTCATGAAATGTGTTTGTTTCACTATTCTATTTTAGCGCTATTATATTATATTGTATTATATTATATTATATTATATTATACTGAGGAGAAATCTGTGTGAGGAAAGTGAGGAATAGTTGTGTGTGATAACTTTTTGTTTGTGTGTGTGCCTGTCCAATCTGTAGAATAAGACAGAAGAAGCATAAATGTTTAAGGGGAGAGTAGCCCACTTTGTGTGTGAGTGTGTGTGTGTGTGTGTGTGTGTGTGTGTGTGTGTGTGTGTGTGCGTGTGTGTGTGTGTGTGTGTGTGTGTGTGTGTGTGTGTGAGTGTGTGTGTGTGGGGGTGGGTGGGTGGGTGGGTGGGTGTGTGTGTGTGGGTGTGTGTGGGTGGGTGTGTGTGGGTGTGTGTGTGTGTGGGTGTTTGTGGGTAGGGGATTTTGAAAAAATCGTATGAATAATTGTGATTTCAATATTGATAGATAATCGTGATTATGATTTTTTCCATAATCGAGCAGCCGATGGTTCTATTTATATATCTGATTGTATATATTTTTGCCACTTTTATGTGTAGAGTTTATTTATTATTTTGTATTTGTTATTCAAGGGCTTGTGTGGGCTTGTGTTTTTTGTTGTTGTTTTTTTTCCTGGGGGGGGGGTGCTCGGAGGGGGTCTCGCCCAGGGAGTAATTCAATGTAGAACCGCCACTGCTGTCTACATCACCAAAACTCAAAATGTTCCTTGTGGTGTCATAACGTGGTAGTTTTCAAGTTAAGAGCTACCTTTTACCTTTAGTTCCGTAGAGATTGAAAACTCCAGGGCTGAAATCATCCAAATGATTTTATTAAAGCTGTATGGAGTTTAAAAACACAATAGAGCACTTCTTGTATTACCACATGAAATCACAAGGTGAAATACCTGTGTAAATAATTTCCCTTGTGGATCAATAAAATCCACAAAGTCTAATTCTTTTCCAGTTGAGAGAAGCCTATATACAGGGTTTGCGTGTTAAACATGTGTGAGTGAATGAAACAACACACAACTCCAGGTCTGTTTTTTAGGAGTTTATTGTGTTCTACCCCAGTACAGATATATTGTTTAAGCAGCAAACTGTTTGTGTTAGCTTTAGCGTCACAGCAAAACCCTTCTCTAGTCTTTGGGAGCTGTACAAAGTGCTTATAAACTAATCACAGTGAATAATTAGGATGCTCTGGATGTATACGGTAAGTGAGGAAAAACTTTGGACCATTGCAAACCGTATAAAATGTTAGGTTTTTCACATTTTTAGGACAGGAAAAATCAGGTACAGCACCTTTAGATGAGGAGTTTAAAATGAGTTGAAGGATTATTTTGTCTGTAGAGGAACTGAGCAGGTCGGGGGAGGCACAGCGCACAGGACCATAAATTTCAGGGCCACATTCCAGAGAGAGAGAGAATTCACAAGGTCAATCCGAGATAAGAACAGTGAGAATAATGCATTTATTTACAAAGTTACATGCTAAAGTTAAAGTCTGTCACAAAACATTAACATAGAAATGGACCAAACACGGGTTACTTAAACTTTAAAGGTCATAGATTATACAAAATTTACTCTTGTGAGCTTTAAATCATGTTATAATGTTGCTACCTTCTTTAAAAAAAAAAAAAAAAAGACATACCAGGGATTGTGTTTTGTTTCATTCACACATTTGAGTAACCCTTTATTATTAGTCTGTCTAAGTGGTAGTTACTACGGAAGCTGACAGAGGCCATGTTCGTAATGATTATTTTCCACCTTAATAATGAGAAAATTAACTTGAGATCTCGAGAAAACAAAGAGTTATTCTGTGATCACGAGAAAACAAAACTGATATTATTAAAATAGCGATCTTTAGAGGGCAGCATTTGGTCACATTTGGTTGGGCTTGTCTCATTACCGGGCCAGTCTTCTGCGGAAATGCCAAGGACTAATCTTGAAATGATCCTGAATTAAAAGACGTAATGCAACCTCCCCCTGTGTCAACCCCTGATCAAAATATTGCCTTATCAGCTGATCGATTATTATTCGAGACATTCTAATGACCAAAAACGCGTTTATTCAGAATGAGAAATAGCCCCGAAGTCAGCCTGTCCCAACGTGGCGGTAGACATTTCAGTTGTTTTCTCGAGATCACGGAATAATTGTTTTGTTTTCTCGAGATCACAAATGAATTATCTCGTTATCTCGGGGTAACAAGGAAGAAAAAATGTTTATGAATATGGCCTCTGTCGACCTTACGTAGTTTTCAAGTTAACGGCTACATTTTGCCTTTAGTTCAATAGAGATTCCAGACAATTCCAGGGCTGAAATCATCCAAATGATTCCAGTGAAGGTGTATTGAGTTTAAAAACACAGTGGAGCACTTCTGTATTGCCACATGGCATCACAGGGTGGTGTTTTCAGTCTGAGTGAAGAACTCAGCCTAAATATGTAGGGTTTGGGTGATAAGCATGTGAGAATGGGGGGGAAAAAAGCATAAATCCAGGTATGTTTTTGATGAGGAAACAACACTATAACAAAGATTTTTTTTTTTTTAAAGCATAAAATGGGCAGCTCTTTTAAGTGCATATGACATGTTTTTATCGTTCTCTAATTTTTATTTAATTTGGTGAGCAATTTGTGAAGAACAGTTTAAAAATATTAAAATTACAAGTTAGAGAAGGTGTTTTCTTATGTTTTAATTTGTCAAATAATAATGTCTGTTTACATTACAGAAGTTTTATTAACAGTTATGGAATTCCCGCGTGTGAAGTAACATTTTAAGCCTTAAATATTGCCAAACTGGAAAAAGAGTTCATTTTATTTAAAATTTTACTTTAAAAAAAAGTGCTGTAGTAAAATGAGCAGTCCAGCCCGTCACAGGCACTTTAAGTTGGGGGTCACTTTGTCATTTAATAATAAAACTGCTGCATTAGTCTTGTACAGGACTACCACACACTCAGAATCGCTTTATAATTTCAAGCATTCTTCATTCACTCACTTCATACCAGGCACTGTGGGTGAAGTGTCTTGCCCAAGGACACGGTACCGGTCTCCCATCCAAGTCCTGACGAGGCCTGGCCCTGCTTAGCTTCTGAGATTGGACCAGATCAGGCTTTGATACTGGTTTAGTCTTGCTTCGGTCCTGGTTTCGTCTTGCTTCGGTGCTGCTTCGGTCCTGGTTCGGTCCTGGTTCGGTCCTGGTTCGGTCCTGGTTCGGTCCTGGTTCAGTCCTGGTTCAGTCCTGGTTCAGCTGTAGATGTTGTCCTCTGCCTGGCTTCTCTGTTGCAAGTGAAGTGTTGAAGCTGTGGAGTTGAAATGAACCGAGCTCACATTTTCAGACCTGAAACAGAAAACAAATCAGATTCAAACCAGCAACCCTCCAGTCAGGGGGTGAATGCTGTCAGATGCCCTCCCTGTGTGTCAGATGCCCTCCCAGATGTTGTGGTGTGGTTGGAGAATGGACCTTGTCACTGATAGAAGCAATCAGAGTAAACATTTGTGGATTTAACTTTAGAAATGTTACACACTATGGCAATAAATATCTGCATAAAGACAATTATGTGGCACCAGATCTGTGGAAAGGCAACTCCACTCACAGTAAAAGGCATGTTTCTCCATTTTTTTTTTTTTTTTTTTTTTTTTTTTCACTAATAAGCATATAAATATGTTTAAAAAAAACATAAATTTATAATCATACTGTGGAATAATCCAGGCAAAGCAACAACATCTCCATGGAGACAAGCGGGGGGAGACCCTCCACTAGAAAAGTTATGTAATGTGGCTTTAAAGCAGGCTCATTCTGCAAAATTTACTTTTTAGAGCTTAAACCATGGTATAATTATTTCCTTCCCATGTACTCTCTGTCTAAAACAAGCAGGAAGGTCTAACCACTCAAGATACCAGGCCTGATCTAACTGATTAGAGCTTTTTACCAGAAGCAGTAAAATTATCAGACCTCTCTCTCAAACTGAGTAACAAAATGCTCTTCAGATCTGAGGCATGTCTTTAATCTCTAGCACCAATCTACCCCCATTTTCACCAATTTATTTTCTAATTTTATTTTCTTAATTGGTGATGTACGTAGGATTTGAACACATTTTGGTACAAATGAAAAAAATCTGATACTAGTGTGACCTGCAGCTATGCAAAGGAGAAGTCGACAGCATGCTGCGCATTTTTGTGAGGACGTTTACGGTGACATCAGCTCCCAATCAGTGGTGAAAGTAGTTTTCATTTCTTACAGGTGCTATAATGTCCAGTGCATCACTACCATTTAAAAACAAACAAAACAAAAAACAAAAAACACTACGTCACCCGGGGATCAAACCCAGAACCTTCTTGCTATAAAAGCTAGCCACTCACCATCTAGGCTATTTCTCTGGCTACAGTCAAATAAGTTTGACAATCCTTGTGTAACAGACTGCGGATATCTCTGCATGAGAGTTTCGGCCCGAAACTCGGGTAGCTTTCAGTTCTCAATTCTTTTCAGTTTCAATTCTTTTAGCGGTGCTGCGCACCGGCTGAGAATGTTATACCGGTGCGCACCGGAACGGCGCACCGGTATAACATTCTCACTGCTCCCAATATGCAGTTTTTTAAAAAGTAGTTTTAGATAACTCCACGTTGAGAATCTTGTGAAGAAACTCATTGAAATTGGGTTTTTTATTCCGAAATAAATGTTGTTTTTCTTTTAAAGGAGAATTAACTTTTTTTTTTTTACAATCTGAGCCTTATTTCGGTAATAAAACAATTGTTTTACTCACCCATAGTACTTTGGTGTGTTTGGAGCATTTCCGGAGATGTTTTAGATTTGCGATATCCATAACGTGAGTTCTCGGGGCACATGTTTGCAGTCTCCAAATAACATAGAAGCTCAATGTCTTAGTCTACACTTTCGTTGTGTCAAAAGTGGCCTCTAATCCGAGATTTAGCCATAGTTTCGAGTAGATGAGGAGGCCAGTGCGCATGCGCTCAGTCACAGCTGATTTCGCAGATAAGAAGACGCAACTTTTCTGTTGCGAGTGACACATGGCAGAAGATTCAGACTTTGAGGCTGAAGAGGACTTATGGAAGACTGAGGACTGAAGACTGAAGAGGAGTATACGGATGAGGAGACAGAATGGATACAGAAAGAATGAAGCAGAGACAGTTTTAGGAGCAGCGCAGAGAACAGCCATCGGTTTCGCATTACTTCTCAGAAAGGTGTGCTGAATCCGCTGGCCTTCTTTCTTTTCCTTTGCTGGTGAAAAATCGTCCTGACTGAAGTCTGTACTGCAAACACGATGGTCCAAATGTCTTACAGCTTTGCCTTTCATGTTTGGGTCACGAGAGCTGAGAGCGAAATCAGCTGTGACTGAGCGCATCCGCACTGTCCTCCTCATCTACTCAAAACTATGGATAAATCTCGGATTACAGGCCACTTTTGACTCAAACGAAAGTGTAGACTAAGATATTGAGCTTCTATGATTCGAAAAGTGCTAAAGTTTGTGTTATTTGGAGACCGCAAACATATGCCCCAAGAACTCACGTTACAGATATCGCTAAACTCCGGAAGTGCTCCAAATGAAACCAAAGTGCTATGGGTGAGTAAAACAACTTGTTTTATTACCAAAATAAGGCTCAGATTGTAAAAAAAAATAAAAATAAATAAATAAATAAATAAAAACGTTAATTCTCCTTTAAGGTTAAAAAGCGCCTTGTCACTGAAACTTATTTATCCATTTAAGACTATGGAGACTTGCTGTATATGAACGCTTCAGCTCAATGTCTGAGTCAGATTGACTCTGTGTATCTGCTGCTTTGTACTGTTTGCTGTTTGTTACTAACTGTAGGGCCTTGACCCACCACTGTGAACTGTATTCCCGAGTGGGATGGCCTTCTTTATCCACTAGGAGATTGATTCACTTTTACACTTTTATCTACAAGGCCAGGCTTGGACTTGCGCGATTTCACATATAGGCACTTTAATCTTAACTCAAGCAAAATACAGGTCATACGATTACACTGATTTCAAAGACACGTCTCATACAGAACTGAGGACGACAGTGACTTATACGTATACTGAACATCCTAACAACATTATCTAATTACGTTTTTCCAGACAGGGCATCTGGCATCAGGTCGCTGGGTTTGATCACACATAATTGATGCTTTGTCAGGATTTCACTGAGTTATGACCATACCAGACCCCCCCCCCTCAACAAGACCCCCTGTATATTATCATCCCACAGTATACTTGGCCATAAAGAATATACTTGAATATAAAGAATAATTCCCACAGACTACTGCCCTCCTACATCTGTAACTTAACCACGCAGAGAAGTGTTGATTCTTATGGTTTGCGTTCGAATGATCAGTTGTTGCTTTCTGTTCCGTTTGTTCGCACAGACTTGGGAAAAAGGGCTTTTGTCTTCTTTGCCCCCTCGACATGGAACAAGCTGCAAAATGACTGGAAATTAACGGAAATTATCTCATCAAATGGCTTTAAATCCCGACCGAGAGCACTCGAGGGAGCCTCCATAAATTGTACCTGTTTTAACTAATTTGGATGTAATTTTAATTGTGTTGTAATTGTCTTTTTTGACTGCCTCTTGGCCAGGGCTCCCTTGAAAAAAGAGGTTGTTAATCTCCCTGGTTAAATAAAGTTATTATTTCCCTGGTTAAATAAAGTTATAATAATAAAAAAGATAAATATTGTGATTTAAAATGTCCCAATTATAACATAATGATGTCATAGATTATAATTAGATATAGCAGACACAAGCACAACAGGTCTGCTTTAAGGAGATATGGTGGGTTTACGTCTGACTCAGTCTTCTCAGTAAATTCTCACACAGTTTTCAGTTTCTGTTCTGTGTGAAGGTCTCAGGCTACGGGTTCAATGCTTAAGGCGTCTGTCGTTTCATTTTGCACAGGAGCACAAAGGCAGAGGAAAACCATGACATTTAAAACAAGCAGGTAGGTTTAACCACTCTGCCATCGAGATACCAGGACGGACCTAACCGATTAGGGCTTTTTACCAGAAGCAGTGGAAATTATCAAACATCTCTCTCAAACTGAGTCACAAAATGCTCTTCAGATCTGAGGCATGTGATGAAGACCCCAAACCACCAAAAGTCAAGTTCATAAAAATAAAGCAGCTGAGTCAGTGAAAAGAAAGAGGAACTTACATTTTCTGAAAGAGACGCCATTTCCTCACTGCTGAAACACATATACATTAAAATCGTTCAATTTACAAGTTATGTAGACCTGGTTTAGTCCTGGTTTGGTCTTGGTGTAGTCCAGGTTTAGACGTTGCTTAGACCTGGTTTAGTCCTGGTGTAGTTAGGCCTGTTTTAGGTTTGGTTTAGTCCTAGTTTAGTCCTAGTTTAGTCCTGGTTTAGTTCTGGTTTAGTTCTGGTTCAGTCCTGGTTTAGTCCTGGTTTAGTCCTGATTCCGACCTGGTTTAGTCCTAATTCTGACCTAGTTTAGTCCCGGTTTAGTCCTGGTTTAGGCCTGTTTTAGGCTTGGTTTAGTTCTGGTTCAGTCCTTGTTTAGACCTGGTTTAGTCCTGATTCAGTCCTGGTTTAGTCCTGATTTAGGTCTGTTTTAGGCTTGGTTCAGTTCTGGTTTAGTCCTGGTTTAGTTCTGGTTCATTCCTGGTTTAGTCCTGATTTCAGCCTGGTTTAATAGTGGTTTAGGCTGTTTTAGGCTTGGTTTAGTTCTGGTTTAGTCCTGGTTCAGTCCTGGTTTAGTTCTGGTTCATTCCTGGTTTAGTCCTGATTTCAGCCTGGTTTAATAGTGGTTTAGGCTGTTTTAGGCTTGGTTTAGTTCTGGTTTAGTCCTGGTTCAGTCCTGGTCTAGTTCTGGTTTAGTCCTGATTCCGACCTGGTTTAGTTCTGCTTCAGTCCTGGTTTAGTCCTGATTTAAAACTGGTTTAATCCTGGTTTAGGCCTGTTTTAGGCTTGGTTTAGTCCCGGTTCAGTCCTGGTTTAGGCCTGTTTTAGGCTTGGTTTGGTTCTGGTTCAGTCCTGGTTTAGGCCTGCTTTAGGCATGGTTTAGTTCTGGTTCAGTCCTGGTTTAATCCTGAGTCAGTCCTGGGTCAGTCCTGGTTCAGACTCACTGATGATGAGGATGGTTGCTGTGGTGATGATGAGCAGAGGTAGGAGCAGAGACACCAGGAGCACAGTGGGTGCACTTGTTTCCTACAAAATGTCAAATTAAATCTATTAAATCCACAATCTTGTGAAAAACATGTGGCCTGGTTTAGACTTGGTCTAGTCCTCATTTAGACCTGGTTTAGTCCTGACAAAATATGAGTAAAACTGCTCACCACAGTCCTGGGTCCAGAGGAAGTCCAGATCGGCTCCACGTGGGTCACAGGGTCCGAGGTGGTCACAGGGTCCAAGGAGGACATATGAGTGGAGATGGTCATGTAATCTGGGGACACATGGGGTCAGAGGTCACAGCAGGGCATTCTGGGGTTTGTAGTTTGTAGCTTTGTGTTACCTGAGGTGGTGGTCATGTGCAAAGGAGAGGCCGAGGTCCGATCTGCTGCAGAAACAGACAATAAGAGACCAGGTCTAAGCCAAAACTGAACCAGATCTAAACCAGAACTAAACCAGGTATAAACAAGGACTAAATTTAAACCAGATCTAAACCAGATCTAAACCAGGTCTAAACCAGGACCGAACTAGGACTAAACCAGCACTAAACCAGATCTATACCGGGTCTAAACCAGGACTAAATCAGGACTAAACCAGGACAGAACCAGGAATAAACCAGGACTGAACCAAGACTAAATCAGGACTAAATCAGGGCTAAACCAGGACAAAATCAGGGCTAAACCAGGACTGAACCAGGACTATATCAGGGCTAAATCAGTAAGTAAGTAAAGTAAGTAAATTTTATTTATATAGCACATTTAAAAACAGTGAGAACTGGCCAAAGTGCTGTACAATGTCAAAAAGCTAAAAATAATAATAAATAAATTGGCAGCATAAAATACATAAGAACATTTGACATGGCACAAGTATAAATCAGGACTGAACAAGGACTAAACCGGGACTAACAGTTCCGCAGACCTAATTGTATTTACCTTGTCGTATTTCCAGAATATAGTGATGTTTCACATCATTGTGCCAGCCGGGAATCTCCACTCTGCAGCCGTATGTCCCCGCATCCTCCCTCGTCGTGTTTAGGATGGTTATGGACACGTCTCCTTGGCCCAGATGCCCTCCCAGGACGTACCTCTGGGAGACCGACTGTATAACAGTGTTTCTATCAGAGGAGATGATGGGATTTCTGCCACACATCCCATAACTAGGTAGCACTCCTCTGGACCAGCAGCTCGTCAGAGGTCCAGAGTCAGGAACTCTGTAGGAGCAGTTCAGAGTGACGTTCTCACCCAAGTCCACCACCACCACAGACGCACCTGAACACACTGGGACCGAAGACCTGGTTTAGTCCTGGTTTAGCCTTGGTATAGTCCTGATTCAGTCCTGGTTTAATCCTGGTGTAGCCCCGGTTTAGTCCTGGTTAATATTTGGTTTAGTCCTGGTTTATTGGTGGTTTAGTCCTGGGTAAGTCCTAATTTCATCTTGATTTAGTCATGGTTCAGCCCTCATTTGGTCCTTGTTTAGTCCTGTTTTTTTTTAGTCCTGTTTAGTCCGAGATCAGTCCTGGTTTAGTGCTGGTTCATTCCTAGTTAAGTCCTAATTAAGTTCTGGTTTAGCTCTAATTTGGTCCTGGTTTAGTGCTGTTTGTAGTCAGTCCTGGTTTAGTCTTGGTTTAGACCTGGTTCAGTCCTGTTTAGTACCTGACAGAAGAAGCAGGCTGTAGTAGTTCATTTTCTTGTGGTGAATTTCACATTTGCAGCTTTAAACCTGTCACCATCGGACAAGCGCCGCCTCCATCAGTGCTCACACAAGTCGTGGCATAGACCTCATATGAAAACCACAGAGTCCACTTCTTTCACTTCCTGTCACTCACTTCCTCATTAAGCCCAAAATGCTGCAAAAACAAATAGTCAAAAGACAAATGTCAGAATGTTTTAAATGATTTTAATCCTTTTTTTTCCTGTTTCTTTTATTTGACAGATTTCTCATGTTTCTTTTATTTGACATGTTACTGTACAGCTGTTAGAAGATGTCTCAAGAGTCCATTATATTTGACCTGTAATGCTAATCATTCATAGTATCTTATGAATGGCTGCAGAGAAGCCAAATTGTGGGTTTTAAACTGCAGCTGTGGTTTTATACAATGTTGTTTGTTGTTTAAACATCAGACCACAACTGACAGTGAAGTTGAGGACCGCTCTGATATTTGAGCAGTTTGAGCAGATTTCATTTAGTGTTGAAGTTTATTTACATTAGGAGTAGAACCAGTGTGGCTGCCGGTGGTATGTAGGTCACATGTCTGACAATTGAAAACCCCATACTGTGGATGAATATAGCCAAAGGGACATTTCTGTGGTAACATTTCCTTTTGTATTTATTTATTCACAAAGCAATTTACAATCATGTAAAATAGTTCATACATTTAATTCTATGAAAATCTTCTAACCGGGAACTCCCCAGAAGCTACCTTAGCTTATCGGGGCCCCAGACACAAAAAATGCATTCATTCACTAGGCTGTATTTGATCAATCAATCAATCAAATATTATTTATAATGTTTGATGTTATTAAACATATTAAAATGTATGAAATGCATGTATTATAAGTATAAGGTGTGTTTGAGATGCCCAAAACCTCAAGTGGATCATTCGCGAGACCAGGCAGCTGAAGCCAAGGTGAGGAGGAAAAGGTTGAAATTAGGTAAAGAGGGTACAACAACAGCTGAAAGTCCAGCTCAGACAGAGCCGTGAACCATATGGGAAGAGACTTTAGGTAAAACTCCAGTAAAATAACACCAGGGATGTGTGACAAGGGATGAAGGCCATCACAGGCTTCTGCACTCGATCAAAGCAGCAAGACAATAGCCCAGACAGGTCAAATCTAGGATCCCCCCAGGGTACAGTCTTGTCTCCATTCCTGTTCACTCTGTACACCTCTGATTTCCAGTACAGCTCCGGGTCCTGTCATCTGCAGAAATTCTCTGATAACTCAAGACAAGAGCTGGAGTACAGGACACTGATTGCAAATTTTGTGTGGTCCCAGGCAAACCATCTGCTCCTGAACGTTGACAAGACCAAGGAACTGGTCATTGACTTCAGGAGGAAGAGGACACCAGTAGAGCCCGTAACCAGAGCCATGATGTGGAAATAGTGGACTGCTAAAAGTACCATGGCGTCCATGTGGAGAACATGCTGGACTGGAGGGACAACTGGAATGCTGTCGATAAGAAGAGCATGAATAGATTCTATTTACTGAGGGAGTGTCTCAAGTCAAGTATGTTCTGCTTCTGCGAGGGGTAAAAGTAACAATGCCAATTGGGGACCTGTCTGGCCCTTTGAATTTATGTTTTGTGCACAATGTTAAGTATGTGCTGCTTTTGCTAACAATAAGAAACCATAATGTATTAGTGGTGTATTTTGACCTCTGCCCTACCCTGTTCCCCCTATATATTTTTGTGAACATTATGTAACCATATATTTCAGTTAAATATTTCTGTTAACGACGGAAGCCACATTGTATTAGTGGCTCTCTGACCTTTGGCTCACCCGGCTCTTAAGTGATGTAAACATTGAAAACAGGAACTGTATTGATGAAATGTATCTTTGAAATTATTGGACTATTATCTGAAATGTTACGAAAACCGAAGAGCTTTACCTTTTTTTGGAACAAGCTGGGAGGTGTTCTGGGGAGGTGCTTGTGTGCCTTGTGTGTACTAGACCAGATTCAACCCAGACCAGGCTCAGGGGCCCCTTGGTGTTCCTAACTAGAATTGGTTATTCTGTGCCTTATCTCGCAGGTCCACACTGAAATCTGTTATGTACGATTCTGATTTATGCTCCGAAGGGCAATAAAAAATAATCTATTGTACATTCAGATCAGATACAGGCCCTTGTCAGAGATATCTGGCTACAAAACCAGGCCAGGGGGTTAAAACCCAATAAAAAAACCCTGCAAAATCTGAATTGCCTGTCTTCATGAGTGCTTTGTGTGACAACTGAGACCTCTCATAAATCACCTAAAGGGTCAGAATGAACTTCCATTTCCAACTCCCTTTGGGGACAATAAAGTCTAAGTCTAACTTTAATGTATTAACCATGTGTATAAATTACATGCAATGCTAATTCAGTAATTTGAGTGTGCTATATTATGTGTATGCTGTGAGGGTTATAACTTGCATACGTTAATGTGTGTTATTAAGGTTGATTTGAAATGTCTTGAGACTACAGTTTAAAAGTCTGATTAACTGAGCGTAGGTCCAGGGCAGGCGTTTCGACAAGGCTAGCTGACTGGCATAGCTATGCCCTCAGCTTCCAGGAGATCACTTCTCTTCTTCAGCATGAGGCACAAAAAAACACCTATGCCCACTCCAGCAGCAGAGGACAATCAGTTGGTGGGACCTGGTGCCTGTGCTAGCAGTACCTGGAGAGAGGTCTGGGAGAGCAGGGATCCTGGCTGCACAAGCCTTTATTTAAAAAAAAAAAAAAAATTAAACACATCATCCTCACTCAACCAGCCCAGACAAACTGAAGCAAACACAGACACTTTGTGAGTCTCGCCACTGTGCCTGTACTCTCCATGCCACCTGCAACAGTAAAGCCCCTCCTCCTGCTGCTCAGACTGTCACCTCTCACTGAGGAGGCCATAGGAGAAACCGTGCATTGCATTGGAGAAACAAAAGCAGCCAGCAGACCACTGAAGAAGCCCCACACCAAGAAGTGCCTGTTTTTTGCCCAGCCAAAGTCCAAGTATGAGGGTGACAGCAGCTCCATCCATGAGATCTATCAGCAGGGTCCTGTCAGATATTCCTACTGCTCCACCAAGATCTTCAAAACCTATGGAGCAGAAGGTCCGACAAACTCAAGGATGCCCTTTAAGGACTTTGCGGCCACAGAGTTCATCCAGGGGGAGACACTGGAGTCACACTGTACAATATATTGCTCAAGTAAGAGTACTGTCTGTCTGTCCATCTGTAAAAGTATTGTCTGAAAATTAACTGCAATTCTTAATTACATTTACCCATTACATTTTAAAAATGTAAATTTTACTGTATGCAACTGATCTCTGGTGTAAAGTTTAATGTAAATACTTATAATTACACTAGGGTTGACATCATTGATCTGTTTTAGATTTATCCTGTGAATAGTCATAGTCATAGTCATAGTTTGCTTTATTGTCGAAAACAATCATGTACATGTACATAGAGTGAATTCGAGTAATGTCTTGTAAATGAATTGTGTCTGAACTGTATATATTTTGTTTTTCATTTTTAACTGTCAATAAATATTGTTTAAATGATTTGTGTAGAGCTACTGTACTGTACTGTACTGTTATATTATATTGTGATATGAGCTACTGTATCCAAATAATTTCCCTTGTGGATCAATAAAGTTTGTCTAAGTCTTGTGTATTTTCTTTCCTGCATTATTACAGATTATTATTACAGGAAGACAATATTTTATAAAACTTTGTTATGAAGTGATAAAAGAGATACATGAATAGGCTACCTATTATGACAAAATGAGCACTGATTATAATAAAGTATAAAATGTATAAACTGAAATGCTCAAATAGATAGAAAGTGTTGTGGAATTTCTAAGATGCAAAGAATAAAACTGGAAAGTTGTCTTTAATCAAAGAGGCTAGTTTATTAAAGCAATTGTGCACAATTACGGTCTCACTAACCCTGACAGAGGCATCTGTCCCTCGACCGTGAACCACAACAAAACATATTTAACGTATTTATACCCAAGGCATGAGAATGGTGCAGACGCATAGGTTGAGATATAGCGTCTATACACGGTCACTAGTGCATGAAACAACATGTGAAATAACATGTGTGAAAACAAGTTTGGCTGATAGCACTGAGATACAAGCTATGGCTGCCGAGATATACATAAGATGACCTAGATTGATTAATAAAGAGGTTACATGTGGTGAGGTAGTCTGTAGCCCAAGAGTCATCAAAAAGACTCCACTTCATTAGGAATTAAAAGGCCAACTCATACATGGCTATTTAAATGAGTACATGAATGATTATGTAAAAGATGCGTGCAGAATCCCTCAGTCGTCCAGGTAGAATCCACGGCAAAAGGAGAAATTCAATTTTTCAACTGGAAAGTTTATTTGTTGAATATGTTTTACAGCTCATCCAAGCTGCTTCTTCAGTTCTGGTCAGATGCTGGTGGACACTTGCCTATATCTGCCTGAAGCTAACTTCAATGAAATTACTCTGAAATTACCACACCTATTTGTTTACAGTTTCTGTTAGTTAGGTATGCCTGTTAGAAGCAGCTTGGATGAGCTGTGAAACGTATTTGACCAAATAAACTTTTGTCCATTTGACAAATTGAATTTCTCCTTTTGCCATCGATTATGTAAAAGGTTTCCACTACAAGAGAAAGATGGGGATGTGGTGAACAGTTTAGTACTCCAGAGCTTAGTGATGTGATCATTGCAGTGTTTGAGGCTATTACATTGTTGTTGACCCTATGAAAACCAAACTCCCTGTAGTTTTTATTCAACATCTTAGACACTCCAGGTTTATTTGGCTGAAGTGGCACAAAACGTCACCATTTGTGACCTGAACTGTACAGTATGAGTCTTTTTAGATCACAAACAAGGCATTAGCTGTCTTAAAATGTAATAAACATAATGCAGTCTGTCTCAGCATCAATTGTAAACTGTTTTATGACTGATCAGCTGTATGTGATTTTCTAAATAATGCATGCTCATAGCAGCACACGGCTGACGGGCTCATTCTGACTGGCCACCCCAGCAACATTTCGTTATCTTAAAGGGATAGTTCGTGTTTTTTTTTTATGTGAATCTGTATGGCGTCCCCTTCAGCAGTGTCGTGCATTAACCCTGACTTACGGCACTTGGCGGCACGGTAGCAGAGTGGTTAGCGCTCTTGCTTCACAGCAAGAAGGTTCCGGGTTCGATCCCCGGGTCGCCCAGACCTTTCCGTGTGTGTTCTGTGTGGCGTTTGCATGCATGGTCTGGGTTCGATCCCCGGGTCGCCCGAGCCTTTCTGTGTGGAGTTTGCATGTTCTCCCCGTGTCTGGGTGGGTTTCCTCCGGGCACTCCGGTTTCCCCCACCAACCCAAAACATGCACCATAGGTACTCCAGCTTAGGTCCTGACCAAGCCGAAGCAAGAAGATCATGGAGATGGTCCCCGGGCGCCCTAATGTGTGCTGCCCACTGCTCCTAATATATGTATATATATATATAGGATGGGTTAAAATGCAGAGAAGAATTTCTCCAGTGTGAGATCAATAAAGTTCACTTCTTCTAAAACTTCTTATCCCTGACAGTGTCCTGTGAGCCCGGTTCTGGAGCTGACGAAAGTAGGTCCGGCAAGTTAGCCGGGACATTAAATAAAGCTTGTTTTTCTTCTCAAAACAATATTTGTCCAAAAAGTGATATAATTTCTTCACAAAACAGTTGCCCACAAAAATGTCAGAAGTCATAATCGCTTGGTGCTCTTTTCTCTCGAGTCGTATCACTGTGCGCCTATTATTATTATTATTATTAGCCTGTTCACTTGTAACAAGTGATTAATTCATTGATACAATATAAGTTACATATTATCCAGGGCTCTCAAGTCTCACACATTGAGTGTGTGACACACGCAATTCGACGTGTTCACACGCTCACACGCCACACATGGCATTTCTCACGCTGATTTTTTATTTTTTTTGTGCCCAGAAAATCGGTCTGTGTGGCTTAGTTTATGCAGGCTCCGCGCGTTTTCAGCGGGAAAAAACCTCCCCTTGCTCCGGGCGCACGGTCCGAGCGAGGCCGGAGCAGACGCGCCGTCCCCCGGGCACGTCCTGAGCCTCAGTCCCGGTGTCTCCGACGGCTTACGCGCGGAATACGCGCGGCCCAGAGCCGAACTGCCCATGGTGAGCCGCGGTGAGCCCGCTCCCGCCCGCCCCGGTCCCTCCTCCCCGCCCCTCTCAGCGCGATGATAAAACAAACTGAGAACCATCAGGTAATAACTTCATTTATATAACTCTCATTAGTTGCTTTGTAGTTTAAGTTTGCTCTTTAGACAAACAGGGCTCTCAACACGCAATTCGACGTGGCGCCCCCCGCTCCTCGGGAAAAATTGTTCACTCGCCAGGACTAAACCAGGACTAAACCAAGACTAAATCAGGTCTAAACCAGGTCTAAACAAGAACTAAACCAGGACTAGACCAGGACTAGACCAGGACTAAACCAAGACTAAACCAGGACTAAACCAGGATTCAACTGGGACTAAACCAGGACTAAACCAGGACTAAACCAAGACTAAACCAGAACTAAACCAGGACTAAACCAGGTCTAAACAAGAACTAAACCAGGACTAGACCAGGACTAGACCAGGACTAAACCAAGACTAAACCAGGACTAAACCAGGACTAGACCAGGACTAAACCAGGACCTAGCCAGGACTAAACCAGGACTAAACCAAGACTAAACCAGGTCTAAACCAGGACTAAACCAGAACTAAACCAGGACTAAACCAGGACTAAACCAGAACTAAACCAGGACTAAACCAAGACTAAACCAGGTCTAAACCAGAACTAAACCAGGACTAGACCAGGACTAAACCAGAACTAAACCAGGACTAAACCAAGACTAAACCAGGACTAAACCAGAACTAAACCAGGACTAGACCAGGACTAAACCAGGACCTAGCCAGGACTAAACCAGAACTAAACCAGGACTAAACCAGAACTAAACCAGGACTAAACCAGGACTAAACCAGAACTAAACCAGGACTAAACCAAGACTAAACCAGGACTAAACCAGAACTAAACCAGGACTAGACCAGGACTAAACCAGAACTAAATCAGGACTAAACCAGAACTAAACCAGGACTAAACCAAGACTAAACCAGGTCTAAACCGGGTCTAAACCAGGATTCAACTGGGACTAAACCAGAACTAAACCAGGACTAAACCAGGTCTAAACCAGGACTAACCCAGAACTAAACCAGGACTAGACCAGGACTAAACCAGGACCTAGCCAGGACTAAACCAGGACTAAACCAGAACTAAACCAGGACTAAACCAAGACTAAACCAGGCCTAAACCGGGTCTAAACCAGGATTCAACTGGGACTAAACCAAGACTAAACCAGGTCTAAACTGGGAATAACCCGGCACTAAACCAGGACTTAACCAAAACTAAACCAGGTCTAAACCAAGACTAAGCCAGGACTAAACCAGGTCTAAACCAGGACTAAGCCAAGACTAAACCAGATCTAAACCGGGTCTAAACCAGCACTAAACCAGGACTAAACCAGGTCTAAACTAGGACTAAACCAGGTCTAAACCAGGACTAAGCCAAGACTAAACCAGATCTAAACCGGGTCTAAACCAGGACTAAACCGGGACTAAACCAGGACTTAACCAAAACTAAACCAGAACTAAACCAGGACTAGACCAGGACTAAACCAGGACCTAGCCAGGACTAAACCAGAACTAAATCAGGACTAAACCAGAACTAAACCAGGACTAAACCAAGACTAAACCAGGTCTAAACCGGGTCTAAACCAGGATTCAACTGGGACTAAACCAGGACTAAACCAGAACTAAACCAGGACTAAACCAAGACTAAACCAGGTCTAAACCAGGACTAGACCAGGACTAAACCAGGACCTAGCCAGGACTAAACCAGGACTAAACCAAGACTAAACCAGGTCTAAACCGGGTCTAAACCAGGATTCAACTGGGACTAAACCAGGACTAAACCAAGACTAAACCAGGTCTAAACTGGGAATAACCCGGCACTAAACCAGGACTAAACCAGGACTTAACCAAAACTAAACCAGGTCTAAACCAAGACTAAGCCAGGACTAAACCAGGTCTAAACCAGGACTAAGCCAAGACTAAACCAAATCTAAACCGGGTCTAAACCAGCACTAAACCAGGACTAAACCAGGTCTAAACTAGGACTAAACCAGGTCTAAACCAGGACTAAGCCAAGACTAAACCAGATCTAAACCGGGTCTAAACCAGGACTAAACCGGGACTAAACCAGGACTTAACCAAAACTAAACCAGGTCTAAACCAAGACTAAGCCAGGACTAAAACAGGTCTAAACCAGGACTAAACCAAGACTGTGTGATAACATATTATCCTGTGCATTATTGAATGATAATATGGACTTTTAGTTATAAAAAGTACCTTCTAATTCTGCCCCCCCTCCCGCTCCTCAGGAAAATTTGTCACCCCCCCCCCCCCTCAGAAATCTCACTCCTAGCAATCTTCAAAACTTGAGAGCCCTGCATATTATCTGTGATATTTCCTGTTACTGCACATTTAGGCTTTAACGGACAGATTGTGGGGCGCCGGTCACAAAAACTGTTGTTGTGTCCTTAGGCAAGACACTTCACCTACATTGCCTAGTATAAAAGTGGTGTGCGTGAGTGTTGGTGGTGGTCGGAGGAGCCGATGGCGCAGATTGGCAGCCTCACTTCCGTCAGTCTGTCCCAAGGCAGCTGTGGCTACAAAAAGTAGCTTACCGCCACCAAGTGTGGAGTGAATGAACAATGAACTGTAAAGCGCTTTGGGTGTCATGAAAGGACTATATAAATGCACCTAATTATTATTATTATTATTATTATTATTATTATTATTATTATTATTATTATTATTATTATTATTATAGATTAAGCAGATTAAGGAGACTTTGTCATTATTCAGTGGTATCTGGCGCCTACTAGAGGATAAATGGTGCAACTGTAATACGAAAGCCACCGCGTGATTATTTATCCACGCAGGTTAATTGAACCCAAACACTGTGGGACGGTGAAGACATGGAGTTTAGATTAATGTTAGCGATAGTTTTAGACTATAGGCTTTAAACTCGACTCACAAACAGCACAAAAGAAGGCAAATGGAAGAAATAGATGCAGTTATGAATGAAAGACTATATGTATAAACCAATCACGTGGAGTCAATTAAGCTCAAATTGGCTCAAAAACACAGCTATAAACACAGAAACAACAGGTAATCACCATAACACACCTCTAACAAATATATATTACAAGTTACACCATTTTACTCACTTGGATGAACAAACTGCCTTTGGCAATATAGCAACAGATGAAAATATCTGTATACCACGGCTCTATTGATAAAGCATAAGGTCATATTATCGATCCATGTTTGAAAAAAGTCCAGTAGGCTATCCAAACTAGTTCTCGCCTCGTTACACCATGAATTCAAATAAACTATGTAGCTGTTCAGCGTATGGAGAAAAAAGTTTCTCTGAGGACACCGGGATGAAAATAATAAATGGTAATTAAAAAAAAAAAAAAAATCTAATCTACGGACCTGTAGTGTAATTTCTTTGTATCCGGCAGAGGGCAGCATTTATACACGTTAAAACCTTAAAATGGAAACATACCTGGAGTTGTGTTTTTTTTTAATGCATATTAGGTTTTCTCTAAAAGTGAAAATACTATGTTCCACCTCGTGGTGTCATGTGGTGATACAGGAAGTGCTCCACTGTTTCTAAGCTCCATACACCTTCACTAGATGCATTTGGATTATTTCAGACCAGGAATTGCCAATCTCTAATGAACTAAACGTAAAAGGTAGCTGAAAACTATCACTACATGACATCACAAGGTGGAACAGAGCATTTTGAGCTCTGGCGATGCAGACAGACTAATAATAGGGGGTTACTCAAACATGTGAATGAAACTCCAGGTATGTTTTTGAGGGGGTGACAGTATAACCTGGCTTAAAGCTCACAAGAGTCATTTTTATGTAATATAGATCTTTTAAATATAAGATTACTGGTGACTAAATATTTGTAGGCAAATTTAGGCAGTTGAGGCCACAAAATACTACATAAACATAATGAAATCTAATCTGGAACAAATTTTCACTGGAAAAAAATATATATACAAAATACAAATAAATAGTAATTTATTTTTCACATAATTTTCATAATACTTCTTTCCAAAATGCCTCTTCTTTACATAATCAACATGAACAAACCAAAATAGAAACAGTGTGAAAACAGCTGTACAATGTTCAAACGTCTCAAAATTGTCTCAAAAATACATGGTGCCACTTATTTAAAAAAAAAAAAAAAAAAAATGGTGACAAAAAAATACTTAAGCTTTTTTTATTCTTGGGCACTACATTTCCCATTATGCTTTGCAAGCTTCAAAATAATAATAATATTAATATTAATAATAATAATAATAATAATAATAATCTTTAATTTAGAAAAAAAAATGCTAGAAGTGTGTCACAGTAAGGTAAAATTCGATGTAACTGGTGCTTGCTTTAGTCCTGGTTTAGTCCTGATGTAGAGCTGGTTTAATTCTGGTTTAGTCCTGGTTAAGTTCTGCTTTAGTCCTTGATTAGTCTCAGTTAAGTCCTGGTTTAGACCTAGTTTATTCCTTGTTTGGCCCAGTTTTTAGACCTGGTTTAGTCCTAGTTAAGTTTGTGTTTTAGGCCTGTTTTTGCTTGGTGCTTGTATTAGACCCAATTTAGTCCCATTTTAGTCCTGGTTTAGTTCTGGTTATAGCCCTGTTCTAGTTCTGGTTTAGTCTAAGTTTAGTCTGTGTTTAGTCCTGGTTTAGTCCCTGATTGGCCCACTTCTTAGTCCTGGTTTACTTGTGGTTTAGTCCTGGCTTAGTCCTGGCCAAGTCCTGCTTAAGTACATGTTATTCAGTTTTAGGCCTATTTTTTGCCTGATGCTTGCTTTAGTCCCAGTTTAGTCCCGGTTTAGTTCTGATTATAACCCTGTTCTAGTCCCTGGTTTAGTCTAATTTTATTCTGTGTTTAGTCCTTGTTTGGCCCACTTCTTAGTCCTGGTTCAGTCCCTGGTTCAGTCCCTGGTTCAGTCCCTGGTTCAGTCCTGTTTCCGTCCCTGTCTCCTCCTGAACAGCCGGTTTAAAGCGCTCCTCCTCGTAGTTGTGCTTCCTTCTTGCTCGTCTGCTGTGGCTCCGCTGCTGCTGCTGCTGTTGTTGTCCTCTTCTGCGGGGCACTTCCTGTTTCCTGTCCGAAGCCCCGCCCCTGCCCCCGTCTCCGTGCCGACAAAGAGGGAGCGCGTCGAGGTGGAAGAGGGCAGGACGGCAGCGTTGGCTCTGAGCTCCCCCAGACTGGTGCTCTTCTCCAAAGTTCCACTGCCCAGAAAAGGGAGGGGCCTGACGGAGGGAGGGATGGCGGGCCTAGAGCTGTACAAGCCTCGTGATTCGCTGAGAGAGAGCGGGAGAGCGGAGTCAGAGTCCGAACGGTTTATGATGTCTCTGTAAAACACACAGAAAAGCAAAGGTACACCAAGTAACTTTTAGGTTAGGCCACCTGATTGCTTCACTGGAGATGTCATTGCTCTACCTGGAATGTTCCACAGTATGACATTAAAGGAGAATTAAGGTTTTTTTTTAACAATCTGAGCCTTATTTTGGTAATAAAACAAGTTGTTTTACTCACCCATAGCACTTTGGTGTCATTTGGAGCACTTCCGGAGATGTTTTAGATTTGCGATCTCTGTAACGTGAGTTCTCGGGGCACATGTTTGCGGTCTCCAAATAACACAAACTTTAGCACTTTTCAAATCATAGAAGCTCAATGTCTTAGTCTACACTTTCGTTTGAGTCAAAAGTGGCCTGTAATCCGAGATTTATCCATAATTTCGAGTAGATGAGGAGGCCAGTGCAGAGACAGTTTTAGGAGCAGCGCAGAGAACAGCCATCGTTTTTGCATTACTTCTCAGAATTGAGCGCTGAATCCGCTGGCCTCTTTCTTTCTTTTCCTTTGCTGGTAAAAAAAATCATCCTGACTGAAGTGGGTACTGCAAACACGATGGTCCAAACGTCTTACAGCTTTGCGTTTCATGTTTGGGTCCCAAGAGCTGAGAGCGAAATCAGCTGTGACTGCGCGCATGCGCAGTGGCCTCATCTACTCGAAACTATGGCTAAATCTCGGATTACAGGCCACTTTTGACTCAAACGAAAGTGTAGACTAAGACATTGAGCTTCTATGATTTGAAAAGTACTAAAGTTTGTGTTATTTGGAGACTGCAAACATATGCCCCGAGAATTCACATTACGGAGATCGCCAATCTAAAACATCTCCGGAAATGCTCCAAATGACACCAAAGAGCTCCGGTTTCCCCCACCAACCCAAACATGCGCCATAGGTAAAATCCTCCAGCTTAGGGCCTGACCAAGCCTAAATAACAAAACAAATTATGGGGATGGTCCCCGGGTCAAATATAGAAACAACTTCTCCTGTGCGAGATCAATAAACGTCAATCTTCTAATCCTTAACCACTGTAAGGTGCTTTGTGCTACAATTTTGTATGAAAAGCGCTTTATAAATTTTGTTTGATTGATTGATTATTTTATTACCGAAATAAGGCTCAGATTGTAAAAAACGTTAATTTTCCTTTAAACAGCTCGACTTTACATTTACAGGTGGTTTTATAGCTCAAAAATACCAAGAGAAACAGGCATTCTGACCTTTTAAATACAACCTTTACTGCTTGCGTCAGCTATAACTACGACACCCATGGATCACTATGATGTAATTTGTACACTTTAAATCACAATATTGATCTAAAACAACTTAATAAAAGAAACAGGTCAGCTAAATTTCTGTGTTAAGTTCTGCTTTAGTCCAGGATTAGTTCATATCACTTAGTTTTAGGCCTGTTTTTTGCCTGGTTCCTGGTTTAGTCCTTGATTAGTCTCAGTTAAGTCCTGGTTTAGACCTAGTTTAGTCCTTGTTTGGCCCAGTTTTTGGACCTGGTTTAGTCCTAGTTAAGTTTATGTTATTCAGTTTTAGGCCTATTTTTTGCTTGGTGCTTGCATTAGTCCCACTTTAGTCCCATTTTAGTCCTGGTTTAGTTCTCGTTATAGTCCTGTTCTAGTCCTGGTTTAGTCAAAAGCCCTATTCGGACGGGATTAGTTTTATGGGGTGACATGGGGTGAAGTAATAATTACCAGGGAATTTAGTCCTGTCTGAACGCGCCATGTCCGTAAACATAACGGAGTATGTCTGTGAAATTTACAGCGAGTTTCACCTTCTGTAAAACGGTCTGGGGGAATTACCATAGGTAATATTAATCCCGTGCGAATGCGACCCTCGGTAAAGATGTATGTAATATTTCGTCACATCCGTTTAAAGAAATAATTTACCGCAATTTTCAAACACGGAGGAGCTTGAAGCGCTTTGTTTTGCCGGCAAACAAAATTATCTACCAGTACTCTCAAACAAACGCACACATCGACCAATGAAAAAGACCAAGAGGTATAAATCAGTCGTCAGAGGCATGAAACTTCTGCTTGTTTTAGGTCATGTATGCTCCATTAGTCCTGATTATGGGCAATAATTTGCATAGTTCGCTAATATTACACATAGACTAATCATGACGTGCACGGCAACGAATACGATACGAATACGGCAGAGCGTAAACAAACTCCTCCCATGTCAAATGAATATTAGGGACATTTCTTGTCCTGTGTGAATGGGGTCATTTATATTACAGAGGTCCTGTTATAAACTGACATTACTCTACATCCCCCTGTAAAACTAATCCCGTCCGAATAGGGCTTAATTTTAGTCTGTGTTTAGTATTTTAGTCCTGGTTTACTTGTGGTTTAGTCCTGGTTAAGTCCTGCTTAAGTACATGTTAGTCCCAGTTTAGTCCCGGGTTAGTTCTTAGTTCTGATTATAACCATTACAATCCATGGATCACTATGATGTCATCTGTAATCACAATATTGATCTAAAACGACTTAATAAAAGAAACAGTTCTGCTAACTTCTGTGTTCGGAAACTGCGGTGCCCAACAGGAGCCGACATCACCAAGAGTCAGCCCCTCCTGGACATCACACTAGTGAGAAGCACATTTTCTTTCATTTTTAATCCAAAATGACTTTGCGATGCTGCTGAATCCTATGTGTATCATTGATTAAGAAAATAAGATTGTAGAACAAAGTAAGCATACAGCAGTGGGCGTGGACAGGTGGTGGTGAAAACTGAAATTGTGTCTTGAAAATAAGTGATTAAAGATTCCTCAAACATGCATAAAGCTCTGAAGAGTCTATTTTGCATAAATAGGTCCGCTTTAATATTAAAATGTGTTGATGTAACTGTTTGTTTGCAGGCCTGTCGACAGAAATTTGGAGGCCCGGGGCAAGAAGCCTCAGATGGGCCCCCCTCTAATATAAATTAATACAGAGAGGGTGTAATTTTGGGGCCCTAAGACTGAAAACAGGACAACTGCTGTGGTCTTTGACAGCTGCACACACGGGGTAACCGCCGGTTTATTAAAAGATGTTCTACCCGATTTTTACCATCTTAAAAACTGAATTTGTTTACTTTAAAAGATTTGCATTTACCCTTAAGGAATTTTCACATGCTCATCGTTAGCATGCTAAGATTAAGATTAAGATTAAGATTAAGTCTTTATTTGGTCTCACACACAGTGACACACAGGAGAAATTTGACTTCTGCATTTGACCCATCCTTTTCAGGAGCAGTGAGCAGCCATCTTTTTCGGCGCCCAGGGGGCAGTACCGTGAAGGGTCTTGCCCAAGGACCCACACTGGTTTGCTCATTGCCCGGGGGGGGGGGGGGGGTTTGAACCCACATCCCCCCAGGGAAAGTCAGTGACTTAGCAGTTGAGCTAACCAGCTGGTAAAATTGGGCACTACATTTCCCATTATGCTTTGCAAGATTCAAGGGTAAAAAAAAAATCTTCACAATCAATTTAGAAAATATGGTAGATTTTAGTAAAAGTGTGTCACAGTAAAATGTAGATAAAACTGGATGTAACTGGTGTTTGCTTGTCATGTTTTAGACCTGGTTTAGTCCTAGTTTAATCCTAGTTTAGACCTGGTTTAGTCCTGGTTTAGACCTGATTTAGGCCTTGTTTATTCTTAGTTTAGTAATAGTTTAGTCCTATTTTAGCACTTGTTTAGACCTAATTTAGTCCCAATTTAGACCTGGTTTAGGCTTAGTTTATTCCCAGTTAAGAACTATTTTAGTATGCATTATTCAGTTTTAGGCCTGTTTTTGTGCCTGGTTCCTGATTTCATTCTGTTCAAGTCCTGGTTTAGTCCCATCTTAGTCCAGGCTTGATCCTGGCTAAAGTCCTTGTTTAATCCTGCTTTAGGCCTGGTTTAGGCCTGGTTTAGACCTGGATTATTACATATTATTCAGTTTTAGGCCTGTTTTTTGCCTGGACGCCAGAATGTTTTGTCACCAGCATGCCAACAGTGCACTTTCTGATTATTGGACCATTAAACGCTTTATAATTAAATGCAGAAAGAATACAGCAGACTTCTTTTGACCTAAAGAGCTAGTTATACAATACAGGTACGTCTAAATCAGGGGTCGGCAACCCGCGGCTCCGGAGCCACATGCGGCTCTTTGATCCCTCTGATGCGGCTCAGTGCAGCGGTCCCTCGTTTATCACGGGGGTTACGTTCTAAAAATAACGCACGATAAGCGAAATCCGCCAAGTCGTCAGCTTTATATTTTACAATTATTCTCCATGTTTTAAGGCTGTAAACGCCTCACCACACACATTCTACACTTTTCTCAGACTGGAATTAACGTTTTCTCACATTTCTCTCTTGTTTAAACACTCAAATGTTTGTAGATTTTCAACAAAAAAGCACAGTATTAGAGAATGAAACCAAAGTGTATTTCGTGTGTATTTCACAGTTCTTATGACCGCTTCGCTGTGGCGGGTTTTGTTGGGGAGAAACAAACATACAGCACTTCAGAGTCACGCACTCACAAGAGACACAGAGGAGAGTGACTGACGAATCAGCAAACGTCTACAGTCCCTTAGCCAATCAGGACGCAGAAATGTGCGTTGATACACTAAAAAAAACAAAAAAAAAATGGAATAAATAAAATCCACGAAACAGCGAGGCCACGAAAAGTGAACCACGATCTAGCGAGGGACCACTGTATTTAATTAAAATGTATTTTATTTTAGTTCATTTTTTCAAAATGTAATTCGATGGCACAAAGGCAAAAAAAGACGTTATATGCAGTGTTGTTTCATTTTAAATTTGAAAAGGGTTTTGTGGCTCCCAGTGTTTTCTTTACTGTGTGAAATGGGTCCAAATGGCTCCAAAAGGTTGCCGACTCCTGTTCTAAATAAATGACAAAATTACAAATAAACTAAAATAACTTTTTCATGATATTCTAATGTTTTGAGATGTACTTGTATATTCCTGCGGGAGCAAGACACATTTTGCTCAAATACAAAAAGGCTGGGTCCAGGCTCATAAAGAGGAGGAGGCCTGAGGAGGTCTACAGAGTCCGGTCAAAACAGACTCCCAGTGGAACAGATCTGGACCTCCTCTGAGCTTCTCTCATAACTTTTAATTATTTGGGATTCTTGCAGCTCTGCCTTGAGGTGCATCGCATGAAGTCTAAGCCCGGGGTCATTAGGGGTTAGCGTGAGGCAAATGTTTGGTCCTTTTCTGGTCCAGAAGAGTCAATGGTCTAGCTCAGGTTTAGTTTCCAGTCAGGAGAGCCAAACCTCATATAGTAATTTGATAAGTTTTTCTTTCTTTTGCAGATACTGTTCCTGACATAACTTGGCTATTTAAGGAACAATTTTATTATTAGTGCGTGGAGTCTAGAACACGATGCACGTTGAAGTGGTGTTGCTTAGAGTTGTTTAATCTGCTTATTGGGGATGTAGCAATAACCGAAATATGGTGGTATCTTATCATCAAAAGTCTCACATCGTCGTCTCATATCGTGGGCCATCACAAAACATAGATTAAAAGTCGCTTTGCTTAAATTCATTGTTATGGTGCAGTAATAATAATAATTAAACACACGAACAAACAAAAAACAGAAGAACTACACAGACCATAATGCTTTGGTCTGTTTAAGTGCAGACTACATGAAGAAATAACTTAAGTACCATTTCTGAATGTTAGTTCTTTGGATGATGATAAAGCCAAAGTCTCGTCAAGATATTTAAAAAAGAAAAAGTAACATATTCACAAAATATCGCAGTAAATATCGTACTGTGAGATGCATATCATGACAATATCGTACAGAAGTTTTGGTATCGTTACATCCCTACCCCCCATACCATGGTCTTTCCCACTGAAAATTGTTAACTTTTAATTCTGACAACCTTTTGGCTGTCCACGGGTGCTGAAAGTAGTCATTTCTATTTTTTAGTTGAAGCTAGTCCCCACAGTAGTTAGCTTGTTCACCCGATGCTATGGTGATGCTGACAGCGTAGTGATATGATTGCCGGAACTACTTTTGTGGTATATGTGAGCATTAAAACAACGAGGAGCAGTTCAAACTGAAATGTCTCTCTTGTGGATGTGAAAAACCTGTTCCCTGTTTGTAAATGTCCAAAATATGTTATTTCAATGTTTTAAATTATAGTCCCTACATTCTACCCACAGTTGAGCATTTGTTTACCTGTTGCTATGGTGATGGCCTCAGAGCAGTGATATAGAACAGTGATTTGGGTGTGGCCAGAACTACTCGTGCATTGCGCAGTATTAAATCGCGAGAGTTAAACATTGGAATTCTCACTGACCGTGGTGAAAGAAAAATTATGCACGGCAGTTAGCATTAGAATCCTCAGTGTTCACGGTACAACTACGATTTTGGCATGCTGTGTTGGAGAGGTGTGTTGCCCAAAGACACGTCAACAATACAAACAGGGCCAGTTAACAGTGTGATTACTTTAGGCTGCCACAGACTACCAGAATTTACTATACTATATTGTGTACAATCTGTGAAATACTCTTACACCTTATTTAATCCTACCTGTACCTTTGTATTTTATTATATTTTATTACATATTCTTTTAATTATATTGTTTATCTTTTCCCCTGCACTTTTTGCAACACTTTTTTTACCATGTACTATTATTGCTGCTATTAGTATTTCTCGACTATCTTAGGGAGTCAACGGGTTCCTCTGATCCTAAGCATTTCATTGCATTGTTGACCTTGTGTTTATCCTGCATATGACAAATAAACAATCCTGAATCTTGATTTTTCAGTCTTAAAACGATTTTTAAATGTGTGACGAAAAGCGCACATTACAGACATGAGGAGAATCTTATGAGATTTTAAATCTCCGATCACAAAGACTGCAGCGGGACATGTCTGCAGACCACAGGCTATAAAGCTGTGAGTGCACAAACCACTCGCTTTGAGACTGAAGTGTTCAAAAGACCAGAGCACTGCACTTTTAGTTTAGATACAAGACAAAACTGTATTATTATTATTTGTGGAATGTGGTGTAGTACTTCAGATACACGATTTTAAAGTACACAAGGTACAGAGGAAGTAGAGTCACTATCACTAATCTGCAGCTTCATCTCAATCCGTACACTGTGTGGATGTAAACAGACACACATGAAAAACTACTCGCCTTTTTACTTTCAAAGAATGCCTCAAACTGGATTAACAGTGCGTTTTTTTGGACTGGATGTCATTATTTGTGGAGGACAGTTTCTATGGATAATGTGGATGACATGCTGCACTTTAAATGTATCTCGAGTTTGTATCTTGTGCCTCTGTGTCCGTCACTCCATCTGCCCCTGACGCTCTGTTTTTAATTGGCTGTTGCCGTGGCGTTGCTGATGTTTGGTTGTTACAATCTGACAGAGCAGATCGGAGTCACATTGCCGCCACACACGACGAGCGCAGCGGCTTCAAAATCGCGCACAAAGTCGGCTCACACCTCCCAAACTCAGCGAGAAGCAAATCGCAGCCAAAATCGAGCAAATTCTCCTGTAGTGTGTGGCTGGCAATCAATCAATCAAACATGATTTATAAAGCGCTTTTCATACAAAAAAATTTAACACAAAGCACCTTTGGAATCATCTTAAACTCTATAGATATTTACATTTTTTACATGCAGCTTAGAGACTTATTATGTAACTTTACTGGTGAATGGTCCACAGTTGCTTGTCTCCAGGGAGAGGTCATGCTTTGTCTGGAATGTTCCACAGTATGGCATTAAGGCCGTTTACACATACCCAGGTATCTGTAAAAATGGAGATTTTTCCCTTGGTTTGTGCCTTTCGTTTACACACAAATGGAGATTTTTCCTCTGAAAACGATTCTTTCTAAAAACTCCGGCAAAAGTGGAGACTTTGGAAAAGTCCGGTTTCGCGTTTGCATGTAAACTGAGGATTTTTTTGTTTTAGACAGCTAACGCATCAAAAGTGCGATTCTGATTCGCTTGCAGAGCGTTCTCCTTCATTTTCAGAGGCGAATTTGCTGTTTGCGTGTAAACGATGGGTACAAACGAATGGAAATGTCTCAGTTTTTTTTTTAAATACCAGTGTACGTGTAAGTGGGGCTTATTTTTGAAAACGGAGGGAGAGAAATATTCATTTCTCAAAATACCCGGCTACGTGTAAACGTAGCCTAAACCTACAGTATCTCGTATTTATCAGGCTAAGCCACAAAGCCATGTTACAGGTGAGATTTGTGGAGAAGCGATCCCACTCTCTCTAAGTAAGAATGCATGTTTTTCAAAGTATTTCTGAGTAAAAACTAAAGTAAATTAACTAAATGAAGCTGGAAAAGGAATGCTATACTGTGAAGTTCTAGGCACGCAGTAACTTTTCCATAGAGACAAGCTGGCGGAATACCCAACACCAAAGTTACAGAATGTACCTTTAACTTAGTGGTTGCTTTTAGTGGTAGTAGTGGTTAGAATAGAGTGACCAGATTTTCAAAATTCAAAACCAAATTCAAACCAATGTTAGGATGGTTGGTATAAATAAAATTAGGAAAAGAGCGTGTAACATTGTGCATTCCCGTGCCAGTCATAATCTGAGGGACTTCTGTTGCTGCATTTTTGTCTTTTTTAAACTTTATTCTTTCTTAAACACGGTTTTCAGTATTTTGGCTAAACAAATGACAATTTATACTCCTTGTTACTGTTGGCGGGGATCAGATTAGTCAAAAATTGTGATAGTCCTGTTTTAGACCTGGTTTAGATCAAATTGGTCAAAACTGGGACATTTATTGTAAAAAAAAAAAAAAAAAAAAACTGGGACAAATCACTGTTTTTTTTTATAAATCTCCTGAGATAAGGGACACAGGGCTCAAAACTCAGACTGTCCCGGGTAAATATGGACGTCTGGTCACCCGATGTCAGAACGCATTTAGCATGTTGTTAGTGTTTTAGTGCAGAGCAGCAGTGGCCAGTGGAAGCCGATACCCAATACTGCCGGATCTGGGCCTCAGAGCAGCCTCAGCACCCCCTGGAGGCCTGGAAGGATGGACACAAGAATAACAGCGCAGCAGCAGAGCGGAAAACCCAGCCTCGCCGGGACAGGAAGTGATGTCAGAGGGAGGCAGGAAGGCAGAGGAAGTGAAGTCGATGGACGGGTGGGACACAGAAGAAGAGAGAGAAGAAGAAGAGGGCAATGGCATAAAGTCCAGTTGACCAATCGAACGGCTGCGGTTCTGGCGGCCGCTGGGTGGGCGGGACTTGGAGGGTGCTGGTGTCACATGACCACGACCCTTCTGCTCTACCAACCTGAAGGGGTCTGCAGGTCTGGGTCGCAGGGGCATCAGGCTTTGAGCTACAACAGAGATGACAAGATTTTGATTAGAAGAGCCATTTTAGGTAGGTCAAGCCATTTGCAGGTATTTATGTTCCTATGCACAAAATCTAGAATTAGAAAGTGTTAAGGGTCATTTATGCTCCACTTTTGTACGTAAACAGATCTGTGCATCCCAAGTGTCGTAACTTCTCTGTCTGAAGCTCTGTTGCTCAAGTTAGACTTTTGTTTTAACACCAGAAACCAGAAGAAAACCAGAAAGAACTGACTTAGCTGAAACTACAACAGGTGAGCTGGTTTGTGCTGTTCAACAAGTCTCACACACATAAAATTACAGTCACAAACAGTTTTTCAGTTAGTCACTCTCAGATTTTTGTTAAAATCAAACTCCTAAACAGGACCGTGAACGTTCAGACTGATCACAGTGCAAGAACACCACCTATGCAAAGTCCCATCCATCCATTTTCTTTCGCTTATACAGTCATACCTCACCTTACGAAATTAATTCGTTCCAGAAGTGGTTTCATAACATGATTTTTTCGTAAGTAGAGTCGCAATGGGGGATTCGGGCGGCCGCGAAGCCAAGCGCGCATCTGAGCGCGCATTATTTGAATTTTTGAGATTTCGCTTTTCGTAACTTGAATTTTCTTTCGTATTCAGAAATGAAAATTTTACGTTAACGCATTTCATAACTTGGATAATTCGTTAGTTGGGTCTTTCGTAAGGTGAGGTATGACTGTATTTCGCAACAGTCTAAGCAGGGACTCCCAGACTTCCTTCACCTGGGACACTTCCTACAGCTCCTCCAGGGGGACCCCAAGGCGTTCCCCGGCCAGCCAGGAGACATAGTCCCTCCAGCGTGTCCTGGGTCTTTCCCGGGGCCTCCTCCCGGTGGGACATGCCTGGAACACCTCCCGAGGGAGGCGTCCAGAAGATGTCCGGAACAGATGCCCGAGCCACCTCAGCTGGCTCCTCTCGATGTGGAGAAGCAGCTAATGCAAAGGCAGTGTTCTATTAAACAACCACCAGATGGCACTAAAAGTCAGTTTGAGAAAAAGAAACAAACTAGAGCAGGTAACTAACCAGACTGTTTCCATGACGACTGGTCTGGTACATTCCCGAGAGGCCAAAGGTCACTGACTCTTCGCTCCATCTGCCACGCTGCGTCTGCATCAGTCACACAAAGAACAGGCAAAATAAAACTATTTCTATGTCTCCACCCCTGAAAAATCAGAGCCTGTATTTTGAAAATGTCATATAGACATTTTAAAAAATTTAATTTGATTTTTTTAATGTTGAAAGTCTTTGTAATACTATAGTTTAAAGGTCCTATATTGAGCAAAACTGACTACAGTAATCCCTCGTTTATCGCGGGGGTTAGGTTCCAGAAATAACCCGCAATAAGAGAAATCCGCGAAGTAGGACAACTTTATATTTTACAATTATTCTACGTTTTAAGGCTTATTCTATGTTTTAAGGCTGTAAATGCCTCACCACACACATTATACGCTTTTCTCAGACTGGAATTAACCTTTTCTCACATTTCTCTCTTGTTTAAACACTCAAACTTTCATAGATTTTCAACAAAATGTATTAATAGTGAAGCGTGGGGGGGGGGGGGGGCACGGCTCCGGAAGCCCCGCCAGACGCGCGAGGGGAGCAGAGACATGAGTCACTGGATCCACAGGAAGCACCGCACTCATTCAACGGCACTGCCACATCCCGGGATGCGACGCGCACCAACCCCTTGGAGAAGTGCGCGACACGTGCACCCCTCATCGTGGTCAAATCCGTGACAGAGCAGCACGACCGGCGCAAGGCCGCGCGTACACCGGGGCTGCGAGCACAAGATCGAACCGCGGCGCCCGGACCGCGTCCTCTCAGCCCGAGCCAAAAAACAGCCGCACGAAACCAGCAAAGAGCGGCACATGGTGGTTTAATCCTGGTTTTGACCTGGTTTAGACCTGGTCTAGTCCCGGTTTAGTCCAGGTCTAGACCTGGTCTAGACCTGGTTTAGACCTGGTTTAGACCTGGTTTAGACCTGGTTTAGTCCACTTTTAGTCCTGGGTCTACAGTCTCTTAGCCAATCAGGACGCAGAACACAATGTTACACTATAAAAAAAAATGCGTGAAAAGTCCCTCAGTCGTCCAGGTAGAATCCATGATAAAAAGAGAAGTTCAATTTGTCAACTGGACAAAGTTTGTTTGGTTGAAAACGTTTCGCCACTCATCCGAGAGGCTTCGTCAGCTCTGGCCCTCATGCTGGTTAGACCCTGTTTATATCTAGCTGCAAGGGAGGAGCTACCTACCCTGAACAAAGCTCTGAACCTATCTCAGCTACTCTCTTTTGTTTTACAAATTCCTCTGGCGTCTAGTATTAGCATATCTATAAGCCCTAGGCGGCGCACACTACACTGAAATAGCTCTGAAACTATCAACTAATCTGTCTCTTTGCATTTCAAATTTCTCTGGCGTCCAATTCCCTATTCAAGACAACGACCCTCTCCACCCCTCTGCAATGGCTTGTCTGTCCTAATGTTTCTTTGTCTGTTTTTGACTTTGGTTTGAGAATCGAATTATAGATGGGAGACAAGTTGTGTCTAACTCCCCCATTTCTGTTTAACGACGGATTCTCTTTTTAAAAAAAAAAAAAAAAAAGAGAGAGAGAGAATCCGTCGTTAAACAGAAATGGGGGAGTTAGACACAACTTGTCTCCCATCTATAATTCGATTCTCAAACCAAAGTCAAAAACAGACAAAGAAACATTAGGACAGACAAGCCATTGCAGAGGGGTGGAGAGGGTCGTTGTCTTGAATAGAGAATTGGACGCCAGAGAAATTTGAAATACAAAGAGACAGATTAGTTGATAGTTTCAGAGCTATTTCAGTGTAGTGAGCGCCGCCTAGGGCTTATAGATATGCTAATACAAGACGCCAGAGGAATTCGTAAAACAAAAGAGAGTAGCTGGGATAGGTTCAGAGCTTTGTTCAGGGTAGTTAGCTCCTCCCTAGATATAAACAGGGTCGAACCAGCATGAGGGCCAGAGCTGACGAAGCCTCTCGGATGAGCGGTGAAACGTTTTCAACCAAACAAACTTTGTCCAGTTGACAAATTGAACTTCTCCTTTTATCATATAAAAAAAATGTTACACTATTAAAAAAAAATTAAAAATCTGCGAAACAGCGAGGCCGCGAACAGTGAACCGCGATAGAGCGAGGGACCACTGTAGTGTGAACTTTAAAGCCATGTTATAATGTTGTTACCTCCTCAAAAACAGACCTGGAGTTTTTGTTTCATTCACATGTTTGAGTAACACTTATTATTAGTCTGTCTACATCTCCAAAGCTCAAAATGCTCTGTTCCACCTTGTGATGTCATGAAGTGGTAATTTTCACCTTTAATTCATTAGAGACTGGCAGTTTCTGGGCTGAAATTATCCAAGTGGTTCGAGTGAAGGTGTATGGAGTTTAAAAACATAACAGAGCACTTCCTGTATTACCACATGACATTACAAGGTGGTTTCTGTTCCCGTTTGAGAGTATTGTATGGTTTCTGTGTTAAATGTGTGAATGAAACTAAACATAACTTCAGATCAGAAAATAGTGTAATATAGGACCTTTAACACAAAATTCCCAAGATTCAGATTTTCTAGTCTCACATTTGAGCGTTCCTGGAGACAGTATATCTTCATCCATGTCATCGAGATCGTCGGACAGCAGCAGGGTAGTGGGGGATGGAGACTTCAGGCCCAGAAAGGTTGGGTCCAGGTTTAGAGATGCAGCCAAAGCCCCCAGACCGGGATTATGGACCAGACAGAACCCGGTCAGGACCTCGATCTGCTGCCAACGGTGCAGCTTCTCCCGGAGAGCAGCGGTCACGTCTGAAAGAGCCTGTCTGTGAGGGGAGAGTTTGAATTATTTACAAAGAAAAAGTAATATTTACATGTGAAAATAATGCCTTACTCCGGTAGCATAAAATATTATTCCAAACATTAAAAAAAAAAAAAAGTATTTTAATCTCACATTTTCTGATCTGTTACAATGTCGTTTCCTCATCACAAACAGACCTGGAGTTGTGTTTTGTTTCATTCACACGAGTATGATAAATCTTATCTAGTCTAAACTACATTATTACTGCTCCCTAGTGTCTGAACTGAAGGTCACTCACTTTGCAGAGAGGATTTTGTGGTCGACATCGTCCAGAGAAGAGCTGTGAGCAACATGGAACGTCCCAAACAGAGAACTGCGCTTCTTCTTAATCTTTTCAGCCTGAAACAAGACAGAATACTTGGTCTAAACCAGATCTAAACCAGTTTTACACTAGGTCTAAACCAGGTCTAAACCAGGTCGGAATCAGGTCTAAACCAAGTTGGGTACCAGGTCAGAATCAGGCCTTAACCAGATCTAAACCAGTTTTACACGAGGTCTAAACCAGGTCGGAATCAGGTCGGAATCAGGTCTAAACCAGGTCTAAACCAGGACTATACCAGGACTATACCAGTGCCATTCAAGACAGGGGCAAGGTAGCTTTGGGGTGAGCTATGGTTTAGTCCTACTTTAGTCCTCTTCTCGATCCAACTGATTCTTAGTCTTCTAGTCCTGGTGCCGTCGGTTTTTTATGTTTATTTAACCAGGAGGTCCCACTGAAAATTCAGAATCTCTTTTTCAAGGAAAAACTGGTCAAGGCAGCAGCAACACAATCAATACAAAATAGTAAAATCGCAAAATATCACATTATAAAACCATTTCCATCTCACAGGAAAAACGGGCACATGTCTCGGCCACCACACTTTTACTAGTCCTGGTCTGGTTTTGGTCTGGTCCTGGTCCTGGTCGTGGTTTAGTCTGGTTTTGGTCTGGTCCGGTTTTGGTCTGGGCCTGGTTTGATTTTGATCTCGTCCTGGTCTGGTCCTGGTTTGATTTTGGTCTGATTTTGGTCTGATTTTGGCCTGGTCCTGGTCTAGTCCTGGTCTGGTCCCGGTCTAGTCCCAGTCTGGTCCTGGTTTAATTTTGGTCTAGTCCTGGTCTGACTTTGGTCTGGTCCTGGTTTGGTTTTGGTCTGGTCCCGGTCTGGTCTTGGTCTGGTCCTGGTCTGGTCCTGGTCTGGTCTTGGTCTTGTCCTGGTCCCGGTCTGGTTTTAGTCTGGTCCCGGTCTGACTTTGGTCTGGTCCCGATCTGGTTTTGGTCTGGTCCCGGTCTGGTGCTTGTCTAGTCCTGGTCTGGTCCTGGTCTGGTCCTAGTCTGGTCTTGGTCTGGTTTTGGTCTGGTCTTGGTCTGGTTTTGGTCTGGTTTTGGTCTGGTTTTGGTCTGGTCTTGGTCTGGTCTTGGTCTGGTTTTGGTCTGGTTTTGGTCTGGTCCGGGTCTGGTTTTGGTCTGGTCCTGGTTTTGGTCTAGTCCTGGTCTGGGTCTGGTCCTGGTCTGGTCCTAGTCCTGGTCTGGTCCTAGTCCTGGTCTGGTCCTAGTCCTGGTCTGGGTCTGGTTTTGGTCTGGTCCTAGTCCTGGTTTTGGTCTGGTCCTAGTCCTGGTTTTGGTCTGGTCCTGGTCTGGTCTGGTCCCTCACCCCCTCTCTGGCCTGTAGCAGCTGTCTCTCCGCGCTCTGTTTCTTCATGTTGTAATACTGGATCTCGATCTCGTGGGTGAGCTGCAGCCATTTCTGAAGAGACTCCGGAGGCGACCAATCACAGCGCGACTCCAGCTCTCGCTCCGCCTTCTTCAGCGCCGTACGCATCTGTACGGCAACAACACAGGGACAAACTGAAACTAAGGCACTATCTCAGTAAGAGGAAAGTTGCAGGAATAAATATGGCTCCCCATTCAACTCAGTGGGCGGATGCCTCTATATTAGCCGTTCTTTATTATGTTTATTTCTTAAATATGGGACAGTGCACATTAATCAACATGTCTTAGTACATCATGTAAATAATTTTCATCTGAAGTCTGTAGGCTTTAGACTTAGACAAACTTTATTGATCCACAAGGGCCATACCGGCTTGTTAAAGTCTGATCTCATCAGAAGCTCAGCAGGGCCGGCCCTGGTCAGTATTTGGATGGGAGACCACTGGGAATTCCAGGTCCCACAGTGGGGCGCCAGTCGCAAAAACTGTCGTCGTGTCCTTAGGCAAGACACTTCACCCACATTGCCAAGTATGAAAGTGGTATGTGTGTTGGTGGTGGTCGGAGGAGCCGATGGCGCACATTGGCAGCCTCGCTTCTGTCAGTCTGCCCCAGGGCAGCTGTGGCTACAATAGTAGCTTATCACCACCAAGTGTGGAGTGAAAGAACAATGAACTGTAAAGCACTTTTGGTGTCATGAAAGACGCTATATAAAAGCAATTAATTAATCAATCAATCAAGGGAAATTGTTTTGGGTACAGTAGCTCACTCACCAAATATAATATATTATATATAACAGAGGGTAAAAAAACATAGAGGGAAATAGCAACCAAAGAGCAATAAACCAGTGTCAGATGAGACATTTAGGGGCATTTCCGATGTCTCTCCTGCCCATTGACAATGTGTGGGCAGACGCCAACCATGTGACCACTCTGACCAATCAGAGAGAAAGTAGTTAGAGCCAACGATTAAAAAGCTGTTTTTAAGACAACTGATTTTGAGCTGAGAAAGATTTATAATTTATACAATTTAAAAATGGGTAAAATGTCCACAAAATCTGACCTTTTTGAAAGCTGTAGGTCCCTGTCAGTCCCCGTCAGCTGAACTCGAGCAGTTTGTGTTTACTTTGCGTTCTATGGGAAAAATTCTTTCTGGGCAGGAGGAATTTTTTTGCTGTAGTACCAGTGAGTGACCACTAGTCCAACTCGATACAGACTCCTGTTCTCTGAGTGGAGGGTTATTGCGGCAGAGTGGTTAGCGTTACCTGCTGTAGCTCCTCCTCCACATACTTCTGCCGGTTGGTCTCGTTGCCTGTTTGCTCCCTCAGTTCTCTCAGACGTTGGGCTTCCTTTTTCGCCGACTCGATCTCGCTCCTGAGCTGCTTCTCCACCTGGACCTTCTCCACCTGAACAGAGTGCTGCTCCTCCTGCGCCTTCTGCAGTCTGCAACCAAACCACACCAGCACCGTCAGGCACTACCAAACCAAACAAGCACCGACAGGTATCACCAAAACAAACAAGCACCATCAGGCACCACCAAACCAAACCAGCACCAACAGGTATCACCAAACCAAACCAGCACCGTCAGGCACCACCAAACCAAACAAGCACCGACGGGTATTACCAAACCAAACCAGCACCATCAGGCACCACCAAACCAAACAAGCACCAACAAGCATCACCAAACCAGCACCGTCAGGCACCACCAAACCACACCAGCACCGTCAGGCATCACCAAACCACACCAGCACCGTCAGGCACTACCAAACCAAACAAGCACCAACAGGTATCACCAAACCAAACCAGCACCGTCAGGCACCACCAAACCAAACAAGCACCAACAGGTATCACCAAACCAAACAAGCACCAATAGGTATCACCAAACCAAACAAGCACCAACAGGTATCACCAAACCAAACCAGCACCGTCAGGCACCACCAAACCAAACAAGCACCGACGGGTATTACCAAACCAAACCAGAACCATCAGGCACCACCAAACCAAACAAGCACCGACGGGTATTACCAAACCAGCACCGTCAGGCACCACCAAACCAAACAAGCACCGACAGGTATCACCAAACCAAACAAGCACCAACAAACATCATCACACCAGCACCATCAGGCATCACCCAACCACACCAGCACCGTCAGGCATCACCAAACCACACCAGCACCGTCAGGCATCACCAAACCACACCAGCACCGTCAGGCACCACCAAACCAAAGAAAGAAAGAAAGCTATGCCTTTATTAGTCCCACAGTGGGGAAATTCCAGTTCTGCATTTAACCCATCCTGTTATCAGGAGCAGTGGGCAACACATTACTGCGCCCGGGGACCATCTCCATGATCTTCTTGCTTCGGCTTGGTCAGGACCTAAGCTGGAGGATTTACCTACGGTGCATGTTTTGGGTTGGTGGGGGGAAACCGGAGTGCCACCCACACACGGGGAGAACATGCAAACTCCACACAGAAAGGCTTGGGCGACCCGGGGATCGAACCCAGACCATGCATGCAAACTCCACACAGAACACACACAGAAAGGCCTGGGCGACTCGGGGATCGAACCTGGAACCTTCTTGCTGTGAAGCATGAGCGCTACCCACTCAGCCACCGTGCCACCAAACAAGCACCAATAGGCATCACCAAACCAAACAAGCACCAACAGATATCACCAAACCACACCAGCACCGTCAGGCACAACCAAACCAAACCAAACAAGCAACAACAGGTATCACCAAACCACACCTGCACCATCAGGAATCACAACATCAGTACTGTCAGGCATCACACAACCACACCAGCACCGTCAGGCATCACCGGACTGTCAGGCATCACCAAACCACACCTGCACCTTTAGGTATCACCAAACCACACCAGCACCATCAGATATCACCACAGCAGCACCATCAGGTATCACCAAACCACACCAGCACCGTCAGGCACCACCAACCCAAACAAGCACCAACAGGCGTCGCCACACCACACCAGCACCGCCAGGCATCACCACACCAGCACCGTCAGGCATCACAAAACCACATCTGCACCGTCAGGCATCACCAAACCAAACAAGTACCATCAGGAATCACCAAACCACACCAGCACGGTCAGGCATCACCACACCAGCACCAATAGGTATCACCCAACCACACCACACCATACATTTGAGGAGTTTTCAGGTTTCACGTTGGAAAGTCTATACCCACGTAAGGACATTTTAAAAGCATGTACAAAAGGAGCATTTTTTCAGCACTGCCCCCTGGTGGTCAGTATGAAATAGAACTTTGTGAATGATAAATTTAAAGATGTACAGTGTCACTTTTCCATCTGCCACCTGCTTGTCTCCATGGAGATGATATTGCTTAGTCTGGAATGTTCCACACCTAAACTTGAACCAATTGAAAATGAAAAGCAAGAGAGACAAGTTTAATCCCAGGCAATAACATCACCACGGAGACAAGCAGGTGGCTAACCCTGCAGGTTACGTAGTGAACCTTTAATATGACATAAACAGCCAGGTAAAAACATTTAGCATTTCGTTTTACTTTTCTGGGGTACAACTACCTCATTCCTTCCCATCGCTTTTAAAACACTTGTAAGTGTAAATTTTGAGTTTAGTTTAAAGATAAATTGTCTATAAAAGGGGGATCACCGTCATTTATTGTTCCTAAATATTTCTTGGCAGATTTCATCACGTGGGGTCCAACATTAAAGGTGCACTAAGTAACTTTTCGGTTTGGGGTCTGTCACCTGATTGTTTCTATGGATATGTCATTGATCTTCCTGAAATGTTCCACAGTATGGCATTAAACAGCTCTAGCTTACATTTATTCAATTACAAGTGGTTTTATAGCTCAAAAATACCTAGAAAAACAGACATTTTGACTGTGAACGGGGTTAGCGCTCCACAGATCTGACCTGTAACTTGGTCTGGTTTGGTCTCCGTGAAGATAGAAAGGTTTAATGCCATACAGTGAAACATTCCAGACAAAGCAATAACACCTCCACGGAGAAAAGTATTTGATGGACTCTCCACCAGAAAAGTTACACAATGCACCTTTAACCAAGTATAACTTTATTTGTTGCTTCATAACTAATAAGCTCACGTACACGTTTTACATGGGTGTTTATTAGGGGTGTGCAAAATAATCGTCATGACAATGCATCGCGATGCTAACTTTCACAATATACTGCATCGATTCTTGATGCCAAATATCGATTATTAATTTAAAAAACGGAAATGCGGAAAAGCGGAAATGCCGCTGCCTTCACGCCAGTCTGAGAAGGACATCTGCACCCTTACCGAGTGTGACATAACGGCTGCTGAGGAGGTCGTCGCTGCAATGAAACCTATGAAAGTAGCTACACTCGCAATATCAGAGGAGACCAGTCCAACGCTGTCTATTGTAGCGCCACTCCGTGCTCAACTCGTCCACAAGCTCCAAGACAATCCGACTGATTCCATCTTGACAAGGGAAATTAAAACCACAATGTGCCAGGATCTTAACAAGAGGTATTTGAGTGAAAAAGAGGCTCTGTATAAGACCTTTCCTTTCCGAGGACGAGAGTTAAGATGTTTACAATGGAGTAACTGCAGAAGCCATCAGAACCAAGTGGGCATTACAGGTAACATTAACAACAATACAATTAAAGTGTAATTTAACAATATAAATTCATATTTTGGCGTTTAAAAGCATAAATAAGTAATGATAAAAGGAGAAATTCAAGTACAGTGGTACCTCACCTTACGAATGATCCAACAAACGAAAATTTCAAGTTACGAAACGCCTTCACGTCAAATTTTGGTCTCTTGATACGAATGAAATTTCAAGTTACGAAACGCGAAATCTCCAATCCAATCCAATCCAATCCAACTTTATTTATAAAGCACTTTAAAAACAACAAATCTCAAAAATTCAATTAATGCGCGCTCAGATGCACGCCCGAAACGAGCGGAGACACAACAACACATCATCAGTATGGTAAAACTCACCTGTCTCACGACGGTCTAAACCCAGCTCACGTTCCCTTAGTGAGTGAACAATGCAACACTTGGTGAATTCTGCTTCACAGTGATAGGAAGAGCCGACATCGAAGGATCACGTCGACACGGCGCAAGGCCGCGCTACACCGGGGCTGCAGGATGCAGCCGTGCCTCCTCCTCGGGGCCGAGCACGCGCGGGCCGAGCACGGGGTGATTTATTCCTGCTCCGGTCCTGGTTTAGACCTGGTTTAGTTCTGGTCTAGACCTGGAAGTCACATAGAACCAGCGCCCGACCCGAGCGAGACCCCGCGGTCTTGCCCGCTGTTATCCATTCCTGCTCTCATCTCCAAACCGTGGTTGGGAGACACAGGGGAGATCGTCTTCTCCAGGGCCGGAGATAGCTTTCCCTCCGGGGTTAACTCCCTTGTGGACATCGCGCGCTTACAGTGGTGGAGAATGCAAGTAAAAAAAGGCAGTTTTGCTGCAGAGTGGGGCTTTATTGTCTCCTCTACGGAGGAGACATTCATCCAGCACGCGCATACGGCGCGCGCACACACTCGCAGACTCTCTCTTCTGCACTGAGCTATAGACACAAGACAGACACATCTCACAACACCGCTGATAGAGCACCTTCCTCGGCCTGTTAGCTCACAGTGTCAGTGCCCCGGCTCTGGAGGTCAGATAGAAGCAGAGCCCGCCCCGCACCGCAAGGTGCGCAGTGACACGAGCAACGCGCTCCTCCCGCGGCACTGCCATGTTATAATAATAACAGGTCCAATCCAGGTTTAGTTCTGGCCAGACCTGGTTTATTCCACGTTCTTTTAGTCCTGGTCTAGTCTCTTAGCCCGTCAGGACGCAGAACACAACGTTACACTATAAAAGTTACACTATAAAAAAAAAACCTTGGAACAGATCAGGCCTTTTCCATTGAAATAGCTACTCAACTTACGAATTTTTCACGTTACGAAACCACTTCTGGAACGAATTAATTTCGTAAGGTGAGGTACCACTGTAATGATAAAAGGAGAAATTAAATAAGTAATAAATAAATACATATTAATACATAAATTAATGAATAAATAAATCTATTGTAGGTAAATGCAGTTGTCATCGGAAATAGATAAAAGCATTCACAATTCGATTGTGTTGAACTGATTTCCAGCAAAGCAATGGACTTCAGGCAGTATCAAGGAAGGATGGCAGCCTTTTTGTTATTGGTTTGGTTTATTTGTTTTTGTTATTCAATAAATTCAGTTATGAATTGAGTTGCTCAGTTATGTATCAATTGAAGACACTACCCAGATACACAGCCACTGATATTTAAGTTATCCTCTTTTTTTTGGTACATTTTCACTGAAGTATGTTGAATATATTGCAATGCATCGCAATAATTCAAGTATCGTGATGCATCGTGATAGTATCGCATCGTGGCATATGAATCGTGATTCGAATTGAATCGTGACTTCTTTGCCAATACCCACCCCTAGTGTTTATGTTCTCTTGGTCTTTACTGTATCTCCCACACTAAGGCCCCTGAATGCGTCTCCTCTTGACGGTGCGGCGAGTCTTTGTGAAATCTGATCTGCAAGTTCGGACCAGCCCTGAACCTATCGCAAGAATGTGTTTCTATTTTTAGAGCAGGGGCTTACGGCTGTTCCACAACACAGGAACAATGTGTGCGATGGGATTAAAGTGTGATACAGATGAAGACGAGTCAGATGTAAAAAGAAGGAGTTATTTTACACTGGGCTTGAAAAATATCTAGGCGCTTGATTTTTCATACTTTTTTTTTTTATTGTGTTTAAAGGATCCGTATTATGCTATTTTCTGATCTATGTTATAATGACGTTTCCTCATCACAAACAGATCTGGAGTTGTGTTGTTTCATTCACACATGTTTAAAGAGTTCATCTCTCAAACAGAAGACACTGTTCCACCTTGTGATGTCATGTGGCAACACAGGAAGTGCTCCACTGCATTTTTAAACTTCATACACCTTCACTATCATCAATCATTTGGATAATTTCAGACCTGGAATTCCCAATCTCTACCGAAAACAATTTCATGACATCACAAGGTGGAAGAGAGCATATAGAGCGTTTTCACGTGACGTCATAATCCGGACGCCCGTCATTTTGGGGGGTTTCGAAGCACTGCAAACAGTACATTTATGCCGCAAAGTTTAAAAAAAAAATGCATAATGGTCAAGTCTTGTGCGGTCCTAGGCTGTCACAATAGAGCGGACAGAGAAAAACACCTGCAGTTCTATCATTTACCTAAAGTAGTGACCAGCCAGGGTGAACAGACAGAGCGATTATCAAAGGAAAGGAAGCGATTGTGGATTGCCAATCTCCAACAGAACTTGGATGGGAAAAATCCCGACAACATTCGAATATGCTCAGCTCATTTCGCAGCCGGTAGGTATTTCGTACTGTGCATTGTGATTGCTAATTGGTTTAATTGCTAATTGGTTTACACCAATTTGTAGCGACCATGTTTACATAAACAAACACCGACTAACACCGACATTAGCCCCTACAGTAAATTGTATTACAATGTTAATATTTAAATCTCTGCAAAACGTGAATAATAAAAACCAATATATTTGTACTTAAAGACGTTACACATGTAAGGCAAGTATGCCGACCTTTGCCATCACAATTTGCTCCAATTTTCCGCACTTTACGCTTGTACCAGGCACAAACAAACTGGTTGTTGCCTCCAGACCTTTAGCGCTCTGAAGGTCTTGTGCTGTATAAGGGCTTGGGGAGAAGACCAGGTAGTTCACAATATCGGGGTCGCTTACAGCAGCAGAATCGACAAATCACCACTGTCATTGAGCAAACTTGAATTCATCTCATGCCCATCTTCTTGCCCAATTTTTTTCATATAACGTATATCCTTTTCTTTGCCATCCAACTTATCTCTATACAACTTGTCAACTGTGTCAGAACTTTTGGATTCCGATGTGTTGCTATATAAACACGTTTAATTTTGAGCGCGCAAACCCCCCAAGATGGCCCCACATCCGTGTAAACGTCCTGTTTTTCCGGGTTCGTGAAAATGCTCTATTGAGCTTTAGAGATGTAGACAAACTGATAATAAATGGTTACTAAAACATGTGTGAATCAAACAAAACACAACTCCAAGTATGTTTTGATGAGATAACATAGTAATATGGCTTAAAATTCACTATTTTTAGATACAAGCTGCAGCCCCACACTGATTGTGTTGTGATAGCGCTCTGAAGAGGAAAAACAAAAGTGAAACTCATAAAACGTATATAGCATTTTCAAAACAATAAACAAGGGGATCTAAATGTGTTATGTGTTAGCAGTTAATACCACATAGAAGTGTATTACTCCCTCTTTAAATACACAAACTAAATTAAAAAGATGTGAACCGAACCACATCATTTAGTTATAATGATATCAACATTTTGTCTTGAGCCTTGTCTCCCATCGCTAGTTAGCTTAGCTTTATTAATACTTTGCAGCAGATGTCATCAACATTTCCTGCATATTTTTATTTTAACACAGTCTGGTGAGAAAAATCAAACTCTAAACAGGACCATGAACGCTCATATTGATCACAGGCTCCTGAAAATGTACTGTTTAAACTAATTTTGTGTTTTGTCTTGTGTTTTCAGACTATTAAAACATTTTTGTCTGTGTTTGCTAATGTGTGCATTGTGTCGCCATGGTAACTCCTAAATATTCCACCATAAGAGATACACGTAGGACACCCCCAATGTGATGCATGTGATCACTGCAAATGATCAATACATGATAGACCACCGTGTAAACTGGGTCTTTGTATTGTTTGCTGAGAACATTGAAATAAAGATGCATTGTGTAACTTTTTGGTTGGGGGTCACCTGCTTTCTATGGAGATGTCATTGCTCTGCCTGGAATGTTCCACAGTGTGATAGTAAACGGATTTACCTTTCATTTATTCAATTACAGGTGTTTTTTTTTTGTGTGTGTGTGTGTGTTTTTTTTAAGCTCAAAAATGCCTAGAAAAATAAACATTTGGACTGTGAGCTGGGTCGCCTCTCCATAGATCTGAACTGTAACTTGGTCTGGTTTGGTCTCCATGAAGATAGAAATACTGTGATTTTTCATTTACTGTGAAACATTCCATACAAAGCAAGAACATCTCAATGGAGAAAAGCATTTGACGGGCCCTCCACCAGAAAAGTTACACAGTGCAGCTTTAACCAAGTCCATCATCTGAAATATGCTAATTGTAACAGTTTTAAACTGCTATTATGATTTGATTTTGATTGTGATAATTGTGAAGTGCAGTGAGGGGAGCAGACGGAGGAGAGCTCAGGCTGCGCTCACAGGCAGTTCCTTATATGGTCAAAGACTCCAGGACTCACCCCGTCTCTTCTCATACCTCCAAATCAGACCTGAACACGACCCCCCGGCTTAACCGCAGCAGAGACGAGCTATGGCTTTATGTATGTGCAAATGTGTACAAGGAAATGATTGCTATAGTTTAATTTAGGGTTTGGCGATACTCGAAAAAAAAAAAAAATCATTTTTTTTCACCCATATTGATCAATCTCAATTTTCGATTCGATCTTCTTCCATCTTATTAAAAACATAGACATGTGGAGTTCAGGCATAAAGGGCAGGGTGTCAGGATCATTCGTTTTTACAAATAACAATAATAACAAATAATTCCAGAGAAATTCACATTTAAAGTTTGGAATGAGTCGCTTCTTTTTCCTTAACAAGACAGTGTAAATCCTCATTTGCACCACACGCTCTTACTGCCACATGATTGGCTGTTGACCTGTCGATTAAAAAGTGCATATCTCATCATCGAGATCGACTAAAGTCGAGATCGCGATCTATCGATTTTTGGCACAGCCCTAGTTTAATTTACTTAATTGCAGTTATTGACTCTTGTGAGCTTTAAGCCATGTTATAATGCTGTTACTTCCTCAAAAACAAAAGTTGTGTTTTGTTTCGTTCACACATTTGAGTAACTCTTAATTATTAGTCTGGCTACATCTCTAAAGCTCAAAATGCTCTGTTCCACCTTGTGATGTCATAAAGCAGTAGTTTTCAAGTTCAAGTTCAAGTTCAAAGTTCAAAGTCAGCTTTATTGTCAATTCTGCCATATGTGTTCAACATACAGTGAATCGAAATTTTGTTTCTCTCTGGCCAGGTAGTGCAAAAAGACAGTGTACAAAATACAATATGAAGACAAAACACAACAAAAAACTATCTAAGACAGAGATCTAAAGTTAAAACTAAAGTCTACGATCTAAAATCTTAAAACAGTGCAACATAATAAATAAACTATACTATATACAGATTTCCAAAGTAGTAACAGATAGCGTTTACCTTTTGTTTGGTAGAGAATGACAATTCCAGGGCTGAAATTATCCAAATAATTCAAGTGAAGGTGCATGGGGTTTAAAACACAGTGGAGAACTTCCTGTATCACCACATGACATCACAAAGTGAAACATGGTGTCCGTCATGGCTTTCAGTAATACACACCCAATCAATTATAGTTTGGGTAAAATGAAAAGCCTAATCATTTTAAAACAGGCACATTATTACATTATGTTCAAAACCGGTCAGGCTGTTTTTTCCTCTCCGCAGCAGATATTTTCTGATGCTTTTTAACATTAAGGGTGACTCAGGTGTGAACAAAATCAACTGTCACATCCAGCTCCTTCTGTGTGCGGTACACTTCCCCCTGTAGCCTGTATGTGTGTGTATATGTATGTATGTATGTATGTATGTATATGTGTATGTGTGTGTGCGTGTGCGTGTGCGTGTGCGTGTGTGCGTGTGTGCGTGTGTGTGTGTAAATATAAACAAAAATTGGTTTAAGTGATGGTTTGAGTCTAGACTCAATTATTTCAGAGGGACTGCTCCCTGCCTCCCAGTACGGCGTACCGCCAACAAACCATACCGGCTTACTTTCACCTCTGGCTGTAGTAGTAGTAGTAGTGTTTGTTGTTATAGTTATAGTAGTAGTAGTAGTGTTTGTTGTTATAGTTATAGTAGTAGTAGTAGTAGTAGTAGTAGTAGTAGTAGTAGTAGGGTTTATTGTTGTAGTAGTAGCAGTAGTGTTTGTTGTTATAGTAGTAGTAGTGTTTGTTGTAGTAGTAGCGGTAGTAGTAGCAGTAGTTGTAGTAGTAGTAGTAGTTGTAGTAGTAGCAGTAGTTGTAGTTGTAGTAATTGTTGTAGTAGCAATTGTAGTAGTAGGATAGTAGTAGTAGTAGTAGTAGTAGTAGTAGTAGTAGTAGTAGTAGTAGTAGTAGTAGTAGTAGGGTTTGTTGTAGTAATTGTAGTAGTAGTTGTAGTAGTATAGTAGTAGTAGTAGTAGTGGTAGTGGTAGTGGTAGTAGGGTTTGTTGTAGTAATTGTAGTAGTAGTTGTAGTAATACTTGTAGTAGTAGTTGTTGTAGTAATACAAGTAGTATACACTCACTTGTCCTGCAGGTCTAGGAGGCTCTGCTCAGCCTTCTGAAGCCCCTCCAGGTCTTTGGTGAGTTTACTGAGGTCGTCTCTGGACTTCCTGGTTTGAGCGTAGGCGAACCAGCACCCGACCAGAGCCAGGATCACGGACAGGAACAGAATCAGGTCCTTCCAGCGGGTGTCACGCCCTGCACCACATCAGCATCACAACAGGAAAATCACTCACACTGAACCACATAGCAAAGTCTGAAGAAACACAATAAAATATCAATCTAACCGTTTCTGTTCTGATATTATTTTACATCCATTAAAGGTGCAGTATGTACTTTTTCTACAGGGGGTCCGTCACCTCCTTGTTTCTATGGAAATGTCATTGCTCTGCTTAGAATGTTCCACAGTATGACATTAAACAGCTCTAGCAGATCTGACCTGTAACTTGGTCTGGTTTGGTCACCATGTTGATGGAAAGGTTTAATGCCATACGGGGAAACATTCCAGATAAAGCAATAACATCTCCACAGAGAAAAGCAGGTGGCGGGCCCTTGCTCCATCAGAAAAGTTGCACAATGCACCTTTAAGAAGATTGACTTTATTGATCTCACACAGGAGAAATTGTCCTCTGCATTTGACCCATCCTGTCATTAGGAGCAGTGGGCAGCACATGACTGTGCCCGGGGACCAACTCCATGATCTTGTTGGTCAGGATCTAAGCTGGAGGATTTTACCTATGGTGCATGTTTTGGGTTGATGGGGGAAACCGGAGTGCCCGGAGTAAGCCCACCCAGACACGGGGAGAATATGCAAACTCCACACAGAATCTTACAGCCATACCAACGTGCCACACGGGGATCGAACCCGGAACCTTCTAAGGGTGTTTTCACACTTGGTCCCTTTCAGCGTTAAAGCGAACTCAGATCGCTAACTGAGCATTATAGGTTTATATGTGAACACTCTAAGCGCACTCAGACCCCTTTAAAATGAACCGAACTGAGACCATCTCGGGAGGTGGTCTCAGTACGGTTCGCTAAAAGGTCCGCGGTACGGTTCGCCTAACCTGCGCAGTGTGTACACATAACGCTCCGGGTTCACTTCGCCTTTTGTGCAGTTTTATTACCTTCTAAGCTTCCCGTAGACAGCGACACGGGGAGGTAGTGACGAAAAATAACAATACAGGACTCTTTCGAGGCCCTGTAATTGGAATAAGTACACTTTAAATCCTTTAACAAGGATCCATTGGAGGGCAAGTCTGGTGCCAGCAGCCGCGGTAATTCCAGCTCCAATAACGTATATTAAAGTTGCTGCAGTTAAAAAGCTCGTAGTTGGAGCTCGGGTCCGAGCTGACAGTCCGTCGCGAGGTGGGCCCCCGTCTGTCCCAGCCCCTGGCTCTCGGCGCCCCCTCGATGCTTTAGAGTGTTCAAGGCAGGCACGGTCGCCTGAATACTGCAGCTAGGAATAATGGAATAGGACCCCGGTTCTATTTTGTGGGTTTTCTCTGAACTGGGGCCATGATTAAGAGGGATGGCCGTCACAGAGAATGCCAAGGAGTGAAGGTCTCAGAGCTCTAGAGAAGCTACAGTGTGAACAGAAAGAGGACTGAGGCTCCATCAGAGCTCAAGTGGACCAGAAAGAGAACTCGGTCCTCTTTCACAATGTGAACAGAAACAGAACTGAGTTTGTGTTCTCTTGGTCCCCTTGTTGGTCCACTTTTAGGGGACTGAGTTCGGTTCGCTTAAAGGGGACTATATGTGAAAACACCCTTAGGCTACGTTCAGACTGCAGCCTGAAGTGACCCAAATCCGATTTTTTTTTGCCTCTATGCGACCTGTATCTGATCTTCTAATGACAGTCTGAACGACACAGATCCATTTTTTTCAAATGCGACCCAGGCCACTTGGATATGTGGTCCTAAATCCGATACATATCAGATCTTTTCACATGCAACTTCAATCTGAACGGCCAGGTTGCATTCATCTGATCTGGGCGTGTTTCCTCCAGCGAGAGTGGTACAAGTAGGCGCTCACAAATGTACACAAACGTTCTTCTCGTCATGGGAAAGTAGTACATAAACTCGTATCAGTGAAGCGGCGAAGGACGTAGCAATCCCACCACTCTTGTCTGCGACTCCGCACCCACACATTCATTTCTACAGACGTTGCTGCCACTGCCCCACAAAACGCCGTGGCTAAAAACCTTGACTTCTCCCCTTAAAACAAATAAGCTGTACATGTTCTGGCTCGGTACTACAGTAACTTTAGGCTACTTCCGTAAACATTGAGCACGCTTGCTGCGTGTGACGTCATCGTGTCCTCCAATGTGCATGCGCTACACTTTTGGGGTGTTTAACTTTCACACTGGAGATCACATAAAAGTTGCATTTAATTGGAAATGTGAACAACCTCGCAAAAAAATCAGATTTCACAAAAAAATCAGAAGTGAGCATTAAGCCCTGCAGTGTGAACGTAGCCTAAAGAACACATAGCCAGCTATATCATTACATCTGTGACACCCGTGGATCATTATGTTATATTTTGGACATTTTAAGTCACAATATTCATCTAAAACAACTGAATAAAAGAAACAAATCCGCTGACTTCCACTTTAGAAAACTGTGGTGTCCAATGGGAGCTGACTTCGCCGTAAACTTCACAACAAAGCGCTGCAGGCTGTGGGCCCCTCCTCTAGACAGCTGCACATCACACTAGAACAGAGAATGTTTTTTTTACATTTGGACCAAAACGACCACACAACGCTGCTGAATCCTACGTGTATCACCGATTAGGAAATTATAATTGGAGAATGGCGTAAGTACAGAGCAGTGGGCATGTCCCTGGAAAATGGGTTGATCTGCAAAATGGCGTCTTGAAAATAAGATAATAAAAACACTACTCAAACATGCACGAATCGGTCCCAATACAACTTCGAGAAAGCACATGTGAAGGAAACAACTATAACATGGTTAAAAGCTCTGAAAAGTCGATTCTGCAGAATAGGTCTGCATTAAGGCTTTAAGCATCTGTAATTTAAGAAAATAAATGATGTTCCCACTGCACTGGCTGACAGTGTGTATTGGCAAAGTACAACTAAAACTGATCCAGATGCGTTATGTAACTGTTGTTTATCCTTCAAGTATTAACAGAACAGCTTTGTATGAATAAAACTTAAATCATCAGATGTTCTGCGCTAAAAACTGCCAGGAGCTTTCTGTTACAGTAATTTAAAGGCCCAACCAGAAAATACATTAAAAATACATCTTGGAACTGAGACATTCATCATTAATTACTCTAATAATTTTTTCCTTTTTCTTATTTTTTGTTTTGTTTTCCCTTCTCCCCTTACCTGCTTACATCTCTTCTGTTTTATAACTGAACTATTCACACATTCACACACTTGTCCTCCCAGATAAGAAGAAGTAGAGTTGTTCCGATACTAATATTGGCAAAAGCTCAGATACTGCACATTTTTTTTAGGTATCGGTATCAGCAAATACCCAAATCACTGATCCAATACCACTCTGTATTTTCCACAATGCGTCCCTGTAGACTGTGGAGGCTCTACAGACCCTTAAAACACGCTGATAATAACAGGAAAGACATTTTGAGTCCTTTATTTAGCCTTTAGTGTGGATGCTCAATTTAGGACAAAAACTGAGCTACGGAGCAGCAACAACGCTTTGTTTACTCTACATAATTAGCCTTGTGCACTGAGGATGAGGGTCTTTTTACAGGCCTCACTGTAGGCATGCATCGATCCACATTTTTTCACTTCCGATCCAATCCAGATACCTGGATTTGGATATCTGCCGATACCTATACTATTCCGATACCAAAACTGTTTGTTTCAATATTATCATCATTATTGTTAAACTACAAATAAACTCATCTCTAGAGGCAAGTAGGCCTATGATATGCTTTTTCAGATGTTTTATTAAGTCTGTTGTATTGTAGGTCGCAATGGAGCTTCCGCAAACATTGCACGTTGCTGTCTTGCTTTGAGGTGTTTCTAGTAAAAAGTATTTCCACACAGCGGACATGTTGTGATGAAAAGTTGGTTAACTGCCTTGTGCTGCTCAATGCCATGTTCAATGTTCGCCTGCTAGCTGGCTGCAAACTGTGGAATGGATTTTCAGAACGGAGGCGTGTCTCATCATTACTCTGGCCGTTTCCCAATTCAGCGACGGCACGCTTGTGAGTGTGCACTCGGTCTGTCGTCGAGACGGCGCACACTCGCTCTGTCCTTAGTGCACTACGTTTCTCACATGGCCGTCTGCGAAATTGAACAGGTCCCGCCTCAGCTCAATGAGCCGGGTGGTCTGCTCCTTGTTCCCTAAAGACAAAAATATTATTCTATTGCGACTAGTAATACTTGGAATTGGGACATGGCCAATGTTCCCCCTAATTTTTAATGTGTCTGAGCAAGCACACACTAACTCCACATCCGAAATGACCCCCCCCCCGCGCGCGGCTCGCACTTTGCAGATATAAAAAAAATGACCCGCGGCTGAATAAAAAGCTCTTTCATCCCTGATTTACAGTGCGCTGCACAAGTTTTCTTGTGCGCTGAGAATGTGCGAACAGTGTGCAGCTTAGAGTAAACGCTGGACATGGCGACACTGTAGAATATCCAGCATTACAACAGCAAAGGAAATATAAGTGTAAGGGGAAAAGCATGTGAACGGTAAAACAGGTGCCGTGAACTATGCCGTTACGGCTACCGTCACACTAGCCTGGGAATTCCCAGGCCGCTTCCGTTCGTTTCGAACTGGAAGGCGGCCTGGAAACTCGTCCAAGCGAGAGTCCCAGATTTAGGGCCCCAATCAGAGAGCGGGGGAGGTGTGGCAAGACGGTGACGCGTACCACATGACAAACGGAAGCTTGTAGTTTGAACTGACAACTGACATGATTGGCTATGGACTTACGTATACGCTCAATGATAGACATTCATAACGCCCAATAAACGGCCGTTGGCAATCGCTAACCACACCTCCGCTACGGGATTTTTCGAAGCGAGTTTCCAGACCCATATCTCACTTGTGATATGGTCAGGTGTTAACCAGACTAACCGTCACACATGTTTAGCGTAGTTTATGAAGAGTTTCATGTAGCATAGTTGTAGGTGAGGTGAACCAGTACGTATATTTTATAGTGACGTCGCAACTCTCACTTGTGGATGTCGCTGGCGAGTCGGTCTTTGTAGTCGTATATCCTCCCGCGCTGTGCATGCTGGGGCTTTTAAGTGTGCGAAGCGTGCATGTTTGCACGCTTGGTCCACGCCCCGATTTCCATGGAAACGACGGCGCCGTTCAGGGCTCGTCTCGACGGTGCAGGGGGAAAAAAACGAATGGAACGGCGGTTGTCGCGCCGGATATGACGTATATCCCGTTCCAAGGACGCTTACAAGTGTGCCGTCGCTGAATTGGGAAACGGCCTCTGTGTCTCATTGAGATACGCCTCCGTTCAGGAAATCCATTCCACATTTTGCAGCAGGAGCAGAGCAGCCGACAGGGAATCACTTGTGGAGTCATTTTCAGCAGATAATGTGTATATACAGACATAGCTCATGGATCGGAAATTTTTGCAGGTTGGATCGGAAATTTATTATCCGTGAATTACGTTGCTATTGGAACCCGATAACGATACTGGATCAGATCGGCCCCATCCCTACCTCACTGTTGTTTTTATTCACCCTATGGTAGAAAGTAACGAATTAGAAAAGTATAAGAGCTTAAATCAGCACTTCATATGGTCAAGATCAGGATATATTTGACTCACTTCAATAGATTTTCTTTAGAAATTTTTGCCTTTTAGTAGTCTTATTTATTGCTCTTATACTGTAACAATACTGAGTAGCCTTAGTTTACTTCTTCACACTATTTGGTATCGGACTGGTATCGGCATCGTTGAATGCAGTATTGTATTATCATATTGGATCGGATCCCAATAAAATGGTATCAGAACAGCACTACACAGAAGCCATTCTAATCGTCTCGTCACCCCCTCCAACCTCAATGTATGCACTCCCTATTCCCGCCAAGTCAAAATGTCTTTTACTGTTTGTCTTTAACATCACAAAAAACAAAAAGAATAGATTTGAGAATTGTGCAATGAAGATGATCACTGAAAATACTGTTTGACTCAGACCTGGGGGAGGTCCGAACAGAACCGTGTCCAGGGCTTTGAGCTGAAGTTTCTGCGTGTGGCTTCGCTCTGAGATCTTCAACAGAGATCCAGTGAGAGTGGAGTTTTTCACCGCCAACCTGAAGAAAGAAGGTTCAAAATGAGACGGGGCAGGCAGGAGCAGACAGGAGCAGACAGGAGCAGACAGGAGCAGACAGGAGCACACAGAGGTTATACCTTGGGAGGGCGGTGCCGTTGAATTGCAGGTTTCTGAAGGAGGCTGAATACTGAGGCAGCTCCACACTGAGACACAACCACTGCTCCACCTGCACCAGCGTCCAGTTATACACTACAACACACAGAACAGGACTGAACCAGGACTGAACCAGGACTGAACCAGGACTGAACCAGGACTGAACCAGGTCTGAACCAGGTCTGAACCAGGTCTGAACCAGGTCTGAACCAGGACTGAACCAGGACTGAACCAGGACTAAACCTGGACTAAACCTGGACTAAACCTGGACAGAACCAGGACTAAACCAGAACTAAACCAAGACTGAACCAGGGCTGAACCAGGACTGAAGCAGGACTAAACCAGGACTAAACCACGACTGAACCAGGACTAAACCAGGACTAAACCAGGACAGAACCAGGACAGAACCAGGACAGAACCAGGACAGAACCAGGACAGAACCAGCACAGAACCAGCACTAAACCTGGACAAAACCTGCTTGTCAAAGCCTGATCCCATCAGATCTCAGAAGCTAAGCAAGGCAGGGCCTGGTCAGTACTTGGATGGGAGACCAGTGGAAATTCCAGGTGCCACAGTGGGGCGCCAGTCGCATAAAACTGTTGTTGTGTCCATAGGCAAGACACTTCACCCGCATTGCCTAGTCTTAATTAAGACTGAACAAGGACTAAATAGGGATTAAATCAGGACTACATTTGGACTAAACCAGGACTAAACTTCCACTGAACAAGGACTCAATAGGGACTAAATGAGGACTAAAGTAGTCTCAAAACTTAACAAAGTTTAACCAAGGACTCATTAAAGCCACAGTATGTAACTTTCAGACAGAAATTTGAATTAAAAAAAAAGCTTTTTTTTTTTCATTTTGGTTGTGTTTATTGCTCTGAAAACCATGCTCCCTCACTGTGAGAGGGCCTCTTCCTGCTTAAAGGCTTATCTCCAAGGAAATGTTGTTCCCTTGGTGAGAATATTCATAAAACTTATCTATCTCCATGGAGAATGTCACAAAGTTTTAACAGAATCATTTTAAAACTAGTCAAAATGATTATGGATTCATGTTCATATGAGTATCTGGTTTTAGTCTTAAAGGTCCTATGTTACGCAAAATTGACTTAGAATGTGGTCACCTCCTGAAAAGCATACCTAGAGTTGTGTTTTGTTTTATTCACACGTTTGAGTAACCCTTTACTATTAGTCTGTCTACATCTCCAAACCTCAAAATGCTTTGTTCCTTTTACTTTTAGTTCAGTAGAAATTGGCAATTCCAGTTCTGAAATGATCCAAATGATTCTAGTGAAGGTGTATGGAGTTTAAAAACACAGAAGAACTCAGCCTAAATAAGAGGTTTTTGTGTGTTAAACATGTGTGAAAGAAACAAAACACAACTCCAGGTCTGTTTGTGATGAGGAAACATTAACACACAAAATAGCGCAATATGGGCCCTTTAAAACTGACTTCACTCAACATCCCTATTTAATCCTGTGCCGTCCCTTTTGATTACAAATTCAGTCTCTTCCTCTTTCCATTTTTGTTTCGTGACATTTACAAAAATATAACAAATTATGAGTCTCTTAAATAAACCCAGATGAGTTCCTATTTATAGCCATGAAATGTTTATTTAGACTGGACCCATTTTCCCCTGCACTGCTGAGCGCTGAACTGCAGAGGTTTAAAAGGCTAGATCCTGATAATGAAGAAAAGTATAAACATGACAATAATTACAGTTTTAATGCACAAAACAATGTATAATCCCAACTAGATTTAAACCAGAGGCCTAAATCTGTATAAAGTCTAAACCAGTACTAGGCCAGAACTAAACCAGGTCTAAACCAGTCCTAAACCAGGCTAAACCATAGCCAGTCCAAGCCCAGGACTCACCCTCAGAGTGTTTCCAGGTGTTCCACATGTCTTCGATGCTGATGTGGAGGTCAGCCTGGTGAAAATTTCGTCGTTTGGTTTTGGAGTCTGAAAACTTCATGTCCTCGCGTAAAAACTGGGGACACAGAGGAGCAGCTTTAAGACCAGAGACACAAATCTCAAATTTTTTTGTACACACTGGACAATTGTGATTTTAATTTTAATATCCAAAACAATACAAAGAAACCTAAATTGCTTTAAACTAATCAGACATGACATCCCCGACCAGGCGGCCCTGCTCTACTTGCATGGAATGATCTTTCCACACATATCCTACTGCATGACAGCATGGGCCAGGCAGCTCCCTCAGCCACAAAGCGCATTGGTTCACTATACAATCAAGTAATCAAAATTATGGATAGGAAACCTATCCGCTTTCATCAATGTCACATTCTCAGTCATTATAATTTATTAAGTTTTGACAGTTTCAGCAATTTATGTTTTCTCAAATTATTTTTCAAATCTTTCCATAACCTGGCTCCAGAAGCGCTCAGTACATTTATACAAAGACCAAACAGCAGCAGGACGACAAGAGGCACCTTAAACTATGTCTCCCCTGATGTGTCTTCTGAGTGCTTTGCGAATGTTATTGTGGTGTTAATACAGTGGCTTGCGAAACTATTTGGCTCCCTTGAACTTTGTGACCTTTTGCCACATTTCAGGCTTCAAACATAAAGATATAAAACTGTAATTTCTTGTGAAGAATCAACAACAAGTGGGACACAATCATGAAGTGGAACACACTTTATTGGATATTTTAAACTTTTTAACAAATAAAAAACGAAAAATTGGGCGTGCAAAATCATTCAGCCCCTTTACTTTCAGTGCAGCAAACTCTGTCCAGAAGTTCAGTGAGGATCTCTGAATGATTCAATGTTGACCTAAATGACTAACGATGATAAATGGAATCCACCTGTGTGTAATCAAGTCTCTGTATAAATGCACCTGCACTGTGATAGTCTCAGAGGTCTGTTTAAAGCGCAGAGAGCATCATGAAGAACAAGGAACACACCAGGCAGGTCCGAGATACTGTTGTGGAGAAGTTTAAAGCTGGATTTGGATACAAAAAGATTTCCCAAGCTTTAAGCATCCCAAGGAGCACTGTGCAAGCAATAATATTGAAATGGAAGGAGTATCAGACCACTGCAAATCTACCAAGATCTGGCCGTCCCCCTAAACTTTCAGCTCATACAAGGAGAAGACTGATCAGAGATGCAGCCAAGAGGCCCATGATCACTCTGGATGAACTGCAGAGGTCTACAGCTGAGGTGGGAGAATCTGTCCATAGGACAACAATCAGTCGTATACTGCACAAATCTGGCCTTTATGGAAGAGTGGCAAGAAGGAAGCCATTTCTTAAAGATATCCATAAAAAGTGTCGTTTAAAGTTTGCCACAAGCCACCTGGGAGACACACCAAACATGTGGAAGAAGGTGCTCTGGTCAGATGAGACCAAAATCGAACTTTTTGGCAACAATGCAAGACGTTATGTTTGGCGTAAAAGCAGCACAGCTCATCACCCTCAACACACCATCCCCACTGTCAAACATGGTGGTGGCAGCATCATGGTTTGGGCCTGCTTTTCTTCAGCAGGGACAGGGAAGATGGTTAAAATTGATGGGAAGATGGATGGAGCCAAATACAGGACCATTCTGGAAGAAAACCTGATGGAGTCCGCAAAAGACCTGAGACTGGGACGGAGATTTGTCTTCCAACAAGACAATGATCCAAAACATAAAGCAAAAGCTACAATGGAATGGTTCACCAAAAAACATATCAAGGTGTTAGAATGGCCAAGTCAAAGTCCAGACCTCAATCCAATTGAGAATCTGTGGAAAGAACTGAAAACTGCTGTTCACAAACGCTCTCCATCCAACCTCACTGAGCTCGAGCTGTTTTGCAAGGAGGAATGGGCAAAAATATCAGTTTCTCGATGTGCAAAACTGATAGAGACATACCCCAAGCGACTTGCAGCTGTAATCGCAGCAAAAGGTGGCGCTACAAAGTATTAACTCAATGGGGCTGAATGATTTTGCACACCCGATTTTTCATTTTTTATTTGTTAAAAAAGTTAAAAATATCCAATAAAGTGTGTTCCACTTCATGATTGTGTCCCACTTGTTGTTGATTCTTCACAAAAAATTACAGTTTTATATCTTTATGTTTGAAGCCTGAAATGTGGCAAAAGGTCACAAAGTTCAAGGGAGCCAAATAGTTTCGCAAGCCACTGTATATGTACCTTGTAATAATAAAAGATTTTTTTTTTAAACTAAGTGTAAAATCCACCAGTGCAGGACGTCATTTGGACAGTCTTCTCTTATAAGAGCTGTAAACTGTGGAACTCCCTGCCCACAGAAATTAAGTCCATCTTCGAGTTGAAACTGTTCACCTTTAAACTTAAATCTTGGCTCAAGAGAAACCAAAGCTGTACCCATGTGTAAACAGTGTTAGAATGAGTGAATGAATGAATGAGCCGAGTGAGTGAATGAGTGAGTGTTACATGTCTTTGCACTGCTGTATTTATATAGATGAAATTGTATTTTTTTTTATACAGTGGTACCTCACCTTACGAAAGACCCAACAAACGAAAATTTCAAGTTACGAAACGCCTTCACGTTAAATTTTGGTCTCTAGATACGAAAGAAAATTCAAGTTACAAAATGCGAAATCTCAAAAATTCAAATAATGCACACTCAGCCACACACATTATACGCTTTTCTCAGACTGAATTTAAACTTTTCTCACATTTGTCTCTCGTTTAAACACTCAAACTTTCATAGATTTTCAACAAAATTATTAATAGTGAAGCGGGGGGGGGGAACTGCGCACGGACACATGTGATAGTGCAGCATGACCCGGCGCGGGGCTGCCAGCAGGCCTAGACCTGGACTAAACCAGGACTGGACCAGGACTAAACCTGGACTAAACCAGGACTAAACCTGGACTAAACCAGGACTAGACCAGGTGGATTAAAGCGCCGCATGCGTGTCTATTTCCTGGTTTCGTTTCGAGTCATGGCTGAGGCGAGCAGCGAGGGGGATCGCACGCAGTCTGAGCGCATGAACGAGACCTGTGCTCAAACCGTGCCTCCTCTAGACCAGGTCTAGACCACCGCGGCTCTTGCATGCGTTCGTTCATGCGCTCAGACTGCGTGCGATCCCCCTCGCTGCTCGCCTCAGCCATGACTCGAAACGAAACCAGGAAATAGACCCGCACGCGGCGCTTTAATCCACCTGGTCTAGTCCTGGTTTAGTCCAGGTTTAGTCCAGGTTTAGTCCAGGTTTAGACCTTGGTCTAGACCTGGTATAGTCCACGTTTAGTCCTGGGTCTACAGTCTCTATGCAGAACACAGTGTTACACTATAAAAAAAGTTACACTATAAAAAAAAAACTTGGATCGGGGCCTTGGAACGAATCAGGCTTTTTCCATAGAAATAGCTACTCAACTTACGAAAAATTCACATTACGAAACCACTTCTGGAACGAATTAATTTCGTAAGGTGAGGTACCACTGTATATATATGTACTTTAGATTTTATGTTAGTGTAGAAAAGCTCAACCAGGGACAGGGGTTGAAAATGAGCATTTGCTAAACTCTGTATGCATCACATCAGCTGCAAACTCTGTTCTGTAACTATGTCCGATTGCATTGTCCCTGTCAAATAAATAAATAAATAAATAAATACATTTAAATCAAAGTCAGAGCAGGGACTGCTCCTTTTTCGAAAAGAGGAAGCTCTTTACATTTCATTCTTATCATATGCTCTTATTTAAGAAATTGTAAACTGCCTTCAGTTACATTTGTATAGACATCTAATTAATTGTAACTGCACAATAAAAAAAGTCAGGAGTGAACTTTTTTCATAATAATCCTCGATTTCACAATTTTGCAATTTTTCCAAATCTTAGTTATTAAAAAACAGAATTAATTAAATTTATTTGATGAACTGCCCAGCCCTACCTTCCAGTATTTATTCATTTTTTATTCAAGTAAATTGAATACTTAAATTAATTTTAAAAGGTCCTGTATTACACAAAATGGATTCTTGTCATCTTAAAGGGACAGTGTGTAAGATTTTTACCCGTTAATTACTGAAATTGAAGATACCCATTCAAAAATACATTGTTTTCCAAGCCTTTTCACTTCCATCATGAAATCAAAGTATTCTTTTGGACTTAGATATAGTCACATAAAAGGGGGATCTTCCCCATATTAGAGGCAGCCATTTTGAATACGAGAGCCGCAGAAGGACATTTGGGCTCATCCTTCGCCGAGGCTCCTGCTAACAGCTGCTCAGCCGCGCTGCATATGGGAGCGAAGGAGAGAAGGGGAAGGGGAGGGGGGAAGGGGGGAGCCTCGTGTAAACAAGCATGCTGCTGTATCACACATCGTAATGGATATAACACGTATTTTGGACTAAATTGTTTTACTGAATTTTATTCGCTGGATCCTTATGGACAGATTGAGACCAAGTTTATGGTGAAATACAGAGTTTGACCTGTGCAGAGCCTTCAAAGGTAAGCTAACAAACCTCGTTTTGTGCTTTTCTGTATAAAAGCCCCATGTGCTCGGGGAGTGATTGTTTTGCAGGGAAATGAATTGCATAGTCAAAAAGAGGAGACTGTAAGGTTTCATTTGATGTGTAGATTGTCATGAATCATGATCGGGATTGTGTGTTTTCATGCGAAAAGAAAAAAAAAAAGTGAACGGGGGACCGCGTTTTATGTATACAGCGGCGCGGGCACGCGCTACGGCGCACCCGGGTGACCCTCGTGGTCTGCCATAGCCAAAAGAGGAAGTGGAATAGCTACTAACCACCTATGCGCCACGAATCCTACACACTGTCCCTTTAAAGTCGTTGCTGTCTCTTCAAAAACATATCTGGAGTTGTGTTTTGTTTCATTCACACATTTGAGTAACACTTTATTATCAGTCTGTTTACATCTCCAAAGATCAAAATGCTCTGATTCACATTGTGATGTCATGAAGCTGTAATTTTCAAAGTATCAGCTACTTTTTGATTTGTTCAGTAGAGATTGGCAATTCCAGGGCTGAAATGATCCAAATGATTCTAGTAAAGTTGTGCGGAGTTTAAAAACACAGTGAAGCACTTCCTATACATGACATCCCAAGGTGGAACAGTGTTTTCAGTTTGAGAGAACTCAGCCTAAATATGCAGGGTTTGTGTGTCAAACATGTGTGAATGAAACAAAACACCACTTCAGGTGTGTTTGTGATGAGGAAACATAACAGATAAAAAACAGTGTCACATGGGCCTTTGTGTGATTATCATCTTATTCTCACCCCATCGGTCTCGGTGCTGTCCACGTTCCCATCGGCATCGTCATCCATCATTCTGTGGATGGAGCAGATGGCCTCAAAGCTCAGTCTGGAGTTTTCATCGAGGCACAGAGGAGAGTCAATGAGGCAAAAGTCTGAACAGAGCACAAATTCAAAAAGGATTAATACAGACAGAACTAAACTAGGACTAAGGCTGCATCCCATTACTCTGTCTTACCCCTTCCCCTTCTTCTTTATCTACGTCTTTGTCTTGCCCCTCGATACCGAGCTGAGAGGGCATGGGGAACGAAATGGGATACCACTCGATTACCGTTTGCATCATCATCCCTTGCCTCTACCTGGCTGCTACGTCTACAGAGGCGACAGCAATTGACGCAAATAAACGTAAACAAATGTTAAGGATTATCGGGTACCTCAGCTTGACAAAAAAACTAGCTTGTTTATGCATGAAAGTTCGATGAAAACGATAACGTCGGCTAAACAGACATCACTACAATCAAAACCACAACAACAGTTCAGTAAAAGTAACGTAGAACATAAGCGTCATAATTGTAAACCATGCTAAACTGTTAATCAATAATTACAACTGCTGAAAATACATTTATGAGACTCCTTGGCTGGTCAATGTGACGCTGCCATCCTGACCCCAAAACCTGCCTGAGCTTGTAGGCGTACCCCTTTGTTTGATGTCTGGTCGAGAGCTTACTTCGTTTCAAGGGGTATGTAGCCCTCGATCGTGGCCCGAGCCCTTGATCAAAATTAGAATCGGGACACCCCTTGCCCTCACATGAACGCACAAAACCAAGAGGTAGGGGTAAGACGAAGGGGTAAGACAGAGAAAGCCTAAACCAGGTCTGAACCAGGTCTAAAACAGCTCAGACATTAAAGGGTATTCATCACAAACAGATCTGCAGTTGTGTTTTGTTTGATTTACACATGTTTAACACGTAAATTGAGTGAATTCGTTTGCGGTGTAAATTGCAGTGCATCTTGTTGGGTTGTGTACAGTATTGTAACAAATAATATGGTTTGAGAGGGGAGTTAAAGAGGCTATTTTTGTCAAGAAAGAGAATCCTTCCTTGAACAGAAATGGAGGTCTCAGACATCATTTGTCTCCCATTTATAACTCTATCCTCAAACCTAAATCAAAATAAAGAAAGAAAACAATAGGGCAGCAGGTCAGGTCCAGAGGTGTGAAAACACCCATTATGGCCCTTCTGCTAACAAGACCCACACTCCACTCCCACTGCAAATCTAATAGGCCTACCTAACTAACAGAAACTGTAAACAAGTAGGTGTGGTAGTTTCAGAGTAATTTCATTGCAATTAGCTCCTCCCTTCAGGCAGATATAGGCAGTGTCCACCAGCGTCTGACCAGAACTGAAGAAGCAGCTTGGATGAGCTGCGAAACATATTCGACCAAATAAACTTTTGTCCAGTTGACAATTTGAATTTCCAACAAATAATATTAGTATACAAATGGAAAAAGTATAAAAAGGACACCCCATCTCCTCCTGTGAAAATAAATAACGTTAAGTTTATGCTCCTGTCAGTTACAGTACCTCTTTTCACTACCTCACAGCGTCAGGATTCCAGCTCGGTTTCCAGTTAGGTGTGTTTTTTGCCCTCTTTGGAGTCTGTTTTGTGTGTGCTGTTTCTATTATAATGTGCACTTCTCTTGACTGTGTCTAAATGAACTCGTCTGTTCCACTGTGGAGATCTGGTTCATGTCTCCAGGTTGTGTAAGAAGCGTCACGAAAAACAAGATGGCCGACAACTGAGAGCACTGAAGAAACTACAATATCTCGCTAAATTAAGTCAAAGGCACTGAGGACAAAGTACTCAGTTTTGTTACAGGAGAAAAAAAATACTCGTTAAATACGTTGAAGTATCACAAGAAAAAGTATTAAAGTACTTGTTTAACAATGTACTTAAAGAGTAAAAAGTAAAAGCATCTCACCCATCACCTGCTTGTTTCTATGGATATTAGGGATGTCAACAATTAATCGACTTACGACTAACGATTGTCGATCAAGACGTTGGTCGAACAAAATGTATTAATTGCAATTAATCGCTAATCGCAGACACGCGCACCCGCGTGGTCACGAAACAAGGCAACCGCGCACCGCGCTGCGCCAAGCTCGACTCACAGCCGGCCGCAGGCGCCAACGGCACTGCTCAGCAGCCCCGGTGTACGCGCGAGGCGTGGCTGCTGAGCACGAGATCGAACCGCGGCGCCCGGAATGCGTAGTCCCAGCCCTAGCCACAAACCAGCCGCACGAAACCAGCAGCAGCACATAATTTGTCTCCCATCTATAATTCCATTCTTAAGCCTAGATCAAGCAAACAGGGGAAACAATAGGGCTGGCCAGGTCAGGGCCAGAGGTGTGAAAAACAGTCGTGTAGGGATGAATAGGTGTGCTAATCTAGACGCCAGAGAAACAAAAGACAGAAACCAATAGGCGAGATATTTTCGGAAAGTAGTTGGCTAGTTAGCTCCTCCCTGCAGCGAGATATAAGCAAGTGTCTTACCAGCACTCTAACCAGAACTGACGAAGCCTCTCGGATGAGCGGCGAAACGTTTTCGACCAAACAAACTTTGTCCAGTTGACAAATTGAATTTCTTCTTTTATCATGGATTCTACCTGGACGACTGAGGGACTCTTCACGCATAATAATACTATGACATATTTATGACTCAGTGTTATGTTACTATAGCTTATATTGTTAAAGACCCTATTGAAACACTAAAATTCAGGTGAAAAACACCGCTTATCAATTAATCGTAAGTCGATCGATAAAGTCAATCAACTATAGATTAATGAATTAATCGATAATTTGCATCCCTAATGGATATGTCATTGTTCTGCCTGGAATGTTCCACAGTATGACATTAAACAACTCTACTTTACATTTTCACTGGTCTACAAGCAAAATGCTTCGAAACAAAAGTAGTGAAATGTTTCTTGGCTTAGGTCACTAATAAAGAAAAAGTAAGTCAGAAGTGCTGATTGGCTATAGTTTCCAAGATATAGTATTGGGTCAAAATAGGAAATTTATGCAAAATAAGGCAAAAACGGTAGTTTATCAGAAGGTACAGTGTGTCTACAAGCAACCAGTTCTATCTGAAAGCCTGTGTGCACATTCAATACATTCATTTTAATATGAGTTAATATATAGTATTATTATGTCATTAAATATCTTGAATATGTTAGCTAACCAGCACAGTTATCAATTGATTTTCGGTTCATCTTTTCAATATAAATGAGATTTAGCCACCTTTATCTTGCAAGCAGATCGAGTCCAAAAATGTGTAGACCAGTGTTACAGGTGGTTTTATAGCTCAAAAATACCTAGAAAAACAGGCATTCTGACTGTAAGCGGGGTCGCCTCTCCACAGATCTGACCTGTAACTTGGTCTGGTTTAGTTGCCATGAAGATGGAAAGGTTTAGTGCCATACTGTGAAACATTCCAAACAAAGCAATAACATTTTCATGAAGAAAAGCGTGTGACGGACACTCCACCAGAAAAGTTACACAATGCACCCAAGTCAATTGTTTGCCATAAGATTGTGAATCAAATCAGCACAGAAAGACACACAGACTTTTAATGTTTCCTCATCAAATACACAATATGGAGTTGTGTTTTGTTTCATTCGCACATGTTTAACACACAAACCCTGTATATTTAGGCTGAGTTCTTCTCTCAGATTTAAACACTCTGTTCCACCTTGTGATGTCATGTGGCAATACAGGAAGTGCTCCACTCTGTTTTCAAACTCCAAACACCTTCTAGAATCATTTGGATAATTTCAGCCCTGGAATTCTCTACTACAATCTCTACTGAACTTGAAAACTACACTACATGACATCACAAGGTGGAACAGAGCATTTTAAGCTTTGGAGATATAGACAGACTAATGATAAAGTGTTGCTCAAACGTGTGAAACAAAACACAACTCCAGGTCTGTTTTTGATGAGGTAACAACATTATAACATGGCAACATGGCTTAAAGCTACAACAATTTTCTGTAATTTAGGACCTTTAATGAATTAGCGTTCCAAAAATTCTAACCAAAATGTAAAGTGGTTTTATTCATTATTTTATGACACAACATTACTACAGTATGTCGTTAAAAAAGCTGGTCACATACTTGAAGTCTGGTCATCTATTTTTCCCCCTCATCATTTAAAGGCGCACTATGTAACTTTTCTGGTATGGCATCTGGTTGTGTCCATGGAGATATGCTAGTAGGAACATTGCTTTCCTTGAATGTTCAACGGTATGGCATTTAACTTCCTTATTATTTAATTATAGGTGATTTCTACAATAAAACAATAACAAAAAGAATCTAAATATGTATTCTACTGTTCTACTGTGTGTACCGCGTCTCCACAAATCTGATCTGTAAACTGGCATGGCGCTCGTTTCCATGGAAATAGAGAAGTTTAATATCATACTGTGAAAGATTCCAGGCAAAGCATCAACAGCTCTATGACGGCCACCTGGAAAGTTACACAGAGCACCTTTAACTCATACAGAGCTGTGTTTAAATTGATTTCTACCCCCTACCCCTGCCCACTTCTCTGTACCTACTTGTGATTATTCAAAACATTTAGGCTCTGGGTATTACATATATGGTTCAGAAATGGCACGGACCTGTTATTTCTGCCGTTAAAAGAGAAAAGTCAAAGGATCCCTCTCTGTTAAGCCATCTTAGATCAATATTGTTTTCCAGTCAACAAAAAATAAAATCCTAATGTAGCTGTATTATAAGTTAAAGGTCAAGGCATGTTAGAATGTCGTTGCCTCCACAAAAACACACTTGGAGTTGTGTTTTGTTTCATTCACACATGTTTGAGTAACCCTTTATTATTAGTCTGTACACCTGAAGCGGTAGTTTTCAGGTTAACAGCTCCTTTTACCTTTTTTTCAGTAGAGATTGGAAATTCCAGGGCTGAAATGATCCAAAAGATTCTAGTGAAGGTGTATGAAGTTTAAAAACACAGTGGGGCACTTCCTGTATTAGCTCCAGGGATGGGATGAGATACAATTTCCACAAGACGAAACGAGATACGAGACTGGATCCATGAACACGAGACAAAATGTGATTTTAACATAATTCCCAATATATACATTTCACGATTCAATTTCCAAATTTTGGCCTCACAATTTTTTGTTTCTTTGATTTCAAATGTTCTTCCTGTTCTAGAACTTGTTTTAGAACTGTAAAAGATGTAACGCACCAATACTTAAAGGCAAATTAATGTTTTTTTACAATCTGAGCCTTCTTTCGGCAATAAAACAAGTAGTTTTACTCACCCATAGCATTTTTCTGTCAATTGGAGCAGTATCGCAGAACTTATGTTGAGCCGTTCTGTTCTAGTAATGATCCCGTATCCGTTAACATGGGGCTCGTATCATATGCTCGGGGCATTACTTTGCGGTGTCCAAATAACACAAACTTTAGCACTTTTCAAATCATAGAAGCCCGATGTCTTAATGTAAGATTTCGTTTGAAGCAAAAGTGGCCTGTAATCCGAGATTTAGCCATAGTTTCGAGTAGATGAGGACGCCAGTGCGCATGCGCGGAGTGTGCTCTCAGCTCCCGGGACCCAAACATGAAACGCAAAGCTGAAAACTATGGATGAATCTCGGATTACAGGCCACTTTTGCTTCAAACGAAATCTTACATTAAGACATCGGGCTTCTATGATTTGAAAAGTGCTAAAGTTTGTGTTATTTGGAGACCGCAAAGTAATGCCCCGAATACTCATGCTAACGGATACGCTACAACATAACTTTCTTCAAACAGCTCCAAATGACACGAACGTGATATGGGTGAGTCAAACGACTTGTTTTATTACCGAAAGAAGGCTCAGATTGTAAAATAACGTTACTTTTCCTTTAGCCCTTTTTTGTCCAACCCACTTGGAAAAAAATCTTACAAGATCATTTTTCTCATGTGCTGTGGATTCTGAAAGATTCTGATTCTGATGTGCGCACGATCTTATGACAATTTTGTCTCTTGTGGCACGAGATCTTGTACCATCCCCAATTACCACATGACATCACATTTTCTGTTTGAAAGAAGAACGCTGTTTAAATAAATCCATTTAAAAGGATTTCAATAACACAACTCCAGGTCTGTTTGTGATGAGGAAACAACATTATAACACAGATCAGTAAGTAGCATAGTATGGATGTTGGACTCAATGTGTAAAGTGGCTCGTAATGAGATCTTTGTGCTGAGATCACAAGAGATGGGATGACAAAGATGCCACCAAAAAATAATGAACTTCTATTACGCATTTACTAGGCCTATGCTCAGTGCTAATTTCTGGTGCAGGAAAGACTCTGATGAACTGTCTTAAAAGTCTGCAGCGGCGATGAATGCACTTCATTCTCCACCTGCCGTACCGTGCCCACATAACATCAGGGCATTATAGAGCACTTTGTTTGACCACACTGCAAACTAGACGCAATTTTGCACTGGCATGTTTTGCATTTAAACTGTGTCACAGGCTTTTGCCAGCAGCTCTGGGACAATACCAGCCCACACGGAAAGTCCTGCCTTATATTGTACGGCGAGTCACCTGTGTGTTTTCCGATGGGACCTGTCTGCAACACCCAGTACATTCATTTTAATATGTCTAGAGTTTTAACATAGGCTATATCAATATATATATAATGTGTATATTATTATTATATATCATTACATATCTTGAATACATTAGCTAACCAGCACAGTTATCAATTGATTTTCAGTTCATTGTATCAATATAAATGAGATTTAACCACTTTTATCTCGGAAGAAGATCGGGTCCAAAAATTTGTAGACCAGTGTTACAGGTGGTTTTATAGCTCAAAAATACCTAGAAAAACAGGCATTCTGACTGTGAGCGGGGTCGCCTCTCCACAGATCTGACCTGTAACTTGGTCTGGTTTGGTCGCCATGAAGATAGAATGGTTTAATGCCATACTGTGAAACATTCCAGACAAAGCAATGACATTTTCATGAAGAAAAGCATGTGATGGACCCTCCACCAGAAAAGTTACACAATGCACCCAAGTCAATCTTCTGCCATAAGATTGTGAATCAAATCAGCACAGAAAGATACACAGCCTTTTAACATTGTTTCCTCATCAAATACACAATATGGAGTTGTGTTTTGTTTCATTCTCCCAGCGCTCCCATCATGCCTGACTGTGTTTCTCACTTCAGAACAATGAGCGAAGGACAAGGAGCTCCTGAGAGCACAGATCAGGGATGAACTAGTGCAGCTTCTGCAGCTCAGTGAGTGAATTCAGGAGGTTCTGAGCTTTCACATGAGGTAGGCCTGTCACGTTAACACATTTTGAAGCGCATTATATTGCTACAGAGAAATATTGAGATAAATGAAAATATTGAAACTAGGGATGCAAATTATCGATTAATTCATTAATTGATAGTTGATTGACCTTATCGATCGATTAACGATTAACTGATAAGCAGCGTTTTTCACCAGAATTTTAGTGTTTCAATAGGATCTTTAAGAATATAAGCTATAGTATACATAACACTGAGTCAAAAATATATCATAGTATTATTATATTGTATATTCCTCAATTAACTACTCCTTAGTAAAAAGCAGACAAATGTATTGATGCTGAATAACAAAATACAGTAATCCCTCGCTCTATCGCGGATTTTTTTTTATTTATTTTTTTATAGTGTAACATTTTTTTATAGTGTAACATTGTGTTCTGTCCTGATTGGCTAAGAGACTAGACCAGGACTAAACGTGGACTGGACCAGGTCTAGACCAGAACTAAACCAGGTCTGGACCAGGTCTGGACCTGGACTGGACCGGGACTCTACCGGGTCTGGACCTGGACTGAACCAGGATTGGGCCGCTGCGTGCCGCTGCTGGTTTCGTGCGGCTGGTTTGTGGCTCGGGGCCCGGGCCGCAGGCCAGCCGCGCGGGACTCGGGGCCCGAGCCGCGGACCAGCCGCACGAAGCTCGGGGCCCGGGCCGCGGGCCGGCCGCGCGGGACCAGCAGCGTAACGCAGCGGCGCATTCCTGGGCGCCACGGTTCGGTACACTCGGGGCTGCTGAGCAGTGCCGTTGGCGCCTGCGGCCGGCTGTGAGTCGAGCTTGGTGCAGCGCGGTGCGCAGTTGCCTTGTTTTGTGACCACGCGGGTGCGCGTGTCCGCGGTTAGCGATTAATTATAATTAATGCATTTTGTTCGACTAACGTCTTAATCGACAATTAATCGTTAATCGATCAATCCCAAATTGAAACTACTTTATGCCACTGACTTTAAGGCTGTAAACACCTCACCCCACACATTATACACTTTTCTCAGACTGGTATTAACATTTTCTCACATTTCTCTCTTATTTAAACACTCTAACTTTGGGGGGGGGGGGGGTTCACGCGGACACGTGCACCCGCTCAAGAGCCGCACGAAACAAGGTAAAGAGCCGCATGCGGTGGTTTAATCCTGGTCTAGTCCAGGTTTAGTCCAGGTTTAGTCCAGGTTTAGTCCAGGTTTAGTCCAGGTTTAGTCCAGGTTTAGTCCAGGTTTAGACCTGGTTTAGACCTGGTTTAGACCTGCTTTAGACCTGGTTTAGACCTGGTCTAGACCTGGTCTAGTCCTGGTCTAGTCCTGGTTTAGTTCCGGTCTGGTCCCGGTCTAGTCCCGATCTGGTCCCAGTCTGGTGTCTTAGTCCCGGTCTGGACTTCCTACGGATCCAGTGACTCATGTCTCCATTCCTTGTGCATCCAACGCGACTCCCGGAGCGCCCCCGCGTCCCTCCTCTATAACATCTATATAAATGTGTCAAACTGAACACATTCTGTACTGTACAGGAGACACGGCACGGAGGAGAAGCCAATCAGGACGCAGAACACAATGCTGATACACTATAAAAAAAATTTGAAATAAAAAATTAAATAAAATTAAAATTACAAAAATCCGCGAAACAGCAAGGCCACGAAAAGTGAACCGCGATAGAGCGAGGGACTGCTGTAAACCACTTTTAAATTGATAATAATAAGTGGAGTTAACATGATTAACTTCAAGAGCTGGACCACGCCTCAACCTCCTCACCAACCAACCACAGCTCATCTCGACCACGCCTTCAGTCACCCAGAAGCCCTATTTATACGGCCTATCCCAACGGCCAATCCCCGACCCTCTCCCTCCCACCCCGTGTGTCTCTCATCCATCCTTCAGCCTGAAGACATCATCTTTAAGGAGGGGGGGGGGGGTTCCGAATCAGCTGGTTGACCATTTTGGATTGAAGACGGACCCCCCCACCCCGAGTCTCCCCCCAGCCATCACATCTACCCACCATCAATAAATATCTTTCGTATTCCATTGTCGTAGCGTGGTCCTTGCTAGTGAAAGTGTCATTAAAAAGGTCTGAGCTGCAACAGATAAACAGCAGAATGAACCAATATTTAACTGTAGAAGTTATTAATTCTACTCTCTACAGCTCAAATCTACCCTGACAGTCTAGTCTAGCCTCTGTCACTGGCAACGCAGGTTCAGTTGTGATTCAGCCCATATTTTGACTGTTATTGTATCGGCTATTGACCTTAAATCTCCTACATGTGCCGATATTGTGTTTTGGTCGATTTGCTGCCTAAAAACTACACACAGAGTTTCATATTAATATAGGTTTTTCTCCTTCCCACTCCTGTTTGAGTAATGTGCTTTTCTGTTGTTTGCAGTGTATATGTAGTTATGTATTTGATTATTGTTTCTCTCTTGGCACAAACTTCAAATAAAAACAAATCAAATCAATCAATATTAACACTTTAATACAAAGAAGTAGCTGCACAAAATGTGACAAACAGGTCTCTTAAAGGTGCACTAAATTTTTAGTTGGGAGTCCAACACCTGCTTGTTTCTATGTTTATGTCATTGCTCTACCGGGAATGTTCCACAGTATGACATTAAACAGCTCACAGCTTACATTTATTCAACTACAGGTGGTTTTATTGCTCAAAAATACCTATAAACTGCCCATATCTTGGTCTGGTTTGGTTTCTGTGATGATAGAAAGGTTTAATGCCATACTGTGAAACATTCCAGACAAATGTGACCACGGCAAAACCAATCACAAGTTGTCCCGGAGGCATTTTGAGTTATTCACAGATTCTGAAAGTGTAGATTCTAATTTTTCCAATGATGCCTTACACATGAAAATCTGACAACATTTCAAGAAGTTGTGGCCATTTGAAAGCAGCACACTGGTTTATGCTAAGCAGAGAAATCAGCTCGTAAAGTTTCTCTCACTCTAGGCGTTCTTGCCTAATTTGCATGACATTAAGCTAAGCCCTCCCCCATCACTGACTATCTGTGGTGTGGTGTTTATGTTCAGGAAAGGTCTCAGAACGAGAAGGTACTTTATTAAAATGGAAATGCTTTTATAACAAAAGGTCCATATAATCATTCAATAATTCAATAATACACAGGATAATATGTTAAGTTAAAAATCACCTGTATTGTCAATTTAATACAATACAAAATAGTATAGTATTTAGTCCTGGTTTAATCCTGGTTTAATCCTGGTTTAGTCCTGGTTTAGTCCTGGTTTAGTCCTGGTTTAGTCCTGGTTTAGTCCCGTTTTAGTCCCGTTTTAGTCCCGTTTTAGTCCAGTTTTAGTTCTAGGTGTTTAACCAGGACCACACGGCTAGCCGCTAGCTAGCTAGCATTTAGTTCTGGTTTTAGTCCTGTTTTAGACCTGTTTTAGTCTTGCTTTAGTCCTGTTTTAGTCCTGCTTTAGTCCCGGTTTGCAGTGAGTAGCCGCACAGCGCGGTCCTGCACAGCGCACATACTGAAATATGATGGCCACACGAAAGCTGAATTAGTATTGAAATGTCCTAAAGTCTATAAAGTACACGTGTTCCCGCAAACATCATCGGGTACACTTAATTGTCTGTTGTTTGCCTCATCCGATTATTTGCATCTTTCGCATCAATCGCATTCTGTACATGAGCTTCAGAGAAACGTGTCTTGTGTCCCGAGGAGAGACTCCTTCCTTCTTATGTAGCATTTACAGGCAAAGTTAAAGGTACAGTGTGTAGGATTCGTGGCGCATAGGTGGTGTAGGTACCATGCACTTCCTCTTTTGGCTACGGCAGACCTCGAGGGTCACCCGGGCGCGCCGTAACAGGGACAGTTCGTGTACCAGCGTGCACCCGGCGCTGTGTGAGCTCTCGCCGACAACTACGGTATAAATAAAACGCGGTCCTGTTTTTCTTTTCACATGAAAACACACATTCCCGATCGTGTACCATGACAATCTACATATCAAATTAAACCTTACAGTCTCCTCTTTTTGACTATGCAATTCATTTCCCGGCACAACAATCACTCCCCGAGCACATGGGGCTTTTATACGGAAAAGCACAAAATGAGGTTTGTTACTTAGCTTACCTTTGAAGGCTCTGGACAGGTCAAACTCTGTATTTCACCATAAACTTGCTCTCAATCTGTCCGTAAGGATCCAGCGAATAAAATCCAGTAAAACAATTTAGTCCAAAACACGTGTTAGATCCATTACGACGTGTGATCCGGCAGCATGCGTGTCGTTGTTTACCCAAAACCACGAGCCTTGCCGAAGGCGGAGCCCAAATGTCCTTCTGCGGCTCTCGTAATCAAAATGGCTGCCTCTATATGGGGAAGATCCCCCTTTTATGCAGGCATATCTAAGTCCAACAGAATACTTTGATTTCATGATGGAAGTGAAAAGGCTTGGAAAACAATGTATTTTTGAATGGGTATCTTCAATTTCGGTAATTAACGGGTAAAAATCTTACACACTGTCCCTTTAAGGATTTTTTAAGTTACGGATGCAAATGCATCCTACGAAATGCAGCTACATATTCCCAAGCTGAGCACAGCTGATAGGCGGAAAAAGAAAACAAAAGGCCGCTAATGTCACATGATTGGTCCGCAGCGGCAGGATGGAGGGGGGAGTTTGCAGTAACTTCAAATTGCATGATTTTGGGAAAACAATCAAATTCTGCCCAAAAATATCCGTTTTATTTGTTTATTGGCTATTGTTTTCTGGATTCTAAACAATTAGCATCAGCATTGGCCATGAAAAACCCATATTGGACGATTTCTAGATTACAGACCCTTTTATAAAACAGAACACAGGCTGCACACGGCTCCATCAAGAGAACATGAGGAATTTGACTGTATTGTATTTCTCGTTTCATATAACACGCACGGTGGAGTTCTAATCCTCCTGTAGTTTCATTTTGACTCTGGTTTATTCCTGTCTCTCAGCTGCTCAGGCTCAGCTCTTCTTCTTCTTCTGTAGCACAAAACAAAGCCTTTGCAATTAGCGCCTCCACTAGAGCTCAAAGTGCAGTCCGACGGGATGGCGTTTGAATCTGAATAATTTTATCTCATGTAATTTTTAAGTAAAAATGTTAGTTAAAGGTGCATTGTGTAACTTTTTCTGGTGGTGGGTCTGTCAAATGCTTTTCTCCATCGTAATATTTTTAATTGCTTTGTCTGGAATGTTTCACAGTATGGCATTAAACTGTTCTGTCTTCATGGAGACCAAGCCAGAAGTTACAAGTCAGATCTGTGGAGAGGCAGACAGTCAGAATGCCTGTTTTTCTAGGCATTTTTGAGCTATAAAATCACCTGTAATTGAATAAATGTAAGATAGAGAAGTTTAAAGTCATACTGTGGAACATTCCAGGCAGAGCAATGACATATCCATAGAAACAAGCATGTTATGTTTTTCTTGGAAGGTTCCATGATATATCATTAAACATATCACCCTTGCGTTTGTTCAGTTACAGGTGTTTAATGGCTCAAAAATACCTTAAAAAAACATGAACTCTAACCACGTGCAGGCTTGCTTCTCCATAGATCTGACTATTAACATGTCTACAATGTGATTACCAAGTTTATTGCCATACTGTGGAATATTCAAGGCAAAACTGTAATATCTCCATGGAAACAAGCAGGTAGCAGACCCTCTATCAGAAAACGTACACAGTGCACCCTTAATAAATACATTTTAAACAATTAATTAGATAAAATACAAAATGTTTGTATCGTGACAACATTAGAATGTGATTTGAAAAGTTTGAGAACCACTGAACAAGAACAAAACCTACTGTATATGATTTCCTCTATTAAAAAGGTGCATTATGTAACTTTTTTTCAATTACCAGTGGTTTTATAGCTCAAAAATACCTAAAAAACATTCATTCTGATTGTGACTGGGGTCGCCGCTCCACAGATCTGACCTGTAATTTGGTCTGGTCTCCATGAAAATAGAAAGGCTTAATGCCATGTTTACATGATGTTTTTTTAAATTCTGAATTAATTGTTCCAAATTAAATAGTTCGGAATTAAATTATTCTCCTTTGAGTTTACATGGAAATAATAATTCCGAATTGAGGTTTACATGGAAAACACGTTAAATTGGCTTTATTTAATTCCGCTCAACGTCTGGGGGTCAGGAAGGGTTCTGATTGGACAGGGACACGGATGTATTTACGTCAACCGGAAGAAAACACAATCAGCTACCGGCTTTTTGTCATCTCAGTTTGTTTTTATCTTTTCTTCCATCCACTCTTTTCATTATTTGTCGTTCTTCCAGCGAACTTATTAAAAAATTTGTTTCAGTTCGAGGCACAACATTTGCTCCAGTGCATCATCACGCAAGGAGCATGTGACGAACGACTGGAATTATTTTTAATGGAATAAACCAGGGGTGTCAAACACGTGGCCCGGGGGCCAGATCCGGGCCTCCAAGACCTTTAATCTGGCCCCCGGCTGAGTTTCTATTAAAAAATGTTGATTACTATATTTTAATTTTCTATGAAAATATTTATAATTTTCTGAGCCTCTTTTCTGTGCAGTTTAGCATAGCGGCATCTCTCCCACCAGAGCAGCACAAATGAAGACTTGCCTCTTTCCAAACTCTCTCATCAGCAAAATGTCCAAAATGAGAAAAGTGGACGCCGAGTGCAGGATTTTCCAAGAAAAATTGACTAATTCCTATTTGTTCACGGAGGTGAATGGGAAACCTGTATGCTTGTGTTGAAATTGCATTTTCCTTAAAGTTTCAGGTTGTTCATAATATTATAATATTTTGTAAAAGAAAGTTGTTTTTTTCATTCATAAATTATAAGAGTCATTCAAATAAAAAAATACTTCTGTAATAGATTTGCTTTTCTCTGCAAAAAATATTTAGACTTATTTCTATTTTTGGGGTATATTTGCCATGAGTTTTCTGCCCCTTTGGGATCAGAGTAGGCTGGATACGGCCCCCGGACCAAAATGAGTTTGACACCACTGAAATAAACCTTTACATGATCGAAGAATAAATTAATTCATCTTTAAAATCAGAATAATCCACCCACTTAATTCGGAATTAAGTTTAATTCAGAATAATAATTTTCATCAGGAATTAAGTGTTTACATGGTCTTTTTAAAGCAGAATTAATTTTTATTCAGAATTAAATTACTTTTAATTGGAATTAAAGCTTTTATGTAAACGTGGCAACTGTGAAACATTCCAGACACGGCAATAACATGTTTATGGACAAAAGCATTTGATGGACCCTCCATGGGGGTATTACAGAAACACTTTGGCCTGATCCTGAAGGCTTCACTCAGATAAATTTAGAAGCATAAAAGTAGAGAAATAACTGTTCACTTCCTGCGACATCATCTGAGAGAGGAAGCTGCGGTTTTGGAGAGAACAACTGCAGCCCACACTTTTGTTTCCATCAAACTGCAAATATATTAACAACAACTCATCAAAAGTGAGACAAGACCTGTCACAATAAAAGCTATCTATATTATGATTCAATATATGAAAGATGGAACAATTATTTTTGAGGGGCCAGTGTTTATCATGAGATCTTTTACTTTATTAATTGAACATACAAAGTAAAAGATCCCAAAGCGCATTATATTATATTATATTATATTATATTATATTATATTATATTATATTATATTATATTATAATATAATATAATATAATATAATATAATATAATATAATATAATATAATATAAGTGCTTAATTCTGTCATTTATTTATTGCAGCTCATATTTTTAATAATATTGTACATTAAGGGTGCACTGTGCAGTTTTTCTACCTGCTGGTCTCCAAGTTACTGCTTTGCCTGGAATGGTATGATTTTAAGCATTTCCATCTTGCATTTATTCTTTACAGGTGTTTCTGATGCTCAAAAATACAATAATTTCTTCTATGAATAGGGGGCAACTCTGCACATATCTGCCTTGTAATGTAGCGTAGTGCTGTAACCTTCTTGTCTCTAGATAGGCTTAATATACAGTATATTGTGAAATATTCTAAACAAAGCAATCGCATCTCCATGGACACAAGCAGGTGACGGGCCCTTCACCAGAAATATTGCGCAGTCAACCTTTATGAATACTTTTTGGTGGATAATTCTGCTTTATGATTTGGTGTCAATAATATTGTTTATCGTAAGCAATAACATCTCCATGGAGACAAGCGGGTGGCGGAGTCTGACCCTCACCAGAAAAGTTACATAGTACATCTTTAACTAGCCCGTCCTTTGTTTTTTTTGTGTGTGTTTTTTTTACCTGGACATCTGTGTTGCTGGTCGAGGGGGGCGTGGTCTGTGTCGTCCAATCCGCTTTGAGCACAGACTGAGAGCGCACTCAGCATCAGCCAAAACATCTGCATCTCTGAAACAAAATTCCCACGTTTAGTCCAGGTTTAGTCTTAGTTTAGTCCTAATCTTAGACTAAATCAGTCCTGGTTGCGTCTTAGTTTACTCCTGGTTTAATCTTAACACATTTCAGGAGAATTTGCCCAACTTTGTGTCTTCGTGTGCGATTTTGACGCCGATAGAGGTGCAAAATACAAACTCAAGATAAATTTAAAATGCAGCATCTCATCCACATTATCCACAGAAACCGTCTTCCACAAATGATGACATCCAGTCCACAAAACCGTGCTGTTAATCCAATTTGAGGTATTCTTTGAAAAAGGCGTGTGTCTGTTTACATCCACACAGCGCACGGATTGAGATGAAGCTGCAGATTAGCAATAGTGACTCCACTTCCTGTGTACTTTATCACCAAACTTCTGTGCTTTAAAATCGTGTATCTGAAGTACTGCACCACATTTCACAAATAATAACTCAGTTTTGTCTTGTATCTAAACTAGAAGTGCAGAACTCTGATCTTTTGAACACTTTAGAGTCTCAATTTTGTCGCACATTTAAAAATCATGTAGTGTGTGGCGGCCTTTAGATTACTCCTGGTTTAGTCTTAGTTTAGTCCTGGTTTGGTTCTGGTTTAGTCTTAGTTTAGTCCTGGCTTGGTTCTGGTTTAGTCTTAGTTTAGTCCTGTTCTGGTTCTGGTTTAGTCTTAGTTTAGTCCTGGCTTGGATCTGGTTTAGTCTTGGTTTAGTCCCGTTTTGGCTCTGGTTTAGTCTTAGTGGAGTCCCATTTTGGTTCTGATTTAGTCTTGGTTTAGTCTTGTTTTGGCTCTGGTTTAGTCTTAGTTTAGTCCTGTTCTGGTTCTGGTTTAGTCTTAGTTTAGTCCTGTTTTGGCTCTGGTTTAGTCTTAGTTTAGTCCTGTTTTGGCTCTGGTTTAGTCTTAGTTTAGTCCTGTTTTGGTTCTGGTTTAGTCTTAGTTTAGTCCTGTTTTGGCTCTGGTTTAGTCTTAGTTTAATCCTGTTTTGGCTCTGGTTTAGTCTTAGTGGAGTCCCATTTTGGTTCTGATTTAGTCTTGGTTTAGTCTTGTTTTGGCTCTGGTTTAGTCTTAGTTTAATCCTGTTTTGGCTCTGGTTTAGTCTTAATTTAATCCTGTTTTGGCTCTGGTTTAGTCTTAGTTTAATCCTGTTTTGGCTCTGGTTTAGTCTTAGTGGAGTCCCATTTTGGTTGTGATTTAGTCTTGGTTTAGTCTTGTTTTGGCTCTGGTTTAGTCTTAGTTTAGTCCTGTTTTGGCTCTGGTTTAGTCTTAGTTTAATCCTGTTTTGGTTCTGGTTTAGTCTTAGTTTAGTCCTGGCTCGCTTCTGGTTTAGTCTTAGTTTAGTCCTGTTTTGGTTCCAGTTTAATCTTAGTTTAGTCCTGTTTTGGTTCTGGTTTAGGCTTAGCTGAGTCCTGGTTTAGTCTTAGTTTAATCCTGGTTTGGTTCTGGTTTAGTCTTAGTTTAGTCCTGTTTTGGCTCTGGTTTAGTCTTAGTTTAGCCCTAGCTCACTTCTGGTTTAGTCTTAGTTTAGTCCTGTTTTGGTTCCAGTTTAATCTTAGTTTAATCCTGGTTTGGTTCTGGTTTAGTTCTCATTACCATTTAACATTTCATATATATGATTTTTTCAGTACCAGGTGGTTATTGTAAAGCTTCTCTTCTATATTTAATACATTTAGTTATGTTAATTGTGTTATTAAGTTCTCATATTTACGGCAAAGGCCAATGTCCTTAAACACACCACCCAACAAGACCCATCACACGGGGTCAGCAGTTCAAACAGCTGCTTCATTTCCCACAAAATTAAACCAAACATAAAACAGGACTAAGCCAAGCCTAGAACCAAATCCAAACAAGGTCTAAAAACAGGACTAAACCAAGTGTACAAGTCAAATCCAAATGAGGTCTAGAATTAGAACTAAACTAGGACTAGACCAAGACTACAACCAGATCAAAACCAAGTCTAAAACCAGATTAAAATCAGGTCTAGAATAGAACTAAACTAGGACTAGACCAAGACTACAACCTTATCAAAACCAAGTCTAAAACCAGATTGAAATCAGGTCTAGAATAGAACTAAATCGGGACTGGACCAAGACTAAAACCAGATCCAAACAAGGTCTAAAAACAGGACTAAACTAAGAGTTCAACAAGTCAAATCCAAATGAGGTCTAGGATTAGAACTAAACCAAGACTAGCCCAAGACTACAACCAGATCAAAACCAGGTCTAAAACCAGACAAAGTTCAGGTGTAGAATAGAACTAAACCAGGACTGGACCAAGACTAAAACCAGATCCAAACCAGGTCTAAAAAGATGACTAAACCAAGTGTACAACAAATCAAATTAAAATCAGGCTTAGAATAGAACTAAACCAGGGCTTGGCCAAGACTACAACCAGCTCAAAACCAGGTCTAAACCAAGTCTAAAACCAGATGCAAACAGTTAGGGAGCAGAAAACTATAGATTCCAGAACTACTCGGGATTAAACTAGGACTAAACCAGGTCTCAATAACTAAATCTAGTATAACATACATCACAACTAAAGCTGAGAATGAACTGGTCCTATATTTTATGATCTTTAAGCCATGTTATACTGTTGTTACCTCCTCAAAAACGTACCTGGAGCTCACACGTGTTTAAATACTTACCTCTCCAATGCTCTGTTCCACCTTGTGATGTCATGCGGTGGTAGTTTTTTAAGTTAACATCTCCTTTTACCTTTAGTTCAGTAGAGATTGGCAAATCCAGGGCTGAAATGAAATGATCCAAATGCTTCTAGTGAAGGTGTATGGAGTTTAAAAACAGTGGAGCACTTCCTGTATCACCACATGACATCACAAGATGGAACAGAGTGTTTTCAGTTTGAGAGAAGAACTCAGGCTAAATGTGCAGGGATTGTGTGTTAAACATTTGTGAGTGAAACAAAACACAACTCCAGGTCTGTTTGTGACGAGGAAACATTATAACATAGATCAGAAAGTTGTGTAATCATTGTGGGCCATTAAATAAACAACCGGCGGTGGGTTTTTTTTTCTCCGTGGAGATGTCATTGCTCTGCCTGGAATGTTCCACAGTATGACATTAAACATTTATTCACTTAGAGGTGGCTTTATTCTGACTGTGTGCGGGGTTGCATTTCCACAGATCTGACCTGTAACTTGGTCTGGTTTGGTCTCCATGAAGATAGAAAGGTTTAATGCCACACTGTGAAACATTGTGTCCAAATAATGTCACTTGTGGATCAATAAATTTTGTCTAAGTTTCAGACAAAGCAAAAACATGACCACGGAGAAAAGCATTTGACGGATCCTCCACCAGAAAAGTTACACAATGCAGCTTTAAGTTATAGTTTACCTGGGATAGGCTAGAAAATTAAGCTCAAGGATAAAGTTTAAAGAACAGTTGAAGTGAAAAACGTGCATTGATCCCCTTTCTACTGACTGTACAGCCTGCCTCACTGCCTCAGAGCCGTAAACCGACAAGAAAATCGTCAAAAAAAATGAGTCGCCTGCAAAAACTCACCTCCGACTAAGGCGCTCCACGACTCAAACCCGATTAATCCACGGATCGATCGGTGCGGGTGCGTGACTCCATGCTCGAAACACTGAAGAGAAAGGCGTGAGTGAGACGAGCTCAGTTCGATGCTGCAAGAAAAGAAAAGTGTTGAAGAGTGTTTCTCCAAAAAAGCGCGATCAGATTGGGCTCGCGCACTCCGCACGCAGCCTCGTGCAGATGAGGGCGGGCGTCTGAGGAAGAGGAGGGGAGAGGGGAAAAACTAACCTGCCCATCAGTGGTGGAACAAAAACTAAGTAGAACTAGTAAAATACTGTACTTAAGTTAAAAAAATAACTGAGGTGGATGGTGGTGGTTTACAGTGGACACATTTTACTTTTACTTCAGTACATTTGAGAGCAGATAGCTGTAGGCCTACCTTCTACTCCACTACATTTTTGAACAGGACTAAAAAGTTAAAGTATTTTTACGGTTGTTTGTTTATGTTACCAGTAAAAGTTCATAAACTGGTCTTTGAACTGAACTGAAGAAGCAGCTTGGATGAGCTTGGATGACCAAATAAACTTTGTCCAGTTGACAAATTGAATTTCTCCTTTTGCCAAGGATACTACCAGGATCACTGAGGGATTCTACACACAAACTGGTCTTTGGCTCTCGTACCTAGGTGACCCCAGTGCAGGTGACCCCTGTGCAGGTGACCCCAGTCCTCGCGTGCGCAGCTGACCCCAGTGCTCTCATGCCTAGGTGTGAGAATGTGTCAGTGTGAATGTTTGTTTGAGTTATTTCACTGTAATTTATTAATGTACTGTAATAGGGACTGCAGATGGAAACCAGCTATGTAGCTATAACCTGGTGCAGATCATCTGTTTTATGAGCTTAATGTCTCTGTACAATGTCCCTTTTCAAATAAAGACTAAACTAAACTGGCACTAAGTGCACTTTACTGCAACACCCACTTTACACTGCGGACACTTTACACTACTGAACTGTATTTATGATGCTTTTTTAATCTATTTATGATAGTTTTTATCTTTATGCTTGTTGTGTTGTATTTTTATACTTCTGTAGCCGGGAGTCCATCAAAATTTCGTTATGTTTGCATAATGAAAGAATCGTGAATCTAAACTATACCCCAGTGCCCTCGTATGCAGGTGACCCCAGTGCAGGTGACCCCAGTGCTCTCGTGCAAAGGTGACCCAAGTGCAGGTGACCACAGTGCTCTCGTGCAAAGGTGACCCCAGTGCTCTCGTGCAAAGGTGACCCAAGTGCAGGTGACCACAGTGCTCTTGTGCAAAGGTGACCCCAGTGCTCTCGTGCAAAGGTGACCCCAGTGCTCTCGTGCAAAGGTGACCCAAGTGCAGGTGACCCCAGTGCTCTTGTGCAAAGGTGACCCAAGTGCAGGTGACCACAGTGCTCTTGTGCAAAGGTGACCCCAGTGCTCTCGTGCAAAGGTGACCCCAGTGCTCTCGTGCAAAGGTGACCCCAGTGCTCTCGTGCAAAGGTGACCCAAGTGCAGGTGACCCCAGTGCTCTCGTGCAAAGGTGACCCCAGTGCTCTCGTGCAAAGGTGACCCCAGTGCAGTTGACCCCGGTGCTCTCGTGCGCAGGTGACCCCGGTGCAGGTGACCCTGGTGCAGGTGACCCCGGTGTTCTCTCTCTCTCGGTCTGTTTTTAGCCTCGCACTTCTTGGCGGGACATCTGTTTACATAGCGCACATTTCTCCACGCGCATCCTCGTGTCATCGCGCGCACTCAAGTCAAGAGCAAATATACTGTATGTTGGACAGAAGATATTTTTAGGGCGTGTCTCAAATAAATCCCTCTGTAGCTCCCCGTGCGAGTACATCACTGTCATTATTTTCTAACTCTGTTGAATTAACGCGTTTAACCACTGCGTGACGCCACTGCACCCTGGTGGAGCAGATTATAAGATAAGATAAGATAAGATAAGATAAGATAAGACTTTATTGATCTCACACAGGAGAAATTTACTTGCCACAGTAGCTCCAGGACATTTGGACAAGAAAAGAAAGTGCATGCAGGCAGGAATGGGATAAAGTAAGTAATAATAAAAATAGTAATAATAATAATAGTAACAACAAGCATCAACATGGAAATAATAGTAACAGCAAGCATCAACATGGAAGTGAGGATATTGCACATTTAGGCAACTAGTTAAAGGTCCAATATCATTCAAAATGGACTCTTATGAGCTTTTAGCCACGTTATAACAGTTACCTAATCAAAAACATACCTGGAGTTGTGTTTTGTTTCATTCACACATGTTTAAAGGTCCCATGGCATGAAATTTTCACTTTCTGAGGTTTTTGAACGTGACCTTTTTGAGGCACCTTTTTGACGTCAGATCGGCAAATGCAGCTCCAGCCCCTCCCTCTGTCTCCGCTCAGCGTCCCTGTATATCCCGCCCATAGAGTTTGGACTGTGAATGCGCTACAATGCGAAATGCGTTTTTTTATTTGCCTGGAGGCACGTCCGAGTGTTTCTAGGCTCGCAAGTCCCTTACCCGACCCTCTGGACCTCTGAAATACCAGTGGTTTAATTTTATTTTCTGTGTAAATATGCTTTTTTTCATTGCAAAGTCTCTCATCTGTCTTCCTGTGTTAAACATGGAAGCGAGCAGACAGCGGTGCAGAGCTGCGGGGGAAACCCCCCATCCCCCACCCACCCAGAATAAAGCATTTTAGACACATATCTAGCCTCATGAAGACTGTCAGAGTCATATCTCATGCAGTGAGTGTTGATTTTGAAGAAGGATTCATTTACAGTATTAGGGAACCATTAAGGAGCCATATAAAAGCATCAAGAAGTACCATGTCATGGGACCTTTAAGTAATCCTTTAGTCTTTATACATCCCCAATCCCAAATGATGTCATAAAGCAGTAGGTTTCAAGTTAGCTCCTTTTACCTTTAGTTCAGTAGAGAGCGGCAATTCCAGGTATGAAATTATGAATGATTCTACTGAAGGTGTATGGAGTTTAAAACACAGTGGAGCACTTCCTGTATTACCACATGACACCAGTTTAAAGTCATGAACTCAGCCTAAATCTGCAGGGTTTGTGTGTTAAACATATGTGAATGCAACAAAACACAACTCCAGGTCTGTTTGTGATGAGGAAACAACATTATAACATAGATTAGAAAATAGTGTAATATGGGCACTTATAAACAAAAGCAGTCTACAGTTCTGTGAAATTTATTTTTTTGTTTCTCTGTCTGCAGTGCGTCTAACAGCCACTAGAGCGCGCCCTCCCATAGACATCACAGACCCATGAGATTTCACTAAAAATAGCCTAGTTTATGCAGGCTTATGTATTTTATTTTACGCAGTATATTTACATTTATGTGACAAATCAAAAACAACAGGAATGTCAAAGAGTTGGGGCCTGATCTCTCTGTGAACGTGCACCTCAGAAATCAACAGACTCACGTTCATTTCAGCTTTGGGCAACTTTTAATTTCATAAAAACATAAAAAATTATGTTTCTAACCTTTTCGGTTCTCAAATAACTGGTAGTAGAACATAGGGAAGTTTCAGCAAAAACACTTGTGTCTCACGTTCTTAAAGTAACATAACCCCCCTGTAATTGCATAGGTACAATAGAAGGATTTCGAGCAGATCAGTGACTTTGACATCAATATTTATCGATTTAGTGACACCTCAAACATCTAAAATAACAGAGAAAGAGATAAGATAAGATAAGATAAGACTTTATTGATCTCACACAGGAGAAATTTACTTGCCACAGTAGCTCCAGGACATTTGGACAAGAAAAGAAAGTGCATGCAGGCAGGAATGGGATAATGTAAGTAATAATAAAAATAGTAATAATAATAATAGTAACAACAAGCATCAACATGGAAATAATAGTAACAGCAAGCATCAACATGGAAGAGAGGATATTGCACATTTAGGCAACTAGTTAAAGGTCCAATATAATTCAAAATGGACTCTTATGAGCTTTTAGCCACGTTATAACACTGTTACCTAATCAAAAACATACCTGGAGTTGTGTTTTGTTTCATTCACACATGTTTAAGTAATCCTTTTTTTTTTTTTTTTTCTTGCTTTAGGTCACTAATAAAGAGAAAGTAAGTCAGAAGTGCTGATTGGCTATAGTTTCCAAGATATAGTATTGGGTCAAAACAGGAAATTTATGCAAAATAAGGCAAAAACAGTAGCTTATCAGAAGGTACAGTGTGTCTACAAGCAACCAGTTCTATCTGAAAGCCTGTCTGCACATTCAATACATTCATTTCAATATGTCTAGAGTTTAAACATGAATTATTATTTTTTTATTTCACATAAGAGAGATGCCTCGAAATTGTGTGAACAACCCAGATAACATGTATCACAAAAGCGCAACATAACTGCAGTGGTTAAAAAGGCAAACCACCATTACTTTGGCTGCAAAGTTGGAGATCAGGACAAAAGTTGGGCTCCACATTATTGGTGAAACACATGTGATACTTTAGCCTGTTTTTCACAAGATGTTCATAAATATCTTATATATGTTTTTCTAATATATATGTTATATGTTTTTCTTATACAGTGGTACCTCACCTTACGAAATTAATTCGTTCCAGAAGTGGTTTCGTAACGTGAAAAATTCGTAAGTTGAGTAGCTATTTCAATGGAAAAAGCCTGATTCGTTCCAAGGCCCCGATCCAATATATATATATTTTTTTTTTTATAGTGTAACTTTTTTATAGTGTAACATTGTGTTCTGTCCTGATTGGTTTCTCAGACTGGATTTAAACTTTTCTCACGTTTGTCTCTCGTTTAAACACTCAAACTTTCATAGATTTTCAACAAAACGTATCAATATTGAAGTGTGGGGGGAAGCGGGAGGGGGGAGAAAACTGCGCGGTCACGTGTGCGCAGCATGACCCGGCGTGGAGCTGACAGCAGGACTAGACCAAGATCTAAACCTGAACTGGACCAGGACTAAACCAGGACTAAACCTGGACTAAACCTGGACTAAACCAGGACTAGAACAGGTGGATTAAAGCGCCGCGTGCGGGTCTATTTCCTGTTTCTCACGAGTCCGCAGGGAGGAGTGGACCGCAGGCAGTCTGAGCGCATGTGAGCGCGGCTCCTCCTGGTTTAGTCCAGACCTGGTCAGGTCTAGACCTGGTCAGGTCTAGAGGAGGTCTAGAGGAGCCGCGGCTCTTGCATGGCTCTTGCTCACATGCGCTCAGACTGCCTCGTGAGAAACCAGGAAATGGACCCGCAAGCGGCGCTTTAATCCACCTGTTCTAGTCCTGGTTTAGTCCTGGTTTAGTCCTGGTTTAGTCCAGGTTTAGTCCTGGTCCAGTTCAGGTTTAGATCTTGGTCTAGTCCTGCTGTCAGCTCTGCGCCGGGTCATGCTGCGCACACGTGTCCGCACACACTTCTCCCCCCTCCCGCTTCCCCCCACACTTCAATATTGATACATTTTGTTGAAAATCAATGAAAGTGTGTGAGTGTTTAAACAGAGACAAATGTGAGAAAAGTTTAAATCCAGTCTGAGAAAAGGTATAATGTGTGTGGCTGTGCGCGCATTATTTGAATTTTTGAGATTTCGCATTTCATAACTTGAAATTTCATTCGTATCTAGAGACAAAAATTTACCGTGAAGGCGTTTCGTAACTTGAAATTTTCGTTTGTTGGGTCATTCGTAAGGTGAGGTACCACTGTATATGTTTTTCTAATATATTTTTTTCATAAGTTGGGCTCCACATTATTGGTGAAACACATGTGATACTTTAGCTTGTTTTTCATAAGATATTCAATCACCTGATGTCTTAAGATATGAAGCTAAAGATAAAAGATAAAGAAGTGCAAGTTAAACATTTTCAAAATATATTATTTTTGAGCAAAAATGCCTAAATCTATTGTATAAACAGATGCAATTTTGATGTAAAACAATATCATTAAATATCTTGAATACATTAGCTAACCAGCACAGTTATCAATTGATTTTCAGTTCATCTTATCAATATCCTCCTGAGACCCGCCCATTCATTTGTGTCCTTTATAGTGGACATCTTTTAAGTTTTGAGATAGGCTCTAGTTTGTGGCTGCACTATGAATAAAATAATAATAATAATAATAATAATAATAATAATAATAATAATAATAATAATAATAATAATAATAATAATAATAATAATAATAATAATAATAATAATAAAATAAGTGTATAATAATGCATAAACAATAAAAATATATAAATATATAAATAAAATACATAAAAATATAAATAAAATACATAAATAAATAAATAAATAATACATACACAATTTAAATAAAACATAAAAAATGTTTTTGTTAGGTTTAGGTTAGGTTAACTTGACATGGATTTAACGCTATTACAGAGGACATGTTACAAAAATATGAATAAAATTAACAAAATGTAAATGCTAAGGTGTTCATTTACCTCCAAATAGAAAATTTTAAATAATAATAATAATTTAGATACAGTACACTTTTTTTTCTAAGGAGGAGGATATAAAAGCACGAAGCAGTTATGAAGCCTAATTGAATAGCAGTATTTTCTTAAATGAGTATAGTGGTAAAGGAAGTTATAAGTTTGTACATTTAACAGCAACCTTCAATGTCATTTCATCAGAGGTGACTAAATTTGTTATAACTTCCTCTAAAAGCGCTTCTCTTCCCCTTCGTGTCTGAGGCTCATTTCGGACTTCCTCCTCCTCCCTGAGTCCCTCCACCCAGAGACACCGGACCCCGGACCAAAGCCTCGGGCCCCGGGACACGCACCGACCGCGTCCACCTCCACAGACACACCCGGAGAGACAACGGGACCGGCGGAGCAGCGCAGCCGGACACAACAGCTCCTGATCGGTGAGAGTCTGTGGCACCACCCGCTGGTTTTCTCTAGTATGACAAGGCTCAGATCCTCGAGCTTTTCAGTCCTGGAGTGAGGTTCCTTTGTAGGCTTCTGTTCTTCTTGGTTTGGACTTTGGTTTGATGGTTTAGTCTGGGTTCATTTAATCCTGTGCTACAACTTTTGGATTTACTTTTTTGTTTGTTTGTTTGTTTGTTTGTTTTGCGTTATTTCCTGATGTTAAAATGTTGTTTCCTCATCACAAACATACCTAGAGTTGTGTTTTTGCTTTTAGCCCTGTTTTAGTCCTGCTTTAGTCCTGGTTCAGTCCTGCTTTAGTCCTGGTTTAGTCCTGTTTTAGTCCTGCTTTAGTCCTGGTTTAGTCCTGGTTCCGTCCTGCTTTAGTCCTGGTTTAGTCCTGTTTTAGTCCTGCTTTAGTCCTGTTTTAGTCCTGCTTTAGTCCTGCTTTAGTCCTGCTTTAGTCCTGGTTCAGTCCTGGTTCAGTCCTTCTTTAGTCCTGGTTCAGTCCTGTTTTAGTCCTGCTTTAGTCCTGCTTTAGTCCTGTTTTAGTCTTGCTTTAGTCCTGCTTTAGTCCTGCTTTAGTCCTGGATTAGTCCTGCTTTAGTCCTGGTTCAGTCCTGGTTCAGTCCTGCTTTAGTCCTGGTTCCGTCCTGCTTTAGCCCTGGTTTAGTCCTGTTTTAGTCCTGCTTTAGTCCTGCTTTAGTCCTGTTTTAGTCCTGCTTTAGTCCTGCTTTAGTCCTGTTTTAGTTCTGCTTTAGTCCTGCTTTAGTCCTGCTTTAGTCCTGGTTCAGTCCTGCTTTAGTCCTGGTTCAGTCCTGCTTTAGCCCTAGTTTAGTCCTGTTTTAGTCCCGATTCAGTCCTGCTTTAGTCCTGGTTCAGTCCTGCTATAGGCCTGTTTTAGTTGTGTTTTATTTCACTCACACATATTTAATTAACACACAAACCCTGCGTATTTTGCCTGAATTCTTCTCCCTGAACTGAAAACATTCTGTTTCACCTCGTGATGTCATGTGGTAATACAGGATGAGAGCTCCACTGTGTTTTTAAACTCAATACACCTTCACTAGAATAATTTTGATGATTTAAACCCTGGATTTGACAATTCCTGTTAAACAAAAGGTAGCTGTGAACTTGTAAACTGCTATTTCATGACATCATAAGGTGGGACAGAGCATTTTGAGCTTTGGAGATGTAGACAGACTAATAATAAAGGGATACTCAAACATGAAAGTGAAACAAAACACCACTCCAGGTCTGTTTTTGAGGAGGAAACAACATTATAACATGACTTAGAGCTCACAAGAGTCAGTTTTGTGTAATAAAGGACCTTTAAACCAGATAATCTAATAACATTACACTTACATAATACTGGTCTAATAGTAAACTGAGGGGCCCTGTTTTGTTCAGTCATTCTTTAAATTATTCTCAAGATGCTGAGTCGAGATCCAGGACGAACTTTGCACGTTATTCACAACAGGAAAACCAGAGCCTTAATCAGGTCTTGGTCAGTGGTGGAACGCAATGAAGTAAAAGTAGTAAAGTACTGTATTTATGTATATTTTTGGGGTATCTGTACTTTACTAGAGTATATTTTTCAGTGGATAATTTTTACTTTTGATTTAGTCCTGCTTTTAGTCTTGGTTCAGTCCTGGTTCAGTCCTGGTTCAGTCCTGCTTTAGTCCTGCTTTAGTCCTGGTTTAGTCCTGGTTCAGTCCTGGTTCAGTCCTGGTTCTGTCCTGGTTCAGTCCCGCTTTAGTCCCGCTTTAGTCCTGCTTTAGTCCTGGTTCAGTCCTGCTTTAGTCCTGCTTTAGTCCTGCTTTAGTCCTGCTTTAGTCCTGGTTCAGTCCTGCTTTAGTCCTGGTTCAGTCCTGCTTTAGTCCTGCTTTAGTCCTGGTTCAGTCCTGGTTCAGTCCTGGTTCAGTCCTGGTTCAGTCCTGCTTTAGTCCTGGTTCAGTCCAGTTTTTACTTTTGCAGATATCTGTACTGAAAAGTGTTTGTATGATAGTTCGAGGGTTTATTTTTAACACATTCATAATTTGAGAATATAAAACAAAAATATACAAAGATAAAAAGCTAGAAAAAATATTGATTCAGTTGTTCCTGTTGAACAAAATTCAGCTCCAATGAATGAAGATAGAAAGGTTTAATGCCATACTGTGAGACATTTCAGATAAGGCAATGACATGAAGAATCAAGGACCCTCCACCAGAAAAGTTACACAGTGCACCTTTAAACAACAGAATTGAGTACTTCTTCCACCAGCAGTCTTGGTTAAGCCTAGTTCTGGTTTAGTCCTGCTCTAGTCCTGGTTTAGTCCTGGTTTAGTCCTAGTGCAGTCCTACTTTAGTACTGCTTTAGTCCTGTTTTAGTCCTGTTTTAGTCCTGGTTCAGTCCTGCTTTAGTCCTGTTTTAGTCCTGCTTTAGTCCTGCTTCAGTCCTGGTTCAGTCCTGCTTTAGTCCTGCTTCAGTACTGTTTCAGTCCTGCTTTAGTCTTATTTTAGTCCTGCTTTAGTCCTGCTTTAGTCCTGTTTTAGTCCTGCTTTAGTCTTATTTTAGTCCTGGTTTAGTCCTGCTTTAGTCCTGCTTTAGTACTGGTTTAGTCCTGCTTTAGTCCTGCTTTAGTCCTGTTTTAGTCCTGCTTTAGTCTTATTTTAGTCCTGGTTTAGTCCTGCTTTAGTCCTGCTTTAGTACTGGTTTAGTCCTGCTTTAGTCCTGCTTTAGTACTGGTTTAGTCCTGCTTTAGTCCTGTTTTAGTCCTGGTTTAGTGGCTCTCTATTTGACTGTAGCCTTGACTATAAAACAATATTACTTAGACCTGTAATGCTGGTGACTCTCCACAGATCTGACCTGTAATGTAACGTATCCCATGTGCTGGATCGGTTTAATCTATACTGTGGAACTTTCTAGAAAAAGCTATAACATCTCCATGGAGACAAGCAGGTAGAAATGTTACACAGTGTATATTTAATTATTCTTTCTATCCACTGGAATTTGATTTTAATCGAATAATCCACTAAGAATATTTAATCAAACCAAACTACACTCGTTTTTTGTCACCTGCGTCAAGCGTGTTCATTTGACGATGGTGTAAGAAACAAACCAGGAAGTAGTGGCTCATTTTCTGGCTATCTTGGGTCAATGTGGAGTTTTTGAAAGAGCCAAAAAATAGGAAGGAAGTCCAATGTTGGTCTGACGCGGTGGCGAAGTAAATAAAGAAACTGAGCTGATGCTGCGAAACTCTCAAACAAGTTCCTAAAGAAGCTCCAAGAAAGAAAGTTCTGATGTACGCCGTTCTCAGACCTGTGTTATAATGTTCTCTCCTCATCACAAACAGACCTGGAGTTGTGTTTTGTTTCACTCACAAACCCTGCGTGTTTAAACTGGGTTCTTCTCGCAAACTGAAAACGCTCTGTGATGTCATGTGGTAATACAGGAAGTGCTCCATTGTGTTTTTAAACTCCATACACCTTCACGAGAATCATCTGGATCATTTCAGCTTTAGTACTTCTCTCTCAGTCTCTACTGAACTAATGGTAAAATGTAGCTGTTAACTTGAAAACTACCTCTTCATGACATCACAAGGTGGAACAGAGCATTTTCGGAGATGTAGACAGACTGAAAATAAAGGGTTAAACTCAAACATGTGTGAATGAAACAAAACACAACTCCAGGTGTGTCACACAACATTATAAAGCTTTTTGTGTAACATTTAACAGGGATGACAAAACTAAAATGTTTAGAGGTGTTGAGGTTGTATTAACCCTAGAGCACTATCGCCGGGTGATTTTCAATATGTTGCATTTTTCTGAGTGTCATGGGTCCCTGGGGAGCTTCACCATTGTTTTTGACATCTTTGAAGGTGTAGGTGTTTCTCTACTCCAAAGCCCACTTTTTCCTACAGGCTTTTGGGTGATTTTTACCCGGCAATAGTGAAAGAGGAATGTAAGAATGTAATTAATTTAATGTAAGAGGATGTAAGGAATAGGTAAGTAAGAGTGGTCCTGGAATGTGTATCTATCCTTATTTAGTGCAGTGGTTATGAATAAATATCACAAAGTGGTGATTTCAAAGGGAATTCTTATGGTGAAAACAATATTTTATTCAACTGGTCATTTTTAACCACTGAAAAAATACTATTTTTTGATCCTCTCTCCTGCAACTGTTCATGTGTCGTGAGTCTGTGCTTCATCAGGGAAGTCTCACATGTCTCAGGAATGGTTGGACCAAAGACCAAGTTTCTAGTATCATATTATTATTATTTATTTATTTTGAGGATTTTGTTGTTCAAATTCCTAATTTTTCAGAGCATGTTTTTAGGGTCTTCCTATGTTTTATTTTCCATTTTGTTACACATACCACAGTTGAAAATAAAAGAAAACCACTCTAATTTATCATGTGTTGTCATATTTTGATCTATTTTTCATGACAAGTACTGTTTGTTGGGTATATTATATCGAATAAAAATTACCCGGCAAAAGTGATGGTCTTACTTTTTATAGCGAAAGTATTCCAGGGTTAAAATTGCATTGTGTAAGTTTTCTGGTTGTGGGTCTGTCAAATTCTATTTCCATATAGATGTTTTTGCTTTGTCTGGAATCACAGTTTGGCCTTAAACCTTTCTACCTTCATGGAGATCAAACCAGACCGAGTTACAGATGTTTTTGAGCTATAAAACCACCTGTTCTTTAATACATGCTAAATAGAACTGTTTAATGTCATACTGTCGAACATTCCTGTCAGAAAAATCACCTTTTCTGAAAACACAGACGAGTTCAGTGAAGAACCACACCAAACACTTATTTAAATTTTACTTGCAAGGGGAGACAGACGCCGAGCAGATTGGTCAGTCACCTTCTCCGCTGGGCTGTTCCTTTTTGCATATTTTACTAATTCACAGATGGGTGAACACAAATATGCAAATTTCACATGATAAAACAACGTGACTTCTTTCCCAGAAACTCAACTTTCCCAGAAACTCAGCAACCTTGGCATAATGATGCAGGCTACAATGTTTCTTTCTAACTAACTCTCTTCCCGGATCTTCTGACTCCCTTGAGATAAAATATTCCAATTTAATTTGACCAAAATACATGAAGCAATGATATCACATTTATAATTATCCTAACAATTCCATATCCACATTTCCGTAGAAACAAGCAGGTGACGGACGCCCAACCAAAAATATAGACCTCAAATTAACCTTTTGTGTGTTATTAAAGTAAAATGCGTCCATTTGTACTGACCACCACCATCGAATGTTTCAAATCTATTCGGAGACCCTTGATCTGGATCGTCCAGACTCTGAAACACGCCCACGGGACTTTTTTATGTTTCAGATGACGTCACAACATTTTATAGGCCAATAATATTTAAAACAGATGGGGGCAGCTAAAATTAAAAACGATAAAACTGCAGGTTTTTGTTGTAACACGGTGAGTTCTTGGGTCCAGTCATTAATAGAATCAGCTTCAACATTTGTTAATTTAACTTTTGGATATTTTGTGGCAAAGTACAATATGAACAGGGAAAACTGACTGACGCCGAGGATCCTGGTAATTGGGAAACTCCCTCCGTTCATCCAGTCTTTGCTCGATTGTTGACCAGTCACCAGACACTCTCCAGCTTTGTACCTGAACTAAACCTGTTGTTGCCGGTGTGCATTCTGTTTCTGAATTATTCCCTGTCCGGGACTGTTTTTGTGTTGTTTCCTATTAGAGAATTCCCAGTTTGGAGGATATTTTTGTTCATTTAATAAAGACATTACGTTCCTTAGTTTGCATTTGAGTCCGGTTTCCCTGCGTGATAGTTTGACTAAAATCGTAAAATGAATCACTGATCAGTCGACTGCTAAAATAATCGAACTGTTGTTTTTATTTCTGTTGCAGTTTAGGCACACAAAAAAAGTGGTGACGAAATCAAATCTTGCTTTAGTCCTGGTTCAGTCTGCCAGAAAACCAGGACTAAACCAGGACTAAACCAGGACTAAACCAGGAATAAACCAGGACTAAACAAGGGCTAAACAAGGACTAAACCAGGACTAAACAAGGACTAAACCAGGACTAAACCAGGGCTAAGCAAGGACTAAACCAGGACTAAACCAGGGCTAAACAAGGACTAAACAAGGACTAAACCAGGGCTAAACAAGGACTAAACCAGTACTAAACTGGGACTAAACCAGGGCTAAACAAGGACTAAATCAGGACTAAACCAGGACTAAACAAGGACTAAAGCAGGGCTAAACAAGGACTAAACCAGGACTAAACCAGGACTAAACCAGGGCTAAACAAGGACTAAACCAGGACTAAACAAGGACTAAACCAGGACTAAACTAGGGCTAAACAAGGACTAAATCAGGACTAAACCAGGACTAAACCAGGGCTAAACCAGGACTAAACCAGGGCTAAACCAGGACTAAACCAGGACTAAACAAGGACTAAACCAGGACTAAACTAGGGCTAAACAAGGACTCAATCAGGACTAAACCAGGACTAAACCAGGGCTAAACAAGGACTAAACCAGGACTAAACCAGGGCTAAACCAGGACTAAACCAGGGCTAAACAAGGACTAAACCAGGACTAAATCAGGACTAAACCAGGACTAAACAAGGAATAGCCAAGAACTAGGGGGGACTCTCCACAGATCTGACCTGTAATATAGCGTAGTGCTGTAACCTGCTCACCTTCCTTGTAACAGACCGGTTTAATCTACACTGTGGAACATTCTAGACAAAGCAATGACATTTCCAGGGAGACAAGCAGGCGGCAGACCCTCCACTACAAATGTTACACAGTACAGCTTTAAAACTCGTAAATCTAATTACAATTAACATTTTTTCATTTCATTAAAAAACATAAAAGGAGCAAAGTGGGAACAGGCCCAGAGTCAGAGTCAGTTCTGAGTCCAGAATGAGATCATGGTCCTCCACCCAGAACTGGGTCTCTGGAGTCTGGGCTGAACCTCGTCTGACCAGAAAACCTTTAACTAGACCAAAGAAAACTGGTTTAGTCCTAGTCCAATGCTGGTCTAGTTCTTGGCTAGACCTAGTTTATTCCTGGTTGATTCCTGGTTTAGACCTGATTTAGACCTGGTTTAAACCTGATTTAAACCTGATTTAGACCTGGTTTAGACCCGGTTTAGACCCGGTTTAGACCCGGTTTAGACCTAGGTTAGATCTGGCTTAGACCTGGTTTAGACCTGGTTTAGACCCAGTTTGGACCTAGTTTAGATCTGGTTTAGACCCGGTTTGGACACGGTTTAGACCCAGTTTAGACTTGGTTTAGACCTGGTTCAGTCCTGGTTCAGACCTGGTTCAGAACTGGTTCAGGCACAGTTTAGTCCTGGTTCAGACCTGGTTTAAACCTGGTTCAGACCTGGTTTAGACCTGGTTTAGTCCTAGTTCACGCCTCCCTGCTCGGGACCAGTTTTAGTCCTGGTTTAGTCTGTGTCCCATTCAGCTTTATTCAAATGTCTATTTTGTTTATGGACCGTTTATTCTAGACTATAATTTCCATATTAACAAATGTTGTGTGTCCAGGTGCATTATGGGAAGAGACCAGCCCTGAACCAGATCTGAGAGACTTTTGGATCAAACCGAGCGACAACCTTCACCCCAGGTAAAAACTCAGATACTACAGCTGCTTTATTACACAAAAAAAGTCCTTCTTTAGACCTGGTTTAGTTCTGTGTTAGCCTATGTTCATCCATATTCACAACTGAATAAGTACTACTGCTATGGCAATTACTATTATTATAACTAGTACTACTACTACAACTACAAGAGGTGTGTAATTATCTGTTATATATACTTGAGTATCTTTTCAATCAATCAATCAATTTTACTTGTACTTCAGTATTAATTTATTATTTTTCTTTCTCGGGAGTATAAATTTGGGCTAGTCTACCTGCCACTTTTTGATATCCGACTGTATATACCATATAAATGGACAAAGCTAACCTGCTAGCCGCCACGTTTCAGACAGGAAGTGAGCATGAGCGCTCTTCCGGCTCCACGTACTCTGGCTCCAATTCACTTTGTATTGAAAAAAACGTCACTCCTCTCTCTGTAACTGCTGCTGTCAGGCTCCTCATTTCGGTCTTAAAATGTAATCGTATTAACCCGCTCTGCATGATCCTGGTGGACTAGACCAGGACTGAACCAGGACTAAACCAGAACTGGACTGGGACTGGACTAGGATTAAACCAGGACAGAGCTACTGTGACTGAACCAGGACTTTACCCAAATGAACTAGAGACTAAACCAATTGACAAAAGGAGGAATTAAACCAGGACTAAACCAGGACTAAACCAGATTGACCCAGGACTAATCCAGGACTGAACCAGGACTAAAGCAGCTCTGAACCAGGGGACAATTTTGGACTTAAAATGTTCATATTAACCCACTCTACGTGATCCTGGTGTTTTTATTTTGTCCATAAATCAATTCCTATTCCTAATATGATACTTGGATTCAAATTCGCTCCTATAACTGCTAGCCTCGGTGAGCTTCATTTGACTGGAGCTCACTTAGTCCACTTCTTCATACAGTCTGTGGCTGGGATCTAGTCTGGGTGCATCTTTAACCAGGACTAGTTCTGGTTTAGTTCTAATTTAGGCTGAATTCATTTTGTGATTTGAAATTTGATTCTAAATGTAACTTAACGGTCCTTTAATACACAAAACTGACTCTTGTGAGCTTTAAGTCATGTTATAATATTGTTTCCTCTTAAAAACAGACCTGGAGTTGCGTTTCGTTTCATTCACATGTTTGAGTAACGTTTTATTATTTATTATTTATTTATTTATTTCACGTTAACAGCTCCTTTTACCTTTAGTTCAGTAGAGATTGGCAATTCAGAGCTGAAATCATCCAAAGGTGTACAAAGCACTTCCCGCCTAAATACAGAATAGAATGCCTTTTATTGTCACTATTCATTATGTACAATTTACATCATACTCACAATGAGGATATATACAACACAGCAGGATATTTACAACACCATATAGAAAAAAAAATAGTGCAAAAAGATTAAAATAAAATAGTGTGCCACCTGCTCTGTTGGCGTCACGGAGAAGGGCTCTGGCTGCATGTCTCTCTCTGTCTGTACTGCAACCTTCTCTTACCTCTAAGTCAAATTTCTCCCTTGTGGAGACTAATAAAGAAACTTTAACCTTGAACTTTGGCAAAAGGAGAATACGTTTCGCAGCTCATCCAAGCTGCTTCTTCAGTTCTGGTTAGAGTGCTGGTGGACACTCCTTAGGTGCAGAGAGGAGCTAACTACAATGAAATTACTCTGAAACTATTACACCTACTTGTTTTCAGTTTCTGTGTGGGGTCTGGTTAGCAGAACCATTCAGGGCCATAATGGGGTTGACGGGTTGACCGTGTGTGATCCCAGCTCCCACAGATGAGCGCTGCCGTTGTGTCCTTGGGCAAGACACTTAACCTTGCCCCCAGTGTCTGTGCACACTGGTAGCCCCCCTGACAGAAGTGCATTAAGGCCTGTTGTGTCGCGGGCCGTCCTCCCGTGGACCGTCCTCCAGTGGACCCACCACCCGCGGGAGGATTCATGGGGGCTGGTGCATTGTGTTCTGGGCAGCAGATCTGCTTCGACTGCTGCCCCCGTGACCCAGAAATGGAAAAGCAGAAGAAGATGAATGAATGAATGTTTGTTTTGATTTAGGTTTGAGGATTATAGATGGGAGACAAATTATGTCTGAGACCTCCATTTCTGTTCTTTTTTGACAAAACTCTCCTCTCAAACCAGTTCTGGTTTGAACCAGAAGTGAAGAAGTATTCGAAATGTATTTGACCAAATAAATTTTGTCCAGTTGACAAATTAAATTTCTCCTTTTGCCATGGATTCTACCTGGACGACGGAGGGATTTTTCACAAACCTTGAACCTTGGGGGGAAAAAAAGTGCAAAAAAAGTCCTCTACAGCTGGTACTACACATTGGTTATCCAGGTTATTGCAAGTCTTGCTCAGATATTGCAGTAGGGGTGACACATACAACCATATATACACACATATACACACACTGAGTGTCTCTACATTGCAGAGGGAGATGTTTCACAGAACTCAGTTTAGCTAATTGTACTGTATTAAATGTCTACAACCTACAGCATTGTGTTAAGTATTGCACCACATGATATTGCACTGTCATTAGGTATTGCACAACAATATGCAGGGTTTGTGTGTTAAAATGCATGAATGAAACAACATATAATAAAAAAATAAAATAAAACAACATTATTATTGTAACATAGATCAGAAAATAGCATGATATGGGCCATTTAGGATAACACATTAAAGCAGACTTACAGGCAGCGTTTTACTGGTTGAATATTCAAATAGTTCCCAGATGTTAATCCTTCATTTTCTGCATCACTTCTGCTTTCTGTGTCTGCAAATACCCTGAAGGAAGGAAATGTTAAGTAAAAAAGGATTAATATGTAATGTACAAAAAGGAAGTTTGAATGTATTGTGAACCCCTCCCTGAGTTTCATGCAACTGTCAAAAATTTGCTGCGAGTTACACGGTTTTCTGTGACTTGGTTTATTCCTGTAATAGTCCTGGTTTAAAGGTCCCACATTAAACAAAACTGACTCTTGAGAGCTTTAAGTCATGTTATAACACACTTGGAGTTGTGTTTTTTCATGTAGTGGTAGTTTTTAAGTTAACAGCTCTTTTTTTTTTTTACCTTTAGTTCAGTAGAGATCAGCAATTCAGATCTGAAATAATCCAAATTATTCTAGTGAAGGTGTATGAAGTTTACAGTGGAGCATTTCCTGTATTATCACATGACATCACAAGGTGGAACAGAGCATTTTGTGCTTTGGAGATGTAGACAGATACTTGAACTCCTCCACCTGAGGCAGTGATGTGGTCGCTGTACCGGACCGTTGTGGTGAAGAGGGAGCTGAGCCGAAAGACAAAGCTCTCAATTTACCGGTCAATCTACGTTCCTACCCTCACCTATGGTCATGAGCTCTGGGTAATGACCGAAAGGACAAGATTGTGGATACAAGCGGCCGAAATGAGTTTCCTCCGCAGAGTGGCTGGGCGCTCCCTTAGAGATAGGGTGAGGAGCTCAGCCACACGGGAGGAGCTCGGAGTAGAGTTGCTGCTTCTCCACATCGAGAGGAGCCAGCTGAGGTGGCTTGGGCATCTGTTTCGGATGCCTCCTGGACGCCTCCCTCGGGGGGTGTTCCGGGCATATCCCACCAGGAGGAGGCCCTAGGGAAGACCCAGGACGCGCTGGAGGGACTATGTGTCCCGGCTGGCCTGGGAACGCCTTGGGGTCCCCCCGGAGGAGCTGGAGGAAGTGTCCGGGGTGAAGGAGGTCTGGGCGTCCCTGCTTAGACTGTTGCCCCCGTGCCCCGGCCCCGGATAAGCGGGAGAAAATGGATGGATGGATAGATGTAGACAGACTAATAATAATAAAAAAATAAATAAATAAAAAACACAACTCCAGGTCTGTTTTTGATGCAGTAACAACATTATAACATGATTTAAAACTCACAAGAGTCAATTTAACGTAATATAGGACTTTAAATATGATTTGAGAATGCAGAATGCAGATGTTTATTTTTGTTCTCCCAGGTCGTAGAGGTCTCAGAGAGGTCTCAGAGAGGTCTCAGAGAGGTCTCAGAGAGGTCACAGGGGGGTCACAGAGGGGTCAAACTTCACGGGATGCAGACCGTTAAGTGTGTGGTGGTGGGAGATGGTGCTGTGGGGAAAACATGTCTGCTCATCTCCTACACGACCGGAGCTTTCCCCAAAGAATACATCCCCACTGTGTTTGACAACTACAGCAGCCAGGTGAGTCTGGCCCAGGACTGGACCAGGACTGGACCAGGACTGGACAAGGAAACAAGGTAAAGGGTAAACAAGGGGACTAAACCTGCACTAGACTGGGACTGGACCAGGACTGGACCAGGACTAGACCAGAACTAAACAAGGAAACTAAACCTGCTCTAGACTGGGACTGGACCAGGACTCATCCCATACTGGACAGGGCCTAAACCAGAACTAACCCAGGACTGAATCAGGACTGACCCATGACTAAACCAGTGCTGAACCAGGACTAAACCAGGATTAAACCACAAATAAACTAGGACTGAATCAGGACTAATCCAGGGGACTAAACCAGGACTGAATGAGGACTAAACCAGGATTTAACCAGGAATAAACTAGGACTGAAATCAGGACTAACCAGGGGACCAAACCAGGGGATTAAACCAGGACTGAATCAGGATTAAACCAGGATTAAACCAGGAATAAACTAGGACTGAATCAAGACTAATCCAGGGGAATAAACCAGGATTAAACCAGGTCTAAACCAGGATTGAATCAGTACTAAACCAGGATTAAACCAGGAATAAACTGTGACTGAATCAGGACTAAACCAGGGTTGAATCAGGACTAAATCAGGATTAAACCAGGAATAAACTGTGACTGAATCAGGACTAAACCAGGGTTGAATCAGGACTAAACCAGGATTAAACCAGGAATAAACTGTGACTGAATCAGGACTAAACCAGTACTAAACAAGGACTAAACCAGGACTGAATCAGGACTAACCCAGTCTCTTGTTCTTCAGGTGACAGTGGACGGTCGGACTCTGAGTCTGAACCTCTGGGACACAGCGGGGCAGGAGGAGTACGACAGACTCCGGACCCTCTCGTATCCACAGACAAACGTCTTCATCATCTGTTTCTCCATCTCCAGCCCGGCCTCCTACGAGAACGTCCTGCTCAAGTGGCATCCCGAGGTCAGTCCTAATTTAGTCCTGGTTTATACCTTGTTTAGTCCTGGTCTAGTTTGAGTTTAGTCCGGGTTTAGTTTGGGTTTATTCATGGTTTAGACAGTTTGGTTCTGGTTTAGAGCTAGTTTAGCCCCTTTAAGTCCTGGTTTAGCCCTGGTTTGATCCTGGTTTAGACCTAGTTTGGTCCTGGTTTAGTCTTGGGTAAATCTTGGGTTAGTCATGGTTTAGTCTTGGGCTAGTTCTGGTTTAGTCCTGGTTTATCCCTGGTTTAATCCTGGTTTATAGCTAGTTCAGCCCAGATTTAGTCCTGGTTTAGTCCTGAGATAGTCTTGGGATAGTCCTGGAATAGTCATGCTTTACTCCTGGGTTAGTTCTAGTTTAGTCCTGGTTTTGTCCTAGTTTGATCCTGGTTTAGGCCTAGTTTAGCTCTGGGTTGGACCTAGATTGGACCTGGTTTAGTCCTGGTTTAGTCCTGCTATGTTTTCGATGAAATAACATTCGAGCCTGACTTAAATCTCACAAGACAGCTTTGTGTAATCTAGGACCTTTAAAATGTGAACAAACCTTTTCTCTCCTCCAGGTGAATCACCACTGCCCGGGCGTTCCCATCATCCTGGTCGGGACCAAGAGGGACCTTCGTGAGGATCCAGAGATCCTGAAGAAGCTGAAGGAGACAAACGCAGCTCCAGTGTCCCACAGTAGCGGACAGTCTCTGGCCAAACAGATCCAGGCCGTGAAGTACCTGGAGTGCTCCGCTCTGAACCAGGACGGCATCAAGGAGGTCTTCAGCGAGGCCGTGAGAGCATTCCTCAACCCACAGCCTCCTCCAGGAAAAAAGCCCTGCACGCTACTCTAGTCTAGGACCAACCGGACTGGGTTAGGTCTGGTTTAGTCCAGGTTTAGTCTCGGTCTAGTCCTGGCCTAGACTCATTGCTGGCTGCTTGATCCTGGTTTAGTCCAAGTTACTGCCGGTTTAATCCTGGTTAAGACCCAAGTAAGTCCCAGTCTAGCCTTGATTAAGAATAAGTGTAATAATTTTTTCTCAATTAAAACTTTTATTTAAAATACAAGATCAGCCTCTTATTGTTGTAGCACAATATAAGTCAGGGAGCTTGGATGAGGGACACTGACAAAAATAAAATCCTTTTTGTCTTACAAATGGGAGGACATTTATATGTGTTTTAAAAAAAAAAGTGGTAGTATAAAATAATGAGCCTGTATTTACCAACGGGAACAATGAATTGTAATTAACGTCACTCCAGTGTTAAAATTATTTTGTGAAAAATGCTTCAAGTCTTGTCTGAAAATAACAATCTGTTAGACAAAAAATACATTATTAAAACTAACAAAATGACTCGTGAATGTTACTCAGTGAATAAAAGTATGTCAGAAACACGGCCCTCTTCAGGACATTACATTTTGAGATGTTTTCTATGGTTTTAGTTTCTCTGTTCTGTATTGTCGTCTGAGGATTTGCTCTCACACTCGCCTGGGTCTGGTCTAGTTCTGTTGAAGTCTGTTATTTTCCAGTATGAGAAAAAGGAGAGGAAAGAAACAAAACACAAACAAAACCAGGATTTAACCGGTACCAAATCAGGACTTTCTTCCAAACACAAAATGATATAAATATATAACTTAAATATATGTTTAGAGGTTCATGTTTGTATGTGTATTTAACATGTTCATGTCACGTTTGTCATGATAAATACAACAATGTCATTTAGACTCATTTTCACTTTGTTTCTTCTTTAAATTAGACTGTTGGAAACTACTGGTCAGTGATGCAAAATGTGCTGTTAATTTAAAGCTCAGTGACGTAACTTTGGCAGAAAAGATTCTTTCTCATTTTGGATGCTTCTATTGTAGAAAAACATGCCTCCTTTATGTGAGTGAGCTTGCATCTCCACAAACCTCTTATTTTTCCATAGAAGTGTTGCTTCCTTGGCTATAATATTCCTCAGTACGGCGTAAAAAAAGGTCACCCAAATTCTTGTACAAATGAAAAAGTAGCAGCGGTGGTGAATTTACCGAGTGATAATTGGGCATTACGTCAAAACAAAAGTCATGAGACGCCATCAGACTGAACCTGAGATTTGGAGTATTCAGAGTTTGCGAGCAGAATTTTACACTGAAACATGGCTGCTGGAACGTTACCATGGTAACTGTCTCTCTAGTCCTTATTAATACAGAGTCGTGGAAGAAGTGCTTCATTTTGTTACTTAAGTAAAAGTACAGATACAAGAGCAAAAAAATGCTTAGACTTCGACAAACTTTATTGATCCAAAAGGGAAATTTAAAAAAGAAAATAAAAAAAAACAAAGAAAAACAAGCAGAAATAAAGAAAAAATGCCCAAAAAACATGGCGAGTGTTTATTGGACGGCTAAAGTAAGTAAAGTACGTAAAAATAAAATAAAAATCTTTAAGTGCAAACAAACAAGATTAACTTAAAAAGGTAATCGTTTAGAAAAAAAGCAGGAGCTACTGTACCCAGCTGCCACTCTCTCAGGCGCTCGGGTGTGAATACTCAAGTAAGAATATGTATCACAAATCTACTTAGGTAAAAGTATTTAAGTACCCATTTAAAAATGTACTTAAAGAGTAAAAAGTAAAAGTATTTCATGCATACTTTGAGGTCTAAAAGCTTCAAATGTTATTTTGATACAGATTTGTGGTGATTGTATATTTTTGTTTGCTCAAACTAGGAATATGTTTTAAAAAAAATACCCCCGTTAGCCTTTTCAGCAGGTCTCAAACTAAAATAAAAAATACTTTTACTTTTCAGCCCAGTTCAAAAAGGTAGTGGAGTAGAAAGTACAGAAACCTGCTCTTAAATGAAGTGAAGTAAAAAATAAAAAGTATGAATTTAAAATTACATTTAAGTATAAATTTTAGGTATCTGTAGTTTACTTAAAGGGATATGCCACCCCCAGGTCAAATTTGGGCATCTCCCCACAGTCCAGAGACTAAAATAAGTGGTGGAAAGCGTTTTCCTGCTCACCCAGCCATTGTCCGAGTCTGTCGCCACTGACCGCCGCGGTATCTGCAGCTACTCCGCCTTAGACTGGAGTCTAACGTCGCCAGAGAAAGATTTCGGCCAAAAGGAATTAATTTGCTCGATGCGTTTCCCAATTACTTTCTGTGTAGTGCGCATTCATATCGAGTGCAAATAAATGTGCAAATCAACACGGAGAGCTTGCCTTGGTCATTTTGGGTGGGAACTATTTTCCAGTGCGGAAGAATACAGTCGAATCACGCACCACGTTGTGCAACAGGGGAACTCCCTTCCCGGTGCGTAACTGGGATTCCCCTGGCAGCGTACTGCGTGATTCGACTGTATTCTTCCGCACTGGAAAATAGTTCCCACCCAAAATGACCAAGGCAAGCTCTCCGTGTTGATTTGCACATTTATTTGCACTCGATATGAATGCGCACTACACATAAAGTAATTGGGAAACGCATCGAGCAAATTAATTCCTTTTGGCCGAAATCTTTCTCTGGCAACGTTGGACTCCAGTCTAAGGCGGAGGAGCTGCAGATACCGCGGCGGTCAGTGGCGACAGACTCGGACAATGGCTGGGTGAGCAGGAAAACGCTTTTCATCACTTATTTTAGTCTCTGGACTGTGGGGAGATGCCCAAATTTGCCCTGGGGGTGGCATATCCCTTTAAGTACAATACTTTAAAGGGATGTAACGATATCAAAATCCACCGATACAATATTTTCACGATATGCCACTCACAGTTCGATATTTATTGCAATTACAAAAATTGTGAATATGCCACTTTTCCTTTTAAAAGTCTTGGAAAGCCCTGAAAATTCTTTGGTACTGATATAATATAAAGAATTGAGGCTATGATTATATGTGTGAACAGAAGACGCAAAAGTGCCGTCGCGTCTTCACTTTTTATTCTGCGTTTAGACGAGCGTTTTCTGGAGGAAATCTGCGTGCATGCTGTGATACATTATCACTATGTCCGATTTATTTACTTACCTTTTAAATTACAATTTAATTTGACATAATTTACTTTATAAATATAACTATCCAGACATGGTGACGTAAATGCGTAAGCGACGTCCGCAGATTTGACCAGAGTTTTGCATCTTGGACAGTGTAGACGAAAACGCTACGGCGAGAATGTATTCAAGTTTTTCACTTTAGAGGGCGGTTTCATTTATTTATTTATTTTTTTGCGTTTTTAAGCCCCCAAAACGCTGTCACCGTCTAAACGAAAGGCACTTCCAATAAAATATTTTGTCGTTTTTACCCGTAAGCGTTCTCGTGTAAACAGGCCCTAAGATTGAAAGGAAAAGTAAAGTTTTTTTACAATCTGAGCCTTATTTCGGTAATAGAACAAGTTGTTTTACTCACCCATAGCACTTTGGTGTCATATGGAGCACTTCCGGAGATGTTTTAGATTTGCGATCTCCATCATGTGAGTTCTCGGGGCACTTGTTTGCAGTCTCCAAATAACACAAACTTGAGCACTTTTCAAATCATAGAAGCCCGATGTCTTAGCCTACAATTTCGTGTGGTCAAAAGTGGCCTGTAATCCGAGATTTAGCCATAGTTTCGAGTAGATGAGGAAGCCAGTGCGCATGTGCGGACTGTGCTCTCAGCTCCCGGGACCCAAACATGAAACGCAAAGCTGTAAACTATGGATAAATCTCGGATTACAGGCCACTTTTGCTTCAAACGAAATCGTAGACTAAGACATCTGGCTTAGATTTGAAAAGTGCTAAAGTTTGTGTTATTTGTAGCCCGCACGGGGCATATTACATGCTTGGGGAATATATTATATGCCCCGAGCTATGGCTAGAAGTCGCGCTAGGCTAACCGCAAATCTTAAAACATCTCTGGAAGTACTCCATATGACACCAAAGTGCTATGGGTGAGTAAAACAACTTGTTTTATTACCGAAATAAGGCTCAAACTGTAAAAAAAAAAAAAAAAACGTTACTTTTCCTTGAAAAGTGCTTAAAATCTTAGGGCCTGTTTACAGGCCCCGAGATTTTAAAATGCAGTCATTTAACAAAACACCAAAGGATCATGGTCTACATAGTTCCCTCTTTTTTTTAAGCTTTTTTTGCAACATAGCAAAGCAAGCCAAGTGAAATCACAAAGACAAGACATAGAGCTGACGAGAGCTGACGAAGCCTCTCGGATGAGCGGCGAAACGTTTTCAACCAAACAAACTTTGTCCAGTTGACAAATTGAACTTCTCCTTTGATCAAAGACATAAATACCATATAACTATATTGTGATGGCCCACAATATTATTGTGGGACTTCTGACGATATCACGATATTTCGGTTATTGTTACATCCATAGTACTTCAGTATGTTCCACCACTGTAAATACTACATTGATCCAGACCTACACATGTCTTGAATTTGATAGAAACATGCGAACAGCACAATGAGCTTTAAATCAAGCTTTATTATAAACAAACTAGTATCCAAAATGACACAGTCTTTAAAAAGGAACTGTCTGTTGGTCCTTTGGTTAGAGCGTTCACACTTCACTTTGGCATCTCACTTTTTCTGCTGAATTTTATTAAAAAATACCAACAAAAACAGGTATTCTGACTGAGTGGGAGTCGCCTCTCCACAAATCTGACCTGTAACTTGGTCTGGTTTATCTGGTTTTGAATCATCCACCAGAAAAGTTTCAGAGTGTATCTTCATCTGTCTTATTGCTGATTTCTTTACTTGATTTATGGTTAAAGGTCCTATATGTAAAGATGCACTGCGCAACTTTTATGGTAGAGTCTAAAACCTACTTGTCCCCATGGAGATATTATTGCTTAAAGAATGTTCAATCATTTATTGGTTTTAGTTACGGATGCACGATATATCGGCATTAACATCGGTATCAGCCGATATTGCCAAATTTTTAACATATCGGTATCAGCCCGATGTGTAAAAGTGGGCCAATATTAACGACCGATATTTGTCAGTACAGTAATCCCTCGAATTAACGTTTTATCACATTTCTCTCTCGTTTAAACACTCAAAACTTTCGTAGATTTTCAACAAAATGTGCGCGTGGACACGTGCGCTCATCGTGCTCAAATCCGTGATAGAGCAGCATGACCGGTACGAGACCGCGCGTCCCACCCGGGGCTGCGAGCACGAGACCCGTGCCCAAACCGTGCCTCCTCTAGACCAGGTCTAAACCAGGATTAAACCACCGCGTGCGGCTCTTTGCCTGGTTTCGTGTGGCTCTTGCCTTTGTTCATGTCGAGGGGGAGGCACGCAGTCCGAAAAGAGCAAAGGCAAAGAGCCGCACGCGGTTGTTTAATCCTAGTTTAGACCTGGTCTAGTCCTGGTTTAGTTCCAGTTTGGTCCCGGTCAACCCCCCCACGTCCCCCATCTATAACATCAATCGGCAAAGGTCCCTTAGCCAATCAGGAAGCAGAACACACTGTTACAATATTTTAAAAAAAATTACAGTATAAAAAAAAATTGAAATTGAGGAAAAAAAAAAAAAAAAATCAGGAGTCAAACACGTTTTGAAAATAAAAGACATTCAAAAATTAATTTTGCATGATTTTCAGTCTGTATAAAATGTTATCTCAGAATTAAAAATAAATAAATATTGGTATAGGCTAATATCGGTATCGGCCAATATCAGCTACATTAATATCGGATATCGTATCGGCTAAAATTTTCACATCGGTGCATCCCTAGTTTTAGTGCTCAAAAATACCTTGAAAATATCCATTCTTACGGTTTAAAGGTGCACTGTGTAACTTAACTGGTAGAGCGTCCACCACCTGATTGTCTCCTAGGAGATGTCACTGCTTTGACAAGAAAGTTCCACAGTATGGCATTAACTTTTACTTTATGTACTCCATAAAAAGAAGCAGACAAGCACACACAACCAGGCCAGAGTTACAGGTCAGATCTGTGGAGAGGCAACCCCGCTCAATGTAAGAATGCGTATTTTCAAGGCATTTTTGAGCACTAAATCTAATAAATGACTGCTAAATAGCTGTTTAATGCCACATTCTGGAACATTTTTTAAGCAATAAAATCCTCATGGCGACAAGTAGATGGCGAACCCTACCATAAATGTTAAGCAGTGCATCTTTACACGATGAAAATAAATTTCCCTGAAAATAAACCTTCCCTGGGGGTGTGATGCTAACTGAAAGCACTGCTCTGTCTGAAGCTCTGTTACTCAAGTTAGATTTTAATCTGAGCTTTGTTTTAACACAGTCTGATGGTTTGTGCTGTTAAACAAGTCCCACTCAAATAAAATTACAGTCACAAGCTAGCTAGCATTTTTTAGTCAGTCACTCGCACCTTTTTGTTGAAAATCAAACTCTAAACAGGACCATGAATGCTCAAATTTGTTGAGAATGTTGAATCAGAAAAACTATTTTGTTCAAGGGTCAGTCAAATGCTTTTCTCCATGGAGATATTATTTGTCTGGAATGTTTCACAGTATGACATTAAACCTTTCTATCTCCATGGAGCCCAAACCAGACCAAGATACAGGTCAGATCTGTGGAGAGGCGACTCCGCTCACAGTCTGAACGCCTGTTTTTCTAGGTATTTTTGAGCTATAAAACCAAGGCAGACGTTAAACAGCTCTACCTTAAAAGTAGTAAAGTAGAGCTGTTTAATGTCACACTGTCCCACATTAAAAGTAGTAAAGTAGAGCTGTTTAATGTCACACTGTGGAACATTCCAGGCAGAGCAATGACATACCCATAGAAACAAGCAGGTGATGGACCCCAAACCAAAAAGTTACACAGTGCACCTTTAAGGCAAAATCTCCCACTGATCTTCTCTTGACTTTCCCTTTCTCTGTGGAAATCCAGAGAACACTGAGCACTTGGACCTCGTTTCCTTATAAATAGTTCATTCAGTCTTGACGTTGTTGTGGACTCAGTAGCGTTTATCCTCCGTCGGCGTGGCAACCATCACCTCTTTGCTCCTGAAGTCCCAGTAGGCCGTCATGTGGAAGGCCATGTTGGAGAAGACGACCATGTACTCAAAAAGCGCAAAGAGAGTGTACACTGCACAGAAGAGGACAAGCGGAGACTGGAGATTAGATATTAATCAACTTTTCAGAGTTTTTTAACCATGTTACAGTTGTTTCCCTTCCATATTTGTTCACCAGAAGTGGTATTTGGAGTAATTTGTGCATGTTTGGGTATACTTATTTTCCAGACCCCATATTGCCAATCAATCCCAGTTTTCACTTCCACCGGTACATACTCTGTACTTACTTTTATGAATGAAATAATGAATCATTGCATTTATATAGCACCTTTCAAGACCCCCAATGGGCTCCACAGAGAATTATTCATTCACTCCACACTCGGTGGTGTTAAAGTACTATTGGGGGTCAGACTGACAAAAGCGTGGCTGCCAATCTCTGGTACCTGATTTACCCAGCATTCTCCCATCCAAGTACTGACCAGGCCCAGCCTTGCTGAGCTTCTGAGATCTAACGAGATCAGGCTTTGACAAAGAGGTTTGGCTGCTGTTCTCCAATTGTATTCTCTTCATCTGTGATATACGTAGGATTTGACAGTGTCGCGCAGTCATTTTGGTACAAATATATACGCATCCGTTAACCCTCGCCTTCCACAGCCTTCCACCTCGGCTCAGTTCCGTCAATTCTCTCTGTATTTCACTCTTACTTTTACCCTGTCTCCCACCCTCCCGTATTGTTAATCAAACCAAAAGACACCTCTGGTTAACCATGCCTGTGTTGTCATATGTGTCGTATGTGTTTGTGACTATTGTTATTGATTGTATCTGCATTTTCTATTCTGTTCATATTCATCTATCGCTGATGAGAGAGGTGGGATGTTAGTGCTGCACGTTGGCTGCTTTAAGATCCGTCTTTGTCCTGACAGGGGGAAGATGTTCACCCGTCCATTTCCAATCTCATCTCGTTGTAGAAATACATTCATTCATTCAAAAGAAAAATCCTCTGCTCTGGTGTGATGTGCAGCTATCCACAGGAGGGGCCGACTCTGTTGACGTTTAAGGGGATGTCAGCTCCCACTGGGCACAGCACTTTTCTAACGCAGAAATCAGCGTCCTTGTTTCTTTCATCAAGTTGTTTAGATCAATAACAAATGCAAATTAAACAATACCCTATGGAGATATTACTTTGTACTTGTGTTTGCTATATAATTATAATCTCGGTCACTTGTGGATCAAAGTATTGTGGAACTTTTTTAGTAAAGGGTCCGTCAAATGCTTTTCTCCATGGAGATGTTCTTGCATTGTCTGGAATGTTTCACAGTATGACATTAAACGTTTCCATCTTCATGGAGACCAAACCAGACCCAGTTACAGGTCAGATCTGTGGAGAGGCGACCCCGCTCACAGTCAGAATGCCTGTTTTTCTAGGTATTTTTGAGCTATAAAACCGCCTGTAATTGAATAAATGTAAAGTAGAGCCATTTAATCTCATACTGTGGGACATTCCAGGCAGACCAATGACATCTCCATAGAAACAAGCAGGTGACGAACCCTCAACCGAAAAGTTACACAGTACACCTTTGAGTGAGTAGAGTGGGCTCACCTCCATGCTCACAGAACTTGTTGTGTCGTCTGAAGGAATAGAAGGCACACACACAGCAGACGATATTAAACAGGAAGAGACGCAGCTTCCACCTGTATGATGTCACTTCCTGCGACAAAGGAAGCTGGTTTGAGTATAAATATGAACAGGCTTATTTATATGACTCAGCAAAACATGTGACTGACCGCTGGTTAATATTAGCCCACATGCTCAGTGAATTGTGACAGTTAAAATCACAGGGTTAAAGGTCCTACATTACACAAAATGGACTCTTGTGAGCTTTAAGCCATGTTATAATGTTGTTACCTCCTCAAAAACATACCCGTTTCATTCACACATGTTTAACTAACAATTTATTATTAGTCTGTCTACATCTCCAAAGCTCAAAATGCTCTGTTCCACCTTGTGATGTCATATAGCGGTAGTTTTCAACTTAACAGCTGAATTTTACCTTTAGTTCAGTAGAGATTGGCAATTCCAGGGCTGAAATGATGCAAATGATTTTAGTGAAGGTGCATGTTGTTTAAAAACACAGTGGAGCACGTCCTGTATTATCACATGACATCACAAGGAAGAACAGGGTAATTTCTGTTGCAGGATTTGTGAGTTAAAAATGTGTGGATGAAACAAAACACAACTCCAGGTCTGTTTGTGACGAGGAAACAACATTATAACAGACCAGAAAATACTGTAATATGGGCCCCTTTAAGTTTCAAGTCAAGTTTCTTTGCCATTACATCTACTTTAGGTTCAGGCTTTGTCTAGTTCTGGTTCAGTCCACGTTTTAGTCCTGATTTTGATCTTGTCTCACCTCTGTGTGGAGCGAGTGTCTCTGGATGACGTACCACAGGCGCAGCGTTGTGAGCATGTGCAGAAGCGAGCTGCCAATGAACGCGATGAAACCGTATTTATGGACGTCTGTGAAAAGAAATCTATTTTTACTTGTCACCAGTTTTTCAGTTCCACATCAACACATCAGTTAGTGGTGAGTTAGCTGTAGTGGGTCAGGGTTTACCCCACATAACTGCATCCATTTTTACAACTGGAGCCTGCAGTTTGTGAAGTGCTTAAAGATGCTTTATGCAACTTTTATTTTTAGTGTAGTAATCTCCATGGGGATGTTATTGCTTTCCCTAAATGTTCCATAGAATGCAATTAAATTGATCTATCTTTAAAGGGACCATATTACACTATTTTCTGATCAATGTTATAATATTCTTTCTTCATCATAGACCTGGAGTTGTGTTTTGTTTCATTCGTGTAACACACAAATCCTTGTAATGTCATGTGGCAATACAGGAAGCACTCCATTGTGTTTTAAACTCCATACAAAAACAGTAGAATCATTTGGATGATTTTAGCCCTGGAATTGCCAATCTGTACTGAACAAAAGCATTTCTGAGTGCTTTTAACTTGAAATCTACAGCTTCATGACATTACAAGGTGAAACAGAGCATTTTGAGCTTTGGAGATAGGCAGACTAATAATAAAGGGTTACACAAACATGCGTGAATGAAATGAAACATAACTCTGGATAGGTTTTTGATGAGGAAACAGCATTATAGCATGGCTTTTGTGTAATATAGGCCCTTAAAGCAACTAAATGCATGTTCATTCTAAACAGACTCACTGTACGTCTCGGTGGAGCCCACATACGTCAGCACCAGCAGCCCTGTGTTCTCTATCAGGCTGAGGAGCAGAGTGAGCACGCTCAGAAACAGCTCCAGCATCTGACTGTGGAAGTGTCCGTGGTAAAAGGTGAAATACGCCGCGGAGATGAGGTAACGCGGCGCCGAGTGAAGACCGATGAACCCTCTCCAGATGTAACGCTCTGGGACACGGCTGATCGCAGAGCTGATGGAAGGCAGGTAGTTCCTCACCTGGAAAAGAAGAAGAGCATGCATAAATCATCTTTCCTAAATCATGCTTAAACATCTACAAATTAAAAATAATAATAATAATAATAAAAGGACTCTGTAGGCTGTCAAAAATTAGATATGAATACATACTGGTCAGATGTCAGACTTACTTATACTAAATCCATAGATACTAAATCCATAGACTGTACAGTAGTCCCTCGTTTATCACGGGGGTTACGTTCTAAAAATAACCCACGATAAGCGAAATTCGCGAAGTAGGACAGCTTTACAATTATTCTACATGTTTTAAAGGGATATGCCACCCCCAGGTCAAATTTGGGCATCTCCCCACAGTCCAGAGACTAAAATAAGTGGTGGAAAGCGTTTTCCTGCTCACCCAGCCATTGTCCGAGCCTGTCGCCACTGACCGCCGCGGTATCTGCAGCTACTCTGCCTTAGACTGGAGTCTAACGTCGCCAGAGAAAGATTTCGGCCAAAAGGAATTAATTTACTCGATGCGTTTCCCAATTACTTTCTGTGTAGTGCGCATTCATATCGAGTGCAAATAAATGTGCAAATCAACACGGAGAGCTTGCCTTGGTCATTTTGGGTGGGAACTATTTTCCAGTGCGGAAGAATACAGTCGAATCACGCACCACGTTGTGCAACAGGGGAACTCCCTTCCCGGTGCGTAACAGGGATTCCCCTGGCAGCGTACTGCGTGATTCGACTGTATTCTTCCGCACTGGAAAATAGTTCCCACCTAAAATGACCAAGGCAAGCTCTCCGTGTTGATTTGCACATTTATTTGCACTCGATATGAATGCACACTACACAGAAAGTAATTGGGAAACGCATCGAGGAAATTAATTCCTTTTGGCCGAAATCTTTCTCTGGCGACGTTAGACTCCAGTCTAAGGCGGAGGAGCTGCAGATACCGCGGCGGTCAGTGGCGACAGTCTCGGACAATGGCTGGGTGAGCAGGAAAACGCTTTCCACCACTTATTTTAGTCTCTGGACTGTGGGGAGATGCCCAAATTTGCCCTGGGGGTGGCATATCCCTTTAAGGCTGTAAACGCCTCACCACACACATTATACACTTTTCTCAGACTGGCATTAATATTTTCTCACACTTCTCGCTCGTCTAAACACTCAAACTTTCGTAGCTTTTCAACAAAAAAATGTATTAATAGTGACGTGGGTATTTCACAGTTCCTCTGACTGTGCCTCTTCGTCCTGGCGCCGCTCTGCCTTCGTGCAGGCGTCCTTTTCCAAGTGCTCTCTTTTTTCTTTTGTGCGAGAAGATTCTTATAAACAGACATGCCACCTTCATAGAGGAGTAGAAAGTACAGATACAAGCTCTCAAATGCAGTGAAGTAAAAATAAAAGGTATCTACTGTAAAATTGACTTAAAGGGATATGCCACCCCCAGGTCAAATTTGGGCATCTCCCCACAGTCCAGAGACTAAAATAAGTGGTGGAAAGCGTTTTCCTGCTCACCCAGCCATTGTCCGAGTCTGTCGCCACTGACCGCCGCGGTATCTACAGCTCCTCCGCCTTAGACTGGAGTCTAACGCCGCCAGAGAAAGATTTCGGCCAAAAGGAATTAATTTGCTCGATGCGTTTCCCAATTACTTTATGTGTAGTGCGCATTCATATCGAGTGCAAATAAATGTGCAAATCAACACGGAGAGCTTGACTTGGTCATTTTGGGTGGGAACTATTTTCCAGTGCGGAAGAATACAGTCGAATCACGCAGCACGCTGCCAGGGGAATCCCAGTTACGCACCGGGAAGGGAGTTCCCCTGTTGCACAACGTGGTCCGTGATTCGGAGGCGGAGTAGCTGCAGATACCGCGGCGGTCAGTGGCGACAGACTCGGACAATGGCTGGGTGAGCAGGAAAACGCTTTCCACCACTTATTTTAGTCTCTGGACTGTGGGGAGATGCCCAAATTTGACCTGGGGGTGGCATATCCCTTTAAGTAAAGAACAAATACGTAAAATTTGTATTCAAGTATTCACCACTGGAGGAAACTATTGGAGTCTTTGAGATTTGCAGGCCTCGAAGTCACCATGAGCACATAACTGGACCACGCACAAGAATCAGAGATTTGACAGTGAAAAGGCGCAGTACCTCACAGTGCGTGTAGGTGGCGTCATTGTAGTGGTACATCAGAGCAACAGTGAGACAGATCAGGAGGCCCCCGAACGGCAGCATCACTGTCCCAACAGCAAAGTACGTGAACGGGATCCGAACCAGCGGCCTGTCCCTCTCCAGGCTGCTGTACGGACCCTGCAGCATCCTTCACACCACAAAACACAAACACAAACATTTAGAAACATACTTACAACTTTACTGATCCACAAGGGTAATTATGTGGACACAGTAGCTCACACATCACAATATATTTTAATAACAAAGAACGTTTACTGCCATAATTTTGATTTACTTTTTACTTAAATCATTCTTGAATAATATGTAATAATAAGAGAATATAAGAGCATAAGAGAATATTTTGTGCTTTTATTTTAGTAGGAACTGCACACCTGGTTGAATTAAAGTGAATAAAAGTGTGTTTAAATGTCATTCCATCTCCAAAGTATGGGTCAGGCAGCGAGGTATGTTTTTTTTGTAATTTTTTCCATGTCTTTATTTTTTGTCTTTTATATTTTACGATTTGTAATTATATATTTGGTATTTATTTTAGTTCAACTGTGGCGTTGGGGATGTTGGTGGCATCAGTGGCCAAAGTGGCATCTATTAAAGTACAAGCTTGTACAAGCCACAAAAAAGATTAATCAAGCCATTCAGTAAATAACGCTTTACTGAGTACAGAAGAAGGTGGTGGTGTGATAGCAATATACAGTGGTACCTCACCTTACGAAATTAATTCGTTCCAGAAGTGGTTTCGTAACGTGAAAAATTCGTAAGTTGAGTAGCTATTTCAATGGAAAAAGCCTGATTCGTTCCAAGGCCCCGATCCAAGTTTTTTTTTTTGTTTTATAGTGTAACTTTTTTTATAGTGTAACAATGTGTTCTGTCCTGATTGGTTTCTCAGACTGGATTTAAACTTTTCTCACATTTGTCTCTGTTTAAACACTCAAACTTTCATAGATTTTCAACAAAACGTATCAATATTGAAGTGTGGGGGGAAGCGGGAGGGGGGAGAAGACTGCGCGGACACGTGTGCGCAGCATGACCCGGCGCAGAGCTGACAGCAGGACTAGACCAAGATCTAAACCTGGACTGGATCAGGACTAAACCTGGACTAAACCTGGACTAAACCAGGACTAAACCAGGACTAAACCAGGACTAAACCAGGACTAAACCAGGACTAAACCAGGACTAAACCAGGACTAGACCAGGACTAGACCAGATGGATTAAAGCGCCGCGTGCGGGTCTATTTCCTGGTTTCTCACGAGTCCGCAGGGAGGAGTGGACCGCAGGCAGTCTGAGCGCATGTGAGCGCGGCTCCTCCTGCTTTAGTCCAGGTTTAGTCCTGGTTTAGTCCAGACCACCGCGGCTCCTCTAGACCTCCTCTAGACCTGGAGGTCTAGAGGAACCGCGGCTCTTGCATGGCTCTTGCTCACATGCGCTCAGACTGCCTCCTCGCTGCTCCCCTCAGCTGTGACTCGTGAGAAACCAGGAAATAGACCCGCACGCGGCGCTTTAATCCATCTGGTCGAGTCCTGGTTTAGTCCTGGTTTAGTCCTGGTTTAGTCCTGGTTTAGTCCAGGTTTAGTCCAGGTTTAGTCCAGGTTTAGTCCAGGTTTAGTCCAGGTTTAGTCCAGGTTTAGTCCAGGTTTAGTCCAGGTTTAGATCTTGGTCTAGTCCTGCTGTCAGCTCTGCGCGGGGTCATGCTGCGCACACGTGACCGCGCAGTCTTCTCCCCCCTCCCCCCCACACTTCAATATTGATACGTTTTGTTGAAAATCTATGAAAGTTTGAGTGTTTAAACAGAGACAAATGTGACAAAAGTTTAAATCCAGTCTGAGAAAAGCGTATAATGTGTGTGGCTGAGCGCGCATTATTTGAATTTTTGAGATTTCGCGTTTCGTAACTTGAAATTTCATTCGTATCTAGAGACAAAAATTTACCATGAAGGCGTATCGTAACTTGAAATTTTCGTTTGTTGGGTCATTCGTAAGGTGAGGTACCACCGTACCACTGTAAATGGTAATAATAATGGTAATAACGTAATTTCGATTCACTGTATGTTGAACACATATGGCAGAATTGACAATAAAGCTGACTTTGATCTTTGAATAAATTTTAACTAAGTAGCGAAAATAGCAAAAGATAAAAAAGACAATGATATAAATGTATAAATACAAATAATAAATAACATATACAAATATAGTAATACAAATATATCTCAGCTAAACTCAAACTAGCCAACATCAAAGTAGGTTTTTAATAGACATTCTTGAATATAATATATTCAAGAATTTCTTTTAAAAACCTACTAACCTACTTAAAAACACTATCATTTTAGTACATATATATTATACATATGTACCAAAATGATAGTGGTTTTTTTACAAACTACTAAGAAACCCTTTTAGTTAAAAATATGAAGAATGAATATAATCTGAAAAAACAATATATCAGTGTTATACTAAAATTTCTCTTATACATTTTTTTTCACAAGTACTATGATCAATACGCATACCAAATACAAATTTTGATACCAAGATAATAAAAAACACTGTTTATTTAAACAATAAGTGAGTTTTCACTGTTAAATCATAGTACCACCTTTTCTATTCCATGTGGTCTTATATCTGTGTAATCCCTCAGTGGTCCCGGTAGGTTCCACAGTGGTCCAAGTGCATATACTTGTCTACATGCTCTTATATTTGTTAAGATTAAGATGCAAATGCAGAAGTCAAATTTCTCCCGTGTGTCATTGTGTGTGAGACCAAATAAAGGCTTAATCTTAAATCTTAATCTAATACCAAACTAGGACAAAATTGTGACTAAAGAGGGAGGGTCTACGTTTTGTTCCATAGTGGCTTACCTGGTAGAAGCCTGGGTTCGAGTCCTGACTTGGTTGAGTTTGGTGCTTGTCATGCCCCTAATATTCTATACTATTATTATCCACTAAATACCACTCACAGAGACAAACAAACACATATTCAGAAACTCATACTTAAAAGGTGCAATGTGGAGCAGCTGGAGGGTCTGTCACCTGCTTGTCTCTATGGACATGTGCCTAGAATGTACCAGAGTATAGCCATAAACTTAAGAATCTCCATGGAATCTTGCAAGCTAAATTACAGGTTAGCTTTATGGAGAGGCGACCCCTCTCACAGTAAGAATTCATGTTTTTTAAGATCGTTTTGAGCTATAAATAACATCTGGAGTTGAATAAATGCAAGACAGATTGGTTTAATGCCATACTTTGGACGATTTAAATCAAAGCATTAATATCACTATGTTTTTGTTTTTGTTTTTTTCGTTCTCAGGATATTCTATTTATATTTACCTATAATTTCTAGGTAAAATTGTATTTATTAAAATTTAATTACAGTAATCCCTCGCTCTATCACGGTTCACTGTTCGCGGCCTCGCTGTTTCGCTGATTTTTTTTTTTTTTTTAATAATGTAACATTTTTTTTATAGTGCAACATTGTGTTCTGCGTCCTGATTGGCTAAGAGACTAGACCAGGACTAAACGTGGACTAAACCAGGTCTAGACCAGAACTAAACCAGGTCTAAACCAGGTCTAAACCAGGTCTAAACCTGGACTGGACCTGGACTAAACCAGGACTGGACCAGGTCTAGACCTGGACTAATCCGGGATTAAACCACCACGTGCCGCTCTTTACTGGTTTCGTGTGGCTGGTTTGTGGCTCGGGCTGAGAGTATGCAGTCCGGGCGCCGCGGTTCTATCTCGTGCTCCCAGCCCCGGTGTATGCGTGGCCTCGCGCCGGTGGGGCACGTGTCGCGCACTTCTCCAAGTGGTTGGTGCGCATCACGTCCCGGGACATGGCAGTGCCGTTGAATGAGCGCGGTGCGCCCTGCCCAGGAATAGACCAGGTCTAAACCAGAATTGCGGCTCTTTGCCTTGTTTCGTGACCACGCAGACCCTGCATGCGGCCTACATGCTGAGGCCTACATGCACCTTCGGTGCTTGGCCCCACATTGCTGCTTGCAGCTATATTTATTATTATTATTGGGGCGAAGCACTGAAGGTGCTAGGCACCATAGTGTTTCTACTGATTCTTATTATACATTATTCCTCTGACCATGGGAGTCTATGGCAACCCCTAGAACCGTCTGGTAAAATGTTGTGAAATTTTGCATGCACATTCCAGGCAGTCTTCTCATTACCCACATCAATTTATAGCCCCCACCCACAACCGTCTAGTGCCACCAGCAGGTCAAAGTTGCAGGAATTTTCAGGAATTTTCTGCGTTGCTAGGAAATGCAGAAATGTACCTTTGATCTGTCTTTGATGTGTTTTTGATCTAGCCAAAGTGAGCTCATATCTCGGGAACCCTTCATAGGAAGCCTGGGAGCCTGGCTAATAGACCCTGTTAGACCCTGTTAGACCCTGTCAGACTCTGTTAGACCCTGTCAGACTCTGTTAGACCCTGTCAGACTCTGTTAGACCCTGTCAGACTCTGCATGCGGCCTACATGCTGAGGCCTACATGCTGAGGCCTACACGCTGAGGCCTACATGCACCTTCGGTGCTTGGCCCCACATTGCTGCTTGCCGCTATATTTTCTTTTGTCTTTTGTTATGTCATGTCTGTATGTGTACAGGCCTATATTACATTATTTATATCTATGTTGTTTCTATTGTTTCCCCATCAAAACATACCTGGAGTTGTGTTTTGTTTCATTCACACATGTTTAAAGGTCCCATGGCATGAAATTTTCACTTTCTGAGGTTTTTGAACGTTAATGTGAGCTCCCCTACCCTGTTTAGGGCCCCCCAATGGCTAAAAGTTGCGTAATGTCTAAACTGAGCATTTGCAATCCTTTTCTGCGTTTGAAAAAAACACAGCTCAAATGGGCGATTCTGGACAAGGCACCTTATTGACGTCAGATCGAAAAAAGAAATGCAAATTCAGTTCCACCACCGTCTGGATCTCCACCCCCTGTCTCTGGAAATCACGCCCAGAGAGTTTGGACTGCGGAGGAGCTACGCAATGCGAAGTGCGAGTGTTTCTAGGCTCGGAAGTCCTTTACCCGACCCTCTGGACCTCTGAAACAGCAGTGGTTTAATTTTATTTTCTGTAAAAATCTGTTTTTTTTTCATTGAAAAGGCTGTCCTTTCCTCCTTCGCGCTTACACACGCGGAAGTGGGGCCAGGCACAGCGCACCGCTAAAACAAGGAACCAGCGGCGCATTTGGCCCCCCGCACCCACTCCTCTAACCAATCTGTGTCCTTCTCATTTGCATTCAAGCAACAAGGCCCAGAATGAGTTGTTCAGACAGAGAGATTATGACTCTGACTCTGTACATGTGTCTTTCTCATGCACTAAGTGTTGATTTTGAAGAAGGATTCATTTACAGTATTAGGGAACCATTAAGGAGCCATATAAAAGCATCAAGAAGTACCATGTCATGGGATCTTTAAAACACAAACCCTGAAAATTTAGACAGTTTTTCTCTCGAGTAAAACACAACTCCAGGTGTGGTTTTGAGGAGGTAACAACATTAGACTTAACAAGACTTAACAAGACTTAAAGCTCACAAGAGTCAATTTTATGTAATATAGGACCTTCTGTCCGTTACTCCATGCCAAAATTCTTCACAAGGAGACGAAATAAAAGAACACCTAACCTAAAAACCTAAACCTATAAACGGTGTTAGTATTATTATCTAGTAATACAACAGATTCACCTCTTAGCTCAATATATAAGTAATAAATGATCAAATATTAGAAGTCTATTGAAGTCTAGAGATCAGTACTGTTGGGTAGGCTTCAAAAACTACTAGTATATTATAATTAACAGAATGGTAAAAGTTGTAAACGTTTTCACTCATAGCCTCATAGTACAGATACAACAGCACAAAACAAAAATAGAAACTTGATCTAATACTGAGATTGGTCAGTATAAACAACTTTGGTCCATAAAGTGTGTGTTCTTACTCCATCTTTTTTCAAACTTAAAGCGAATATCTATGTTAATGTGGATGAAACACTGCTACCAGCGTCAAAAAAGTCTCCTGACAAGTAAAAACTCACCTTTATTGCGTTATTCGGCTCATGTATCCACCTGGATTTGCTGAAGGTTCACCTGTTAGCGCGGACTAGCTCAGGTTAGCCTCCCGGAGCTAACTACATTTTCTTGTATTTAAACGACATCTTCAGCTTCTACTGAACCAAGCAAGACGAATAAAAGTGTCTCCGGGTCGGATCTTTTTGTTGTCAATAATTGTGATTCGGCTTTTACTGAAACTTTGTCATTTTTTCGATTAGTTTTCGAGCGCCCCACGTAGAACCACCGGGAAATTACCCTTTCAAATTAAAAGCGTCTTCCTGGAGTACGGCCCTCCTCTTCCGGGAAATCGCATTTTTTTCTCATACGTCTGGTTAGGTTTTTAGAAACTAAGATTAAAAACAACATTATAAATAGATCAGAAAATAGCGTAATATAAGCTCTTTAATTCTTCTTGATAGGTTATTAATACAAAAAAAAATCTACAGCTCTGGAAAAAATATAAGAGACCACTGCAAAATTATCAGTTTTTCTGATTTTACTACTTAGAGGTATGTGTTTGGGCAAAAGGAACATTTTTGTTTGAGTCTATAAACTACTGACAACATTTCCTCCAAATTCCAAATAAAAATATTATCGTTTAGAGCATTTTTTTTTTTAGCAGAAAATGACAAATGGTCAAAATAACAACAACAACAAAATACATGTTTTCAGACCTGAAACAATGCAAAGAAACAAGATCAAATTCATTTTAAAACAACATAATACTAATGTTTACACTTAAGAAGAGTTCAGAAATCAATGTTTGGCGCAATAACCCTTATTTTTTTACCTTTATTCCACTCCTGGTGCAAGAACTGAAGTAGCTCAGCTTTGTGTTTGTGTTGGAATTCAACAGATGCTGGAATGGAATGTCTGTAATACATGTAGAGACGCTGATTTAAAAAAAAAAAAAATACAAAAAAAAAACAGTGGTCTCTTATTTTTTTCCAGAGCTGTATTTCATATTTGGCCAGCATCTTAATAGGACTTAAAAACAATTACTTAACGGCATATCAGACTAAAGAAAAAAAAAAGCATGAAAAAGCCGGCATAAATGTAATGGTTCTATATAAAACTGTACATGTTAGAATGTTGTTACGTCCTCAAAAGTTTGTGTTGAATTGTGTTTTGTTTCATTCACACATGTTGGAGTAATTGTTTATTATTAGTGTTTCTACATCTCCAAAGCTCAGAATGTTACTTGTGATGTCACGAAGTGGTAGTTTTCAAGTTAACAGCTACCTTTTACCTTTAGTTAAGTAGAGATGGGCAATTCCAGGACTAAAATCATCCACATGATTCCAGTGAAGGTGTATTAAGTTTAAAAACACTGTAGAGGACCGCCTAAATATGCAGAGTTTGTGTGTTAAACATGTGTGAATGAAATAAAAGTGACCTCCAGGTACATTTTTGATGATTAAACAGAAAATAGCATAACATGGGCCCTTTAAGAACTATAAAAAATACTTTCTGACAACACTGGGTAACTGTAGCCAACAAAAGTAGGCCAACATCATATATCCCTTCTGCATCTATTGAGCCCATACATTCTGCGTTGTTTTGTTGAAAGCAGCCGTAGCAGTGAATGAAAAGGAGAATATTGAAAAAGAATGAGTGTTTTGTGAATCGGGGACGTCTCCACAGCCTCAGAGTCAAAAGAGCAGAAGATCCAAACAGAGACTCATTGTCCGAGAGGCTTCCTTCGTCACTGTGAGAAGTTAATCAACACAAAACAACCCAGCAAATGGGAAAATAAAATGTAAACAATGCAAGCTATTTCAGACATTAATAGTTTGTTTTTGTGTTAAAAAACAGAGCAAGTTTAAGTCAAATAACCCAGAAGTAAGTGACAAGACAAGCTCCAGATCCAAACCAGAACTAAACTAAAACTAACGTAAGCCTGTATTTGACTAGATAATTTTTTAGTCAAAAGGGGCATGGCAAAAGCTCACGGAAACTGCACTTACAAGACTACACCTGCAAGGGGAGCTCATACTAAAACTACTATTTTTGCTAAAAAATAAATAAATAAATACTAGGAAACTGTATTTATATAAAGACTACACTTGAGAATCATGAGTCTAAAGGTGCATTGTGTAACTTTTCTGGTGGAGGGTTTGTTACCTGTTTGTTTATGTCATTGCTCTGCCTGGAATGCTCTACAGTATGACATTAAACAGCTCTACTTTACATTTATTCAATTGCAAGTGGTTTTATAGCTCAAAAATACCTAGAAAAACAGGCGTTCTGACTGTGATCGGGGTCACCTCTCCATAGATTTGACCTGTAACTTGGTCTGGTTTGGTCTTCATGAAGATAGAAAGGTTTAATGCCATACTGTGGCATTAATTTTCCAGACAAAGCAATAACATCTCTATGGTGAAAAGCATTTGACGGACCCTCCACCAGAAAAGTTATACAATGCACCAGCGATTTTATGAAGAAAAATACCAAAAAATATCAAATGTTCAGCTAACCCGCTCTCTCACTCCTGCTTTCTGCTGTTGTCTCATAGAAATCCTTATAACATACATAAAATAATTGTGATTAACACAGATTTTGGTTGAATAGGACACCATTGACCTATTAATTCACTAAATGACTGCAGCCATAGACTCCACTTGGCTATTTTGGAAGCTGGACAGTGGAGCCTCAGTGTTATTAAGCCCCACCCTTTTTGACGCTGGGGACTCCTTCTAACTGTTTCACAACAAAATACTTCCAATACTGTACTACAACTACTACCACTACTACTACCACTACTACTACTACTACTGTTACAACTACTACTGCTGTACTTGGGATGGATGATATATTTACACATGTGCAGTTTTTGACTTTGGTGATGGCCCTGAATGGCAAAGGTAATTTTGTTTTGTTTTATTTTATTTTGTTTTGACCTGAAATAATTTGCAGTTTGCATCTTAGATTTAAGTCACAGATTAGATTAGATGGAGCTACTCATTAGTTTACAGTTCAAATTGTGCTTTTATTCTGGTTTATTCTTGGTTTAGTTTGACCTTAGTCCAGAAATAATCTAGATTTAAAGGTCCTATATTACACAAAATTGATTGTTGTGAGCTTTAAGTCATGTTATAATGCTGTTATCTCGTCAAAAATACACCTGAAGTTGTGTTTTGTTTCATTCACACATTTGAGTAACACTTTATTATTAGTCTGTTTACATCTCCAACACTCAAAATGCTCTGTTCCACCTTGTGATGTCATGAAGTGGTAGTTTTCAAGTTAAGTTAAGCTACAACAGGCAATTCCAGGGCTCATCTTGTCTCCCGCCTCTCAGTAATATGACAATATGTTGATCCTGACATTGAAAATAAATGCATTTTACAACAGTACTTTTCAAAACCACAAAACAATTTCAGTGATTTTAATTTTATTATTTGCAACTGTGTTAAAAATTACACTATTTACACTGATCTATGTTATAATGTTGTTTCCTCATCACAAACACACCTGGAGTTGTGTTGATCGGTGCAGCGTCGGCAGTGATGCGGTCGTTGTACCGGACCGTTGTGGTGAAGAGGGAGCTGAGCCAAAAGGCGAAGCTCTCAATTTACCGGTCAATCTACGTTCCTACTCTCACCTATGGTCATGAGCTCTGGGTAATGACCGAAAGGACGAGATCGCGGATACAAGCGGCCGAAATGAGTTTCATGGGCGCACCCTTAGAGATAGGGTGAGGAGCTCAGTCACACGGGAGGGGCTCGGAGTAGAGCCGCTGCTTCTCCACATTGAGAGGAGCAGCTGAGGTGGCTCGGGCATCTGTTCCGGATGCCTCCTGGCTGCCTCCCTCGGGAGGTGTTCTGGGCATGTCCCACCGGAAGGAGGCCCCGGGGAAGACCCAGGACCCGCTGGAGGGACTATGTCTCCTGGCTGGCCTGGGAATACCTTGGGGTCCCCCCAGAGGAGCTGGAGGAAGTGTCCGGGGTGAGTCTGGGAGTCCCTGCTTAGACTGTTGCCCCCGCGACCCGGCCCCGAATAAGCGGAAGAAAATGGATGGATGGATGGATGTTTAACAGACAAACATGTTAACTTCAAAAAGGTAAATTGTCAAAGTCTTAAAGAAAAAAAAGTGAACTAATGCAGCATTTTGAGCTTTGGAGATGTAAAAAGACTAATAAAAAATAAAGGGTTACTCAGACATGTGTGAATGAAACTAAACACAACTCCAGGTCTGTTTTTGATGAGGAGACAACATTATAACACAACTCAAAGCTCAGAAGAATAAATTTTGTGCAATATGACTTTTAAATAAATAAATCAACATTTTTAAATTACTTAATACTTATTTTTCTGTTTTATTTTGAATTATACATATACATTTATATAATTATGCCTTATTGGACATCAGTCTCTTGCTGTCTTTTTTGTTATTAATTTAGAATTTATTATTACAGCTCTGGAAAAAAGAGACCACTGCAAAATTATCAGTTTTTCTGATTTTACTACTTATAGGTATGTGTTTGGGCAAAAGGAACATTTTTGTTTGAGTCTATAAACTACTGACAACATTTCCCCCAAATTCAAAATAAAAATATTATTGTTTAGAGCAGTGTTTCCCAACCAGGGGTACAAGTACCCCTAGGGGTACGCGAGCACATTGCAGGGGCTACTCAGCAGTGTCGCTGCCAGGCGCAGGGGAAATTTTTTTTGAATTTTTTTATTCTAATTTGAGTACATTTGAGTTAAAGAAAAGAGAAAATGCCTGAGAATTAAATTTTCAAATTAAGGAGATAAAATAATTTAATAATCCCTTGTGTCACGTTCTACTTTTGGATAATTATCAACATGTATGAGTGAAGCGGTACTCGAGGTATGACAAAAAGGCTCAGGGGGTACACAAGACAAAAAAGGTTGGGAAAAAGGTTGGTTTAGAGCATTTATTTGCAGAAAATGACAAATGGTCAAAATAACAAAAAAGATACATGTTTTCAGACCTCAAACAATGCAAAGAAAAAAGATCAAATTCATTTTAAACAACATAATACTAATGTTTACACTTAAGAAGAGTTCAGAAATCAATATTTGGTGCAATAACCCTTATTTTTAATCACAGCTTTCATGCGTCTTGGCATGCTCTCCACAAGTCTTTCACATTGTTCTTGGGTGACTTTATTCCACTCCTGGTGCAAGAACTGAAGTAGCTCAGCTTTGTGTTTGTGTTGGAATTCAACAGACGCTGGAATGGGATGGCTGTAATACATGTAGAGATGCTGATTTCAGAAAAAAAATGCAGTGGTCTCTTTTTTTTTTTTCCAGAGCTGTATGTGTATAATTTTTTACTCTTTGTTATTATATTATATTGTGATGTGTGAGCTACTGTGTCCAAATAATTTCCCTTGTGGATCAATAAAGTTTGTCTAATGGTCTAAGAATCAATATGTAGAGTTTATTTTTGCAGACAGAGTGTTTTCTGCTGTGTCCAGGCTGCAGTACGTACCGTGTGACCGAAGGCGGCGTGGCGTCTCTGTCGTGTCAGTACAGCGTGCAGAGGTTCGGCCTGAGCAGAGTCTGCTGGGGCCGCGACTGTGGAACCTTCTGGTGCAGCAGCATCCTGGTCCAGACCGACGAGAACGGGGTCATCTCCAAGGTCTGGACCAGGACTGGAGCGGGACTGGACCAGGACTTGATCAGGACCAGGACTGGAGCGGGACTGAATCAAGACTGGACCAGGACTGGAGTGGGACTGGACCAGGACTTGACCAGGACTGAACCAGGAACAAACCAGGACTAGAGCTGGACTGAATCAAGACTGGACCAAGACTGGAGCGGGACTGGACCAGGACTTGACCAGGACCAGGTCTGGACCAGGACTGAACTAGGACCAAACCAGGACTAGAGCAGGACTGAATCAAGACTGGACCAGGACTGGGCCAGAACTAAACCAGAATCAGGACTAGGACTAGGACTGGACCAGTACTGGAACAGGACTAGGACTGGAACAGGACCAGGACTGGACCAGGACTGGTTTAGGACCAGGATTGAACCAGGACTAAACCAGGTTTAAACCAGGACTGGACCAGGACAAACCAGGACCTGGACTAGAGCAGGACTGTACCAGAACTGGACCAGGACTAAACCAGGACTGTATCAGAACTGGAGCAGGACTGGACCAGGACAGGACCAGGACTAAAGCAGAACTAAACCAGGACTAAAGCAGGACTAAACCAGGATTTAACATGGATAAAAATCAAAATAAAATCAGGACAGAACCAGGGCTGGACCAGGACTAAATCAGGATTTAAACAGGACTAAGACAGAATAAAACAATATAGGACTAGGATTTAACCAGAATAAAACCAGGAATAAACTGGAACCAAAACAAGTCTGAATCAAGACTAAACTAGGACTAGACCAGGACTGAACAGGGACTAAACCATAACTAAACTAGGACTGACACTAATAATTACCACCTAATAAACTATATCCAAGACCAAGACTAAACCAGGACTGGGCTGGGTCTAAGGGTCTAACTCAGTTCCTCTTGTTCCTCAGGTCTCGGATCGGTACCGTCTCACCGGGGATGTTCTGGACGGGGAGATGGACCTGGACATTCTGGATGTGCGTCGCTCGGACAGTGGACCGTACTGCTGCAGAGTCAACATCAACGGCATCTTCAACGACAAGAAGACCATCATGAACCTGCGCATCATCAGAGGTCAGAGGTCAGGGGTCCGGGGTCAGCTCTGCAAAAACTAAAATCTAGCCAAATTAAAATTACTTGAATTAAGAAAGTTTTACCATGTTTTGGGAATATTTCTTGACAAATAAAATTATCTATCAATGGAACAAGACTTTTCCAAATCTAAATCCACATTTTGTAAACAAAGCAAATTCCGAAGTGCTGCACAGAGATCAAAAATTAAGATAACAAAAGGTAAATCACAAAAATGTTATCATACCAGTCCTGAAACAACAAAAGCAGCTAAAATTGAATAAAAGCAAAACCAAAAAAATGATAAAATAGAAGTAAAATAAGTAAAATAAAATAAATAAAAGACAGAGGACCACACAATTCACAAGGTGTTAAAAGCCAGAGAATAAAAATAGGTGACTTTTGTTCGGGTTCGATCCCCGGGTCACCCGAGCCTTTCTGTGTGGAGTTTGCATGTTTCTCCCCGTGTCTGGGTGGGTTTCCTCCGGGCACTCCGGTTTCCCCCACCAACCCAAAACATGCTCCAGGTTAAATCCTCCAGCTTAGGTCCTGACCAAACTGAAGCAAGAAGATCATGGAGATGGTCCCTGGGCGCAGTAATGTGCTGCCCACTGCTCCTAATAACAGGATGGGTTAAATGCAGAGAAGAATTTTTCCTGTGTGAGATCAATAAAGTCACTTCTTCTTCTTCTTAAGTCTCATCTTAAGACCCACGAGCTGGAGCTGGCCCTCGGACTTCAGAGCGCACGGGTGTACATTTGAATGAGGTCCGAGAGGTACTTTCTGTAATTAAAACATGAAAATACGTCTTACTACACTTAAAATAACAAACAAAATGTAATGTTGCTTGAATTAAGAAATACACACTTATTCCATTGGTAGATCTCAAATAAGGTAAAATGTTCTTAATTTAAGTCATTTTAACTTACCTAGAAGTTAGAGGTCAGAGGTCAGGGGTCACACTGCAGGAATGCAAATTAGGGCCCATTGGATTAGACCATGGATCTATAATCCAAATAATTTCCCTTGTGGATCAATAAAGTCTAAGAGCCCGTCCACAGGACGTTTTTTGGTGGAAACTGAGAAGTTTTTAATCGTTTTGGCCTTTCGTCCACACGGCGCTGGTGTTTTTGGTGGGCAAAAATGGTGTTTTTTGAAAACAGGTTCCAGAGTGGAAAGATCTGAGAATGCCGGGGTCGCGTTGTCGTGTGGACGAGCAAAACACATATTTTGGAAAACGATGACGTCGTGATGCTTGTTTGTAGAAGAGAAAGGACTTTATGCCAGGGGTCTTCAACGTTTTTCAGGCCAGGGACCCCCAAACAGATGGCGAACTGGGCCAGGGACCCCCTACTATATACGGCATAGAATTGTGTTTTATATTAAATTGAGCTTAGTGTCATGTATAAACATTGCTACTCTGTTATGGTACATCCAATACAAGGAAATAATACACAGGTTGTATTTTACTGTATTTTTACCCCCCTAGGTGTTGTGACCCCCCTGTTGAAGACCTCTGCTTTATGCGCATGCGCTCTTTGTAGTATTGCGTTTCCGGTGGCTCTGGCTGTTTCCTGTTTACAGCACCACATATAGGTGTGGCATATGTATTATGTATTATGTATCGTTTTCACTCAGCGCTCCGTTTTCATCTGGACGTGAATATTTACTGATCCGATACATGTGTGGACGTGAATTTTTTTCAACCCGCATAAAAAAAAATCCAGGAGCGTTGTCGTGTGGACGTAGCCTAAGTCTAATAATAATATCTTATTATACATCCATGGATTAGACTCACTAGAACTTTGAGTCCAGAATTTATACTGTACTTTGCTGACATCATCGGGAAGCTCTGTAACTCAAGTTAGACTTTAATCTGAGCTTTATTTGAACACAATCAGGAAGAACTGACCTTTGGAACTACAACAGGTGAGATGATTTGTGCTGTTCAACAAGTCCCTCACACATAACATTACAGTTACAAGCTAACTAGCATTAGCCAACAGTTTTTCAGTCAGTCGCGCTCACTTTTTTGTTGAAAATTAAACTCGTAAACAGGACCACGAACACTCAGACTGACCACAGGCTCCTGAAAACCTACTGTACTGTACTGTAAACCTACTGTAATAATAATAATAATAATAATAATAATAATAATAATAATAATAATAATAATAATAATATAAAATAAAATAAATGAATAAATAAAAAATAGCATCTACATGGAGTCAAGGAGATGGCGAACCTTCTACCATAAAAGTTCCACAGTGCAGCTTTAACTGAAATGTACTTGTAACTGTATAATGTTTGATTGTGCTCCAGCTCCGGGCACTAGTCCTCTCACCACCACCACAACTACAACGACCACCACTACTATTATCACTACTACTACTACAACTACAACCACAGAAGAAGAAGTCCAAGAGGAAGCCACACCCACAGGTAAAGCGTCAAAACATTTTAAATCATTTACGTTTAGTTTTTTTTCAGTATTTTTCTTACCGTGTGAATGTTTTGTAGTGAATTGGAGAGCAGTACTGTCGTCGCAACTGGAAATCCTGAAAAACTCCACCCTGCACCGGTCTGAACCCGTCAACGTGAGATTTGGTGTCTTCATTACGTTTAATTCAAAAGGGTCGTATTAGGGGGTTTTCAGATCTATTATAATGTTGTTATAATGTGTGGGTCCTTGGGCAAGACCCTTCACGGTACTGCCCCCCGAGCGCCAAAAGATGGCTGCTCACTGCTCCTGAAAAGGATGTGTCAAATGCAGAAGTCAAATTTCTCCCGTGTGTCATTGTGTGTGAGACCAAATAAAGACTTAAATCTTAAAATCTTAAATGTTGTTTCCTCATCGCAAACAGACCCGGAGTAGTGTTTTGTTTCGTTTTTACATATTTCACACACAAACCCTCCATATTAAGGTTGAGTTCTTCTCTCAAACAGTATATAGGTAATACAGGAAGTACTCCACTGTGTTTTTAAACTCCATACACCTTCACTAGATCATTTTAACCTGGGAAATACCTTGAAAACGATCACTTCCTGACATCACAAGGTGGAATACAGCATTTTGAGATTTATAGGTGAAGACAAACTAATAATAAAGTGTTACTCAAAGATGGGTGAATGAAACAAAACACAACTCCAGGTCTGTTTTTGATGTGGTAACAACATTAAAACATGACTTATAGCTCACAAGAGTCAATTTTGTGTAATACAGGACTTTTAAATCAGAGCCTTATTTACAGCTCTGGAAAAAAATAAGAGACCACTGCATTTTTTTTTTTCTGAAATCAGCATCTCTACATGTATTACAGTACAGCCATTCCATTCCAGCGTCTGTTGAATTTCAACACAAACACAAAGCTGAGCTACTTCAGTTCTTGCACCAGGAGTGGAATAAAGTCACCCAAGAACAATGTGAAAGACTTGTGGAGAGCATGCCAAGACGCATGAAAGCTGTGATTAAAAATAAGGGTTATTGCACCAAATATTGATTTCTGAACTCCTTTTAAGTGTAAACATTAGTATTATGTTGTTTTAAAATGAATTTGATCTTTTTTCTTTGCATTGTTTGAGATCTGAAAACATGTATCTTTTTTGTTATTTTGACCATTTGTCATTTTCTGCTCAAAAATGCTCTAAACGATAATATTTTTATTTGGAATTTGGAGGAAATGTTGTCAGTAATTTATAGACTCAAACAAAAATGTTCCTTTTGCCCAAACACATACCTATAAATAGTAAAATCAGAAAAACTGATAATTTTGCAGTGGTCTCTTAGTTTTTTCCAGAGCTGTATACATGTGATTTTGTCAGATTCAGAAGTGTTTTAATATTTATTCATTTATTTATTTATTGTTCAGTGATACCATTTTGAGGACATAGTTTTGAATTCAATTTTCATTACTCTAAAACCCACCATTACTACTCCCATGTTTACTTGTTTAACTTGATTTCAATATTAAGGAACAGACTTGGTACTCGATACTTGATACAGATTCCGACACCACAATAATAATAATAATAATAAAATTAAAAAAAAAAAATTCTTTTGAACAAAGGAATGTGATTTTCTACGTTAAACTGTAGTACTAGTATTTTCTTTTCTATTACCACGGGCATACAGCGCTCGAAAAAAAAATAAGAGGCCACTGCAAAAGTATCATTATCAGTCTGATTTTACTACTTATAGGTATGTGTTTGGGCAAAAGGAACATTTTTGATGGAGTCTATAAACTACTGACAACATTTCCCCCAAATTCCAAATAAAATATTATCGTTTATAATTAATAATAATAATAATAATTCATAGCATTTATATAGTGCCTTTCATGACACCCAAAGCGCCCACACACTTGGTGGTGGTAAGATACTTTCTGTAGCCACAGCTGCCCTGGGGCAGACTGACGGAAGCGAGGCTGCCAATCTGCGCCATCGGTCCCTCCAACCACCTTCAACACTCACGCACACTCCACTTTCATACTAGGCAATTTTTTTATTTTATTTTTTTAACCTTTATTTAACCAGGAAAGTCCCATTGAGATTAATAATCTCTTTTTCAAGGGAGTCCTGGCCAAGACAGCGGCACAGATCAATACAATTACAAAACCATTTCAAAAACAATTTAAGCAATTACAAGCAATAAAATGTTTCAGAATTAAAAACATTTACAAACCATAGATTTCAATTCCAAACCTTTGAGCAAGATTTTGAACTGTCCTATAGAGCGCAATGTGGGTGAAGTGTCTTGCCTAAGGACACAAGTTTTTGCGACTGGTGCCCCCCTGTGGCACCTGAAATTCCCAGTGGTCTCCCATCCAAGTATTAACCAGGCCCTGCCTTGCTTAGCTTCTGAGATCTGACGGGATCAGGCTTTGACAGGCAGGTATGGTTTAGAGCATTTATTTGCAGAAAATCAAAAATGTTCAAAATAACAAAAAAGAAACATGTTTTCAGACCTCAAACAATGCAAAGAAACAAGATCAAATTCATTTTAAAACAACATAATACTAATGTTTACACTTAAGAAGAGTTCAGAAATCAATATTTGGTGCAATAACCCTTATTTTTAATCACAGCTTTCATGCATCTTGGCATGCTCTCCACAAGTCTTTCACATTGTTCTTGGGTGACTTTATTCCACTCCTGGTGTAAGAACTGAAGTAGCTCAGCTTTGTGTTTGTGTTGGAATTCAACAGACACTGGAATGGAATGGCTGTAATACATGTAGAGATGCTGATTTCAGAAGAAAATGCAGGGGTCTCTTATTTTTTTTCCAGAGCTGTATACTGTCTATGTGCTCTTATATTTGTTCTGATCCAGCTCAAGAGCATTCTAAAACTGTTCAGGAAAGGTTAATTTCTATTTGTGAATATGACTTTTTTAGTATTGATACCTGCTCAAATGAGTATGTAGTTTTGATTCTAGTTTTAATATCAATTACTGTCTGATTTTCAATATTTCTGACAACAAGTTGTTACTATTATCATTATCATTATTACTATTTTCCATTATTATTATTATTACGTATTACTATCTGTATTATTTATTAGTTAATTTATCCCCTCCCTGCCTGCATGCACTTTTTCCCTCTTGTCCAATTGTCCTGGAGCTACTGTGGCGAGTAAATTTCTCCTGTGTGAGATCAATAAAGGCTTATCTTATCTTATCTTAACAATACACATATTTTTTTTTTCTCTTTTTGATTCTCAGGTGGAGGAGCCGGTGTCCTCTCTCTCTGTTCAGATAAACGTCCCAGTCTTGTCTCTCTCCCTCAGTATTCTGTTCATTTTGGCAGTGGTCTCACTCTTTGTGGCTTTAAAACGTAAGAATACATCACCACATTGGCTTTAACCTTAGTTTATATTTTATTGATATGACCTTTTTTATTCATTTCCACAGGTGGAAAAGGGCTGAAGTCTGGATGGTGAGTTTACGGCGATCTGATTAATGTTTATAACCAACTATTAATCCATAATCAAGTCCAAAATGCATTAAAAATGTCCATATTATGCAGCTTTCTGATCCATGTTATAATGTTGTTTCATCGTCACAAACAGACCTGGAGTTATGTTTTGTTTCATTCACACACGTTTAAAACACACCCTGCAGATTCAGGCTGAGTGCTTCTCTCAAACAGAAATAACTGTGTTCAACCTTGTGATGTCATCTGGTGATACAGGAAGTGCTCTGACAGAGTGGTCAGTCACCTTCTCCGCTGGGCTGTCCCTTCTTGCACCTTTTATTAGTTCACAGATGGGTGTACACAAATATGCACATTTCACATGATAAGACAACATGACTTCTTTCCCAGAAACTCAACTTTCCCAGAAATTCAACAACCTTGACATTTGCAGCTGCGAATGTTACAATGCAATGTTACAATATAAAAGCTGTTACAATGCCCCTTCTGTCAAAACTCCCATCCCGGATTTTCTGACTCCCTTTCCTCACATCCTGTAACATTGAGATACAATATTCCAATTAAATTTGATCAAAATACATGAAGAAATGATACCACATTTATGGTTATTCTAACAACTAAACTGAGACCAATTTCATCAAATGCTGATCATTATCTGATTGTTCACTCACCTCATAAGATTGTTCACTCACCTCATAAGATTTTTGTAATTTTACTTGTTGCATTCACACTTAAGCGGCTGCAGCTCGTACAAAACACGGCTGAAACAGGAGCAAACAGGTGAACACACGTCACAGCAGTTTTATCTTCACTCCACTGGCTTCCTGTTAAATTCCATGTTGATTTTAAAATCATGGATTTTAACTTACAGAGCTCTAAATGGTCAGGCGCACCAGTACATTAGGAACTTACACATACACGGTACACCTCAGGCCGCACCCTCCGGTCCTCAGGTCGGGGCCTCTTCATGGTCCCAAAGACCTGCTTTAAAACACAGGGGGACCAGTCCTTTCAGGCTGTGGTCCACCAAATTATGGAATGCCCTGCACTCGGCCCTCAGAATCTAGTGACTCTTTTAAAAAGCAGCTCAAGACACTGCGATTTAGACAAGCTTTTGGTTGACTGTGTCTGTAATTCCTGTTTGTGTGCATGTTATTTACAGCACTCATTGTGTGATTTTTTTTTTTTTTTAATCTGTGAAAGGTGCCCTATACTTACTTAAACTCCACACACCTTAACTAAAACATTTGGATAATTTCAGCCCTGGAATTGCCAATCTCTACTGAACTAAAGTTAAAGGTACATGACATCACATTTTGCGCTTTGGAGATGTAGACAGACTAATTACACTGATCTACAAATTTTTGGACCCGAACTACTTCCGAGATAAAAGTGGCTAAATCTCATTTATATTGATAAGATGAACTGAAAATCAATTGATAAGTGTGCTGGTTAGCTAATGTATTCAAGATATTTAATGATATAGTTTTTACATCAAAATCACATCTGTTTATACAATAGATTTAGGCATTTTTGCTTTAAAATATTAATATTTTGAAACTTGCACTATCTGTCAAGAAATAAACAAGAAATATCTCAAGACATCAGGTGCACACAATTTCGAGGCATCTCTCTTATGTGAAATCAAAAAATATTTGATGTTAAAACTCTAGACATATTAAAATGAATGTATTGGAATGTGCAGACAGGCTTTCAGATAGAACTGGTTGCTTGTAGACACACTGTACCTTCTGATAAACTACCGTTTTTGCCTTATTTTGCATAAATTTCCTATTTTGACCCAATACTATATCTTGGAAACTATAGCCAATCAGCACTTCTGAATTACTTTTTCTTTATTAGTGACCTAAACCACTACTTTTGTTCCAGAAGCATTTTGCTTGTAGACCAGTGTAATAAAGAGTAATTCAAAAGTGTAAATGAAACAAAACACAGCTCCAGGTCTGTTTGTGAGGAGGTAACATTTTAACATGGCTTAAAGCTCACAATTTTGTGTAATATAGGACCTTTAATTTTAGTTTTTCAGATGAGCCTCGCCACATCATTTATGAGATCAGAATGAGACGCCCGGTTCAAGAAAACATTTACACTTTGGACTGAGAATCAAATTGTCCCAAATGAATATGCTGTTCCTCTGCTGATGTCTTTTGCCTTTTTTAACATAATAAATATATTTAATAAGAGTGCGTCTGGCTGTTTCTTGTATCTTGTGTGAAATATTGACCGTAAAAATGTATTGAGAAGAAAAATATTTACCACCAGAGGACGTCATTGGATTAAAAATGTAGTAATAATCAAACTATCAACACAGTGGCCCTGGGGCAGACCGATGGAAGAGAGGCTGCCAGTTAGAGCTGCATAAAATATTACCATTGAATCAAAATTATCAAATTGCAAATGAATATTTAAAGGTGTATTGTGTAACTTTCTGGTAGAGGGTCCCCATCTGCTTTTCGCCATGGAAATGTAATTGCTTTGTCTAGTTTCATAGAATGGCATTAAACATTTATATCTTTATGGAGACTAGGGCAGAACGATTTTAAGAAAAAATGTAATTGCGATTTTTCTGACAGATATTGCAATTTCGATTTCATTCAAATCAAGTTTCAGTGCACACGAACATTTGCAAATGTCAGAAACTTATACCATTCAAACACTAAATTCCCCAACTGTAAATGTAAGAATGAAAACTAAAGTCAATTTATTTCAAATGTAGTCTTGTTTATTAAAAAGAAACAAGCTATAAGTACAAAAAAAGTATTTTAACTTAGTGCAAAGTCAGTCTTTTTGCTTATGAACATCAACACCAGCAGAAAGGAATTCAACCTTGTAATAAGAAATCTGTACTAACTTTTCACAGTAAGTGCAACTGAAAAGTAATAATAGTAAATATATATATATATATATATATTTTTTTTTAAACTTACTCAAGTAAAATGACCCTATCTTTTTCCAACTACAAAAGATGTCAGACATTAAAATAGGTGGGTTAATCAAAATATTGCACATCTATTCTGTAAAAAAAAAAAAAAGCATTATAAATGAGTTATAGCAAAAACTGTGAAAACTTGTTTTAAACAAAGACTTGTAAACAAACAAAATTAACAATAATACTTGCTTCCCTGACATCACTTTACAGATTTTTAGCCAAGAAAACCAGCATGTGAACCTCTGATGGTTTTAAACTTGAGCACTGACATGTGACAATATTGCCACTGGCACTAAACAATCTCTCTGATGGTGAACTTGTAGCTGGTATGCACAGGTATTTACGAGCTAATTTGCTCAGCCATGGAAAGTTAACAATGTGCACTCTCCACCAGGCCAGTGGATCTTCCTCTCCATCAATAGTAGGAGTATAGAGGTAGTAGTCCAGTTCTGCTTTAATGGTATCCTCCAACTGCATAGTGGAAAGCGGAGCAGGGACAGCCTTGCCCTTGAAAAAGCTGCCCAATGACCGCTTTCGCTTTCCTGAGGTGGATGGTTGTTCTTCTGCTGCACTCTGGGGCATGGGATCTGTGGTTCTGACACAAGCCCTCTTCTCCTGCAAAACACAGATGAAAGCTGCCAATGTTTTGCTGAGCATGATTAAGACCAACTGGGCATGGTGCATAAAAATTTTAAAATGACAATCAGTGTAGTAAAAATATCACGTGTATTGGTGTGACATTTTGTATTACTAAACAACACAGAAACAGGACAACTTACCTTTTGTGCCACCTGTTCCATTTCCATCTTCACTCTTTCCATGATGTATGGGACATTCTCTGCACTTATGTAGTCGGTCTTGAATCCAGTGTTGTATAGTAACGAAGTAATAATACTTCACTACTGTACTTAAGTACATTTTGGGAGACTTTGTACTTTACTTGAGTTAAAAAAAAAGATAACTTTTACTTTTACTTCACTACATTTCCGAATTTAATTGCATACTTTTACTCCGCTACATTTTCAATGTGCCGTTTAGTTACTCGTTACAAAAAAACCCTCTACTGAGTGAAGGAAGTCAGGACGTGCCTGGGCTTGTTCACTACTTGCGCATGACAATCAGCCTACACCTGTTGGTTTCATGCAGCTAGTTTAATCAATCAAGATCCCTGATGGAAGAGGAGACAGCATCCACGTCGGCTACAAATGAAGGGGGACCTGACGATGAGCATCCCTGGCCGTACTTAAACACAATGTTCTCTTACGCTGATATGAAGGATTCGTCCTATCGATTGAAGTACCTCTCATGCCTTCCAAGGAATGTGGAAATCCTATCTTACAGAAACTCCCCGTCCAACCTCAAGAAACACATCGAGGTAAGTTCTAGATTAATGAAATTGTTAGCGTCTATATTCCAATTTCAGTAACCATAGCCATGAATGCCAACCATGAATGGATGGCAGTCACTCCAGTCAGGTGCCAGTTGATGACGTCAGGAGCACCTGCCTTCACCAGACTTGCAAAAATTGTATTCCCCACACAACCCAGATGTTTTAAAACAAGAACATTTACTACACGTCATTAGTGCTACCATACCATAATTATTAAATTACAAATAACATATTTTGTGCCTGCATTTACTTGCTCATAGGACGGCGTTTCATGGACATCACTAAACCCAATATCTTCGACAGTGCTCCATATGACACAAAACTACCAGGGGTGAGCGAAACATGGTGTTTTACAGTAGAATTAAGGGCCCAATTGCAAAAAAAACCCCCTCTTCCTCCAAAAGCACTCCTTCAATGGTGTTATGTATGCCTTATTTTCAGCACTGTTATTTAAAAAAACAAAGGTTTGGGGGGGGGGCGAACATTAAAAAATATTAAATTCAGACTGCCTTTGCTTGATACTTTTACTTGTACTTTTAATTACATTACTTGAGTACATTTATTTTTACATTACTTGTCATACTTAAGTACAAGAAATTCCAGATACTTTAAGACTTTTACTCAAGTAACATTTCAGTCAGTGACTTCGACTTTTACCAAAGTCATTTTTGGGAGGGGTACCTATACTTTTACTTGAGTTTGATTTTCCAGTACTTTATACAACACTGCTTGAATCTGGGATCAAGGAAAGAAGCAATGTCCAGAAGCCCCTGTGTGACTGGGTCATTGTATTCATCTTCAATGTAGTGGAGAGCTCATGATTTGATCTCCTTGGCAAGATCTGTATCCTGGTCACTTTCAGTCAGAGATGATGTCCTCAAGAGATCGAGAACTGGCTTCAAGTATGACACACTTACATAGGCTTCACCTGACAGGACGTCTGTGAACTCCTGAAGAGGACCAAGGACATCGTTTAGTGACTCAAGGACATCTGTGTCTTGCCAAGTGAGGACTAGGTGACGTGTCTTCTGATCTTCAGACAGAACCTGAGACCACGCCTTCCTCTGCTCCAACACTCTCCCAATAATTTTTTGCCTTGAGCCCCATCTTGTCAGACATATTGGCCGTTTCCCAATTCAGCGACGGCACGCTTGTGAGTGTGCACTCGGTCTGTTGTCGAGACGGCGCACACTCGCCCTGTCCTTAGTGCACTACGTTTCTCACATGGGCGTCTGCGAAATGGAACAGGTCCCGCCTCAGCTCAATGAGCCGGGTGGTCTGCTCCTTGTTCCCTAAAGACAAAAATATTATACTATTGCGACTAGTAATACTTGGAATTGGGACATGGCCAATGTTCCCCCTAATTTTTAATGTGTCTGAGCAAACACACACTAACTCCACATCCGAAATGCCCATCCCCCCGCGCGGCTCGCACTTTGCAGATATATTTTTAAAAAATTACCCGCTAAAAGCTCTTTCATCCCTGATTTACAGTGCGCTGCACAAGTTTTCTTGTGCGCTGAGAATGTGCGAGCAGTGCGCAGCTTAGAGTAAACGCTGGACATGGCGATACTGTAAAATATCCAGCATTACAACAGCAAAGGAAATATAGAAGTGTAAGGGGAAAAGCATGTGAACGGTAATACAGGTGCCGTGACATGCCGTTACGGCTACCGTCACACATGTTTAGCGTAGTTTATGAAGAGTTTCATGTAGCATAGTTGTAGGTGAGGTGAACCAGTACGTATATTTTATAGTGACGTCGCAACTCTCACTTGTGGATGTCGCTGGCGAGTCGGTCTTTGTAGTCATATATCCTCCCGCGCTGTGCATGCTGGGGCTTTTAAGTGTGCGAAGCGTGCATGTTTGCACGCTTGGTCCACGCCCCGATTTCCATGGAAACGACGGCGCCGTTCAGGGCTCGTCTCGATGGTGCAGGGGTCATTTTGGGTGGGAACTATTTTCCAGTGCGGAAGAATACAGCCGAATCACGCAGCACGCTGCCAGGGGAATTCCAGTTACGCACCGGGAAGGGAGTTCCCCTGTTGCACATCGTGGTGCGTGATTCGGCTGTATTCTTCCGCACTGGAAAATAGTTCCCACCCAAAATGACCAAGGCAAGCTCTCCGTGTTGATTTGCACATTTATTTGCACTCGATATGAATGCGCACTACACAGAAAGTAATTGGGAATCTCATCGAGCAAATTAATTCCTTTTGGCCGAAATCTTTCTCTGGCGACGTTAGACTCCAGTCTAAGGCGGAGGAGCTGCAGATACCGCGGCGGTCAGTGGCGACAGACTCGGACAATGGCTGGGTGAGCAGGAAAACGCTTTCCACCACTTATTTTAGTCTCTGGACTGTGGGGAGATGCCCAAATTTGACCTGGGGGTGGCATATCCCTTTAAGTGGTGAACTTTCAAGTGGCTGAATAAATTGGTCGAGTTTCCACGAGTTGTGGCAACTTTAGCACGACATGTTTTGCATATCACCCGTTTCTGTTGTTCGTCTGCAGCCTCAAACCCGAAATACTGCCAAATGACTGCCGTGCTGTTTTTCTTTGGGCTCAAAACTCCTGACTCCACTTCTTGTACCGTTGAAGTCATTTCTGAAATACTGCGCCAGATGGTTCACTATCCAGGTTCACTGGTGGAGTCGAGAACATGTGACCTGTCCACGCACAGTATGCAGTTTCTGATTGGGACTTCTACTAAACCACGCAGGGAGGCGACCAGTTAGGAGCATTGTTTAAAAAAAAAAAAACGAGACTTTAACGTGATTTTCGGTCTAAAACGATAGGTCGTTCAGCCCTAATGGAGACCAAGCCAAGTTACAGGTCAGATCTGTGGAAAGGCAACCCCACTCAGTCAGAATCCCAGGTTTTTGTTTTTTACATTTTTGAGCAGTAAAACCATCTGTATTTGAATAAAAGTACGACAGAGCAGTTTAATGTCATACTGTGGAACATCTGAGCAGAGAAATGACAGATCCAGGTTGAAGTGTTTTGCCAAAGGACACAACAGCAAGATTGTGGGCTGGGTTGAATAGAGAACAAGGAGTTTAACAACAACAAAATTACTGTTAATTATTTTTAAAAAATCATTTGAACAAAAGTGGCATGTCCAGAATGATTCATACCCTTCTCAACAATCAACAGAAAAGCCTTTTTTGGCCATTACAGCAACCACACACACTTTTATAATTTGCTTTTAAATTGAAGTAAAAAAGACCAAAAGCCAATTTCAAGTGTAACACAGAGTTTTACTGGGTAAAGACAGGAAACCAGCGCTGTAGAAAACAAAACGGCAGACAATAACAGTTTGAACAGTACTTTGTTAATCCAATGTAATTTTAACCGTTTTACTCAGTGCGTGGACTAAAGCCAAAATACAGACACATTCACACAGAGGTGGACAAAGCAGCCAAAACCACCACTACACTGGGCCATTAAATAGTAGTAATTCTTTGTTAATTAAAGAGCTATTTTGCTTGAATAAAGACTAAATGATTAAACACATCTTCATCCTTGAAAATGCTTTTGTTGTTAGTTTAGTACATTATATACAGCAGTTTCACAACTTAGTATGAAAATAAACACCAAAATGTACAGTTATATTTATTATTATAAGGAGGTATTACTTGGGATCATATTTTGGAATTAACAAGAAGCATCCTGTCCTTTCATTTTGTCATCTAGACATAAATATTTGGGTTAATAGGGCAGCATAAATAATAATATACAGTGAGAAAAATAAGTATTTGAACACCCTGCGATTTTGCAAGTTCTCCCACTTAGAAATCATGTAGGGGTCTGAAATTTTCATCGTAGGTGCATGTCCACTGTGAGAGACAATCTAAAAAAATACAAATAAACTGTTAAAAAAATCATACACTGTGATTTAAAAAAAAAAATTAGATTATGTCTCTCACAGTGGACATGCACCTACGATGAAAATTTCAGACCCCTCCATGATTTCTAAGTGGGAGAACTTGCAAAATCGCAGCGTGTTCAAATACTTATTTTCCGCACTGTAACTGGATTTGTGTGTGTATAGGTCAGGCAATTAGTTTTAGTTCATTTGCTCTTCGGATTGTCGGGCAAATTAACGGGAGAAAAATGTTGCAGTGAAAAAATTGCACAGTAAATTTCAATTGCACATGGCTTTAAATATTACAGAATAGAGCAGTTACAGACTTCGATTCTTAGTTGTGAAATTGCCCCAAAACTCGTTGTGATAATATTAGAATACACGTAATAGTAGGTCCTATGTAAAGGGCTGTACTGGGCTGAAGCAGAGTAAACTAGTGCAGAGTAGAATCCACCTCGATCTCTTTCATTCACACACAGAGGAGAGGTTTAGGCACTGCTCAGAGCGTCCACACCCGGCAGCACTTTCCCTGTGGAAGAAGAGAAGAAAAAGAATTAAAACAGAACACAGGCCAAAGATTTAAGTGCATATGACAGCTTAGACTATCACTTAAACACATAATTATATTGGACAAAAACTTTACCCATTTTCCATAATTAGATCATTTTTATGACGAAAAGTAATATTTTCATCCTGGCAGTAGATGTCCAAGTAATTTCCCTTGTGGATCAATAAAGTCTGAGTCTAAGTCTAAGTCCAAGATCAACCATAGGGCCTAGGGCTGGGAAATCTTGCCTGAAAATAAAAGATTTTTTCTCAAAAAGATTGATTTTCATTTCCCCCCCGTCTCCACTAAAACTGCAAACTGCAAATGCAAAGTACAGAAAACTGTCAAAACTGAAAACATCAGTGATCAGATTTGACCCACTGGCCATTGGGGAAATATTTTATGAATGAGCAAAAATAAACGATGGGATTAAACATCAAGTTCCCAAACAATTAATCTGACGTCACAGATTTTCAGAGCATCAGCTGCGTGGCCCCGTGGTTCTGCGGCCCCGTTGCATCTGTAGGTACCATTGGCTCTAAAAATAAATAAAAACACAAACTGGCTGAGCTTAGACTGGTACAACCTGTAAGATAACCCTTATTTTGGCATCTTGCTGAAAACCTTGAAACATGATTTGGGCAACAGTGGCCATCTCTAAAACGTTTTCTACTTTAGACCACTTCTGGACGAATTCATAACTGACATTTTCAGTGATTATACTACAAGACAAATAATATTCTGTAATAATATTCTGTATTAATGTTGTTCTCGGGTTTCTAAGATGAGAAGTTTTGATTTTAACACCAAATATAAAGTCCTAATCTTTTTAAAATAAACAGTTACGGACAAAATTCCAGAAAATATCTTATTGCAGTTTTTGTTTAGCGGCTTCCACAGCTTTCGCTCACCTTCCAACAGCTCCAGACTGGCTCCGCCCCCTGTGCTCACGTGACTCACTTTGTCCTCTGTGTTCCACTTGGCGCAGCATGTGGCAGTGTCGCCCCCTCCTGGACACACACAACAACACACAGGTGAGGGAAGGGACTAATAAGACTTTTAGACCACAGTTCGACCTGTAGACTGTATATAAATTTACAAAGCTAAACAGCTCCATCGACTCTGGCTCCAAGTCACTTTCTATTGAAAAACTGTCAGATAAATCAGGAGTCTTCTTTTCCCAGGGATGAAAGTGGCCAATCATGAAAAAAGCGGAAAGTCACGGAAAGTTAAATTTCTGAAATTTGGATTTCTATATGCTATATGCGTGAAGAGTCCCTCAGTCGTCCAGGTAGAATCCATGATAAAAGGAAAAATTCAATTTGTCAACTGGACAAAGTTTGTTTGGTCGAAAACGTTTCGCCGCTCATCCGAGAGGCTTCGTCAGTTCTGGTTCTAGTGCTGGTTAGACCCTGTTTATATCTAGCTGCAGGGAGGAGCTCCCTACACTGAAATAGCTCTGAAACTATCTCCACTAATCTGTCTCTTTGTTTTTCAAATTTCTCTGGCATCTAGTTTAGCCTCCCTATTCAAGCCTAACGACCCTCTCCACCCCTCAGCCCTGGCTTGTCTGCCCTAATGTTATTTTGTCTGTTTTTGACTTGGTTTGAGAATCGAATTATAAAGGAGACAAGTTATGTCTAACTCCCCCATTTCTGTTTAATGACGGATTCTCTTTTTTGACAAAAATTGCCTCTTTAACTCCCCTCTCAAACCAGTTCTTTTCCCTGGCTAAGATCTGAGCCTCACTGTCCTCAAATGAATGGCCCGTGGCTTCTAGGTGAAGATGTACAGCAGATGAGGGTCCACTCTGGCACGCCCGCCTGTGTTGGTACATCCTCTTGTGAAGTGGCTGATTGGTTTCCCCAATGTAGCGCTCACTGCAGCCTTCACTACACTGAATGGAGTAGACCACATTGCTTTGTTTGTGGCTCGGTGTTTTGTCCTTTGGGTGGATGAGTTTTTGTCTTAAAGTGTTTGTGGGTTTGAAATAAACTGGAATTTCATATTGTCTGAAAATCCTCTGTAGTTTTTCCGAAACGCCGGCCAGGTACGGAATCGCTACCCCTTTCCTCCTGGGTTCGGATTCTCTGTCGTCTTGTTTCTTGCCCTTGTCTCTCTTGGTTTTGTGCTACATGTTAGCAATAAAGTAAAACTGTACATAAAAGTACAAAAAACAACACACATTTTATTAACAGGTACTAGTAGTATATATTGGATTTGTTTTTGCTTTGCACATTGTCTAATCAGACCGCATTGAGGAGGAGCTTATGCGCACTAAAAGGCGCAGGTGAAAAAGCGAGGAGCGATGCTTTAAGTGAGGCACAGGCAGGTAGGATGAGGTATAGGAAGTTTTATAAAGTTTAACCTGTGTACACGCAATGGTACACGCTGTTGCCAAAGAGCTGCACTCACTCGCTCGGTCGGTCTGCGGCTCCAGACACAGGCTCACGCGGCCCGCAGTTTAATACGAGATACACGTACTTATGTTCTGAATACGGGACGATTCCGTTTTTCAAGGGACGGTTGGCGACCCTAAACAGAACTATACATATATATACACATCCAAAATTTTCTCAACGAATTTGCACAGATATATAAAAAAATTTAAAAAAATTACCCCGCGGCTGAAAAAAAAGCGGAGATCTGCTAAAAGACGGAACTCTTTCATCCCTGTTTTCCCAAGGTCAAGTTTCAGTGACAGCGTTGCAAAGCTCCCTGCAAACTAGTGGTGTGGGCAGGAAGGGGTGCTACCATCAACAGACTACATTCTTGTCCTGGTTTAGACCAAGGACTTAAAAGGTGCAATGTGGTGAATGTCATTGCTCTGCCTGGAACGTTCCACAGTATGACATTAAACATGTATTCAATTACAAATGGTTTCATAGCTCAAAAATACCTAGAAAAACAGGAATTCTGACTGAGCGGGGTTGCTTCTCCACAGATCTGACCTGTAACTTGGTCTGGTTTGATCTCCATGAAGACAGAAAGGTTTAATGCCACACTGTGAAACATTCCAAAGCAATAACAACCTTTAACCTTTACAGAGCTAGCTTCAGTCCAGTCCGGGTTGTGTTACCGATGATGGTGACGCAGCCGGACTTGGTCACTTCCACCACTTTGTCCATGAGGTTCTTGGTCCCCTTGGCGAAGTTGTCCCACTCGAACACGCCCACAGGTCCGTTCCACACGATCTGTTTGGCTCTGAGCACAGCCTCAGCGAAGGCTTTGGAGCTCTCAGGTCCACTATCCAGACCCTACACAAGACACAGGGGTTAGACCAGAACTTTACCATGCATTTGTCTCTTGTCCAAAAGTGGCTGCCTATTAGTCTAATGTGTTTAATACAACATCACAGATTGTTAAAACGGCAGTATTAATTATCCTTGGTATGTCTTAAATATTTAAAAGTAAACCTGCGCGATTTATCGATTAAATCGATTAAATCGATTAATTCGAGTTTACAGTTCAGGACGATGTGTTTTTATGAAAATCGATTTTTTAGTTATTTTTACACGCGTCCGGAACTAATGCGCGGCCACGTTTTACACGGGCAAGTTAACGGCGCGTACCCAAACATTGTACGAGCTAGCGCGGCTAGCAAGTGAGCTAAAGCCGGAGTTTGTAGCAAACAAAGGTGTTTACATCTGTTATATGGAACTGGTTCGGTTTTCTTGCGTCGGACTTAGAATAAAGGAGTGCTCACTGTAAGGTCTGTTCAAAAGCTGTTGCACGCAGTGGAATGGGAGAGGTGCAGGTCCGAACGGAATGAAAATAATCACCGTCCAGTCCCTAAAACACTTTCGAACTGTTTGCAGTATGATAAGCACGGCCCACGACGGAAACATACACGTTGTTGTATGTTTTACCAAAAACATGATGTAAAGACATGGTGCCCATATATACTATGAAAAAGCCCGGATTCATTAACACAGTGAAAGTTTTGGGCCCGAAGTATGTGCAACCAAGGCACAAATATTTTTCTGAAGTTGCCACAGCTGTATACAGACTGTATCTTTATGCTTGTTGTGTTGTATTTTTATACTTCTGTAGCCGGGAGTCCATCAAAATTTTGTTATGCTTGCATAATGACAATAAAGAATCTTAACAAGCTAACATACATGAACACACACACACACACACACACCACCCACACACACACACACACAAAACTAAAACACAACCCACTCCAGTCCATCTTTCCCACAATCAGGGAATAATTTAGCTCCATAAAATGCTTCTTTATAAAAATAAATATATTTATATAGCTGATGTATTAAAAAAAAAAAAACAATAACGGCTTAATTGATGCAAGATGTAATGTATTTGTTTTATAAAAGAACGTTGCATTGTTTTGAGCCATTTGTCTGTCATCTGTTATTTGTTTTTAAGTAGGGCAGAGAAAAATCAATTAAAATCGGAAATCGGATTTTTTTTTTTTTTTTAAATCTGAGATTTTATTTTTAGGCCATATCGCCCAGCTCTATTTAAAAGGTCCTTTATTATACAAAATTGACTCTTGTGAGCATTAAACCATGTTATAATGTTGTTATCTCATCAAAAACATGCCTGGAGTTTTGTTTCATTCACACATGTTTGAGTAACACGTTATTATTAGTCTGTCTACATCTCCAAAGCTCAAAATGCTCTGTTCCACTTTGTGATGCCACGTAGTGGTAGTTTTCAAGTTAACAGCTCCTTTTAGATTACCTTTAGTTCAGCAGAGATTGGAATTCCACTTTCTGTATTAGCACGTCATCACAAGGTGGAACAGTGTTTTATATTTGAGAGAAGAACTCAGCCTAAATATGCAGGGTTTGTGTGTTGAACATGTGCGAATGAAACAAAGCTCCAGATATGTTTGAGACAGAATTTAATATTTACTGAATAATATTAACATTAAAACAACACCACCACTCACCAGCCACCCCGCGGGGATGCCTCCAGCGATTGTGGCTGTTCCAGTAGCTGCTTTCTCATCAAACTTATCTGCGGTGATGAAGTCCACGGGGAGAGTGATCTTAACGCCGTTCTTCTCCGCTTTGGCCATCAGGTCCTTCACGAGGCCAGCGCCCTCCTCGTCAAACAAGGAGTTACCGATCTGAAAAATAAATATCACATCACAAGCGTGTACGTCAGAGTGCTTAGCCTGTGTCCTGTCTCTTAGAAAGGAGGTTGTGGGTTAGACTCCTGATTTCTCCTATCAGTGTATGTAAACCAGATGCTTCAACAATGCCTTAAAAGACACTACTTCATTCATCAAAATTTAAAAGGTGCATTGTGTAACTTTTCTCCTGGAGGGTCTGTCAAATGCTTTTCTCCATGGAGACGTTATTGCTTTGTCTGGAATGTTTCACAGTATGGCATTAAAACTTTCCATCTTCATGGAGACCAAACTAGACCAAGTTACAGGTCAGATCTGTGGAGAGGTGACCCTGCTCACAAGTTAGAATGCCTGTTTTTCAAGGTATTTTTTAGCTGTAAAACCATCTGTAATTGAATACAAGATAGATCTGTTTAAAGTCATACTGTGGAACATTCCAGGCAGAGCAATGACATCTCCATAGAAACAAGCAGGTGATGGACCCCCAACCAAAAAGTTACATACTGCACCATTAAAGTTTAAAGTTTAAGATTAAGAGGAGACTCACTACAGGCAAAACGTTTTTCTTTTTTTTTTTTGTTTGGTCTCTTAGCATACATACGGAAATAATTAAATGTTAATATTGATAATGTGATATTTAATCAACCTGCAGCGATAGATTTATATTAGACTTCAAAGGCTGTTTCCTCAAAATGCTCTTTCACTCCTTAAATTAGCACCATATATACTCAAAACTTCCTGTATTTAAGGATTTTTTGATATCCAATTCCAAGTCTGATTAATAAAAGTTTAAATTTTGATTTTTTTTTTAGGCAATTTTTCAATGTAATTGTTTGTTCAAATACTAAAAAATATATAAAAAAATAAAATAAAAAATCCCCTCTGTTGCTTATTTTTGTTTTCATATTAGACACTTAATATACAAATTCAAACCTGGCTCTATTAATTTTTGAGATTCATGTCACAAAATGGTGAATTTTGACATAAACAAAATGCCTTATTTTCACCTGAAAGCATTGCAAGATGAAAAACATGCAATACAATTGTCTTACATTATGCGCATCTATTACAGGAGACATTTCAAAATTATAGCTCTAAATAGAAGATTTTTCCTATTCACCTACGGCGTCTCGCCTTAAAAATACTAAGGCATTGTGTTAAAATCTTGGCTTTTCAAATCCCACAGACTTTTACTGGGGTCAAATACAGGTCATCCATTTCACTGCTATCTTTCTTCTTTCAGAGGATTTCTCAACCACTGTTCAAACAGCTCAGTTGGGAAACAGACGTTGATCAAGAGGTTAAAGGACTGAAAACCGTTTAGTGCCTAGTGTGTTTCTACAGAGCTCCAACAGTTATGACGTCAATATGAGAAGTACTTAGACCTCAGACCATAGACTTTAGACCTGCGTTAGACCTGGTTCAGTCCTTTAATCCAAGTCCATTCTTGTCGTGGTTTAGACCACCTACTGCATAAAGAAGTGGACTAAAGGAATGTGTCGTTACTCACAGTGTTCAGCTCCAGTCAAATTAGGCTCACCAAATCTTAGCAGTTATAGGGGCAAATTTGGAGCAGAATTCCAAATGTGAAATTCTGACCGCGAGTATATTCGCCACCAAAGAGCCAATCCAGAGAGAGACTATTGAAGGTAATGCCCTTTTTCTTAGCAACGCTGTCAATCAAACCTGTTGCTAATGCTAGCAGGAAAGATGAAATAAAAACCTCAGGATCATGTAGAGCGAGTTAATACGAACAACTTAAAGGTCCCATGACATCGTACTTCTTGATGCTTGTATATGGTGCCTTAATGGTTCCCCAATACTGTAAATGAATCCTTCTTCAAAATCAACACTTGGTGCATGAGAAAGACACATGTACAGAGTCAGAGTCAAAAAATAACTCTCTGAACACCTCATTATGGGCCTTTTTGCTTGAATGCAAATGAGAAGGACAGAGATTGGGTTAGAGGAGTGGGTGGGGGTCCCCCCCACCCGCTCCTCTGCGCCGCTGGAGCGCTGCGGCTGGCTCCCATTTCCGCGTTTGAAGTGCGGAGAGAGAAAGGAGAGGAATTTCAATGAAAAAAACACATTTTCACAGAAAATAAAATTAAACCACTGCTGTTTCAGAGGTCCAGAGGGTCGGGTAAAGGACTTCTGAGCCTAGAAAGACTCGCACGTGCCTCCAGGCAAATAAAAAAACCGCATTTCGCATTGCGTAGCTCCTTCGCGGTCCAAACTCTCTGGGCGTGATTTCCAGACACAGGGGGTGGAGATCCAGACGGTGGTGGAACTGCATTTGCATTTCTTTTTTCGACGTTACGTAACAAAGGTGCCTTGTTCAGAATCGCCCGTTTCAGCTGTGTTTTTTTTCAAACGCAGAAAAGGATCGCAAATGCTCAGTTTAGACATTTCGCAACTTTTAGCCATTGGGGGGGGCCTAAACAGGGTAGGGAAGCTCACATTAAAACCTCAGAAAGTGAAAATTTCATGCCATGGGACCTTAAAGAGCAAACTGACAAGGCTCACTGCAGCAGTTAGAGAGAGGAGCTGCATCATCTCAGCACAAAGTGAATTGGAGCCAATGGAGCAGATCACTTCCTATTTTGAACATATCCATTTTTATATTTACATTTATATATACAGTAATCCCTCATTTATCGCGGGGGTTAGGTTCCAGAAATAACCCGCAATAAGAGAAATCCGCGAAGTAGGACATCTTTATATTTTACAATTATTCTACATGTTTTAAGGCTGTAAATGCCTCACCACACACATTATACGCTTTTCTCAGACTGGAATTAACATTTTCTCACATTTCTCTCTCGTTTAAACACTCAAACCTTCATAGATTTTCAACAAAATGTATTAATAGTGAAGCGTGGGGGGGAGACGGCTCCGAAAGCCCCGCCGGACGCGCAAGGGGAGCGGAGACATGAGTCACTGGATCCGCAGGAAGTACCGCGCTCATCCAATGGCACTGCCCGGGACACGACGCGCACCAACCCCTTGGAGAAGTGCGCGACACGTGCACCCCTCATCATGGTCAAATCCGTGACAGCAGCACGACCGGCGCAAGGCCGCGCGTACACCGGGGCTGTGAGCACGAGATCGAACCGCGGCGCCCGGACCGCGTCCTCTCAGCCCGAGCCACAAACCAGCTGCACGAAACCAGCAAAGCGCGGCACGTGGTGGTTTAATCCTGGTTTAGACCTGGTCTAGTCCCGGTTTAGTCCAGGTCTAGACCTGGTCCAGTCCTGGTTTAGTCCAGGTCTAGACCTGGTCCAGTCCTGGTTTAGTCCAGGTCCAGTCCAGGTTTAGACCTGGTCTAGACCTGGTTTAGTTCGGGTCTAGACCTGGTTTAGTCCACGTTTAGTCCTGGTCTAGTTCCACTCTGGTCCCGGCCCTCCCCCACGATCCCCATCTATCAATCAGCAACAGTCTCTTAGCCAATCAGGACGCAGAACACAATGTTACACTATAAAAAAAAGTTACACTATTTAAAAAAAAAAATCCGCAAAACAGCGAGGCCACGAACAGTGAACCGCGATAGAGCAAGGGACCACTGTACACAAAAATGAACATGTTCAAAATAGAAGACAAAGGTGTTCCATCGGGTTGAGGTCAGGGACCAGTCCAAGTCCAAACTCTCTCACCTATGTTTTTAATGGACCTTGCTTTGTGCACTGGTGCACAGTCATACTGGAAGAGGAAGGGGTCATGGCCCTTGGATGGGTGAGCACACACACTACACACACGCCTAATGTTTTCAAGGCAGTATTCAGTGTTGTGACGAACCTCCATGTTGTTGAGGACTTTGAGGAAGGTGAAGGCCATTCCTCCTCCGATGATCATCTCATCCACCTTGTCCAGCATGTTGTTGATCAGCTGGATCTTATCTTTCACCTTCGCTCTGGCAAAGAAAAAAAAAAGAAAAAAATCAGCGGAAACTTCAAACGAGACAAAGGCTAAAGATCCTTGTTAATATACACACACACAGAGTTACTCAACACTTTTCAAATCCATGGAAAAATTATGGCTTATTTTGTTGGTGTCAATATTTGAATACCACCCAATTTGAATCTGATGTTAAGATAAAGGATCCTTTATCTTAACATCAGATTCATACATCATGCAAAACTGACTCTTGATCTTTTAGCCGCGTTATGTTGTTTCATCACAAATACGTGGAGTTGTGTTTTGTTTCATTCACACGTGAGTAACCCCTTATTATTAATCTGTCTACATCTCCAAAGCTCAAAATGTGGTAGTTTAAGTTAACAGCTACCTTTATTTAAACTTTTATTCAGTCAAAATGGGCAAACCCAGGTCTGAAATTATTCAAATCATTATAGTGAGGATGTATGGAATTTAAAAATACAGTGGGGCACTTCCTGCATTACTGTTTTCTGTTTGAGTGAAGAACTCTTGATTTGTGTGCTAAACATGTGTGAATGAAACAAAATAACTCCAGGCAGGTCTAGGGTTGTGATATGGAAACAACATTATAACACAGACAAATATGGGCCCTTTAAAATTACATTTAAACAAAGAAGTGCCAGATTGAGTTTCATCAGCAGCAGTGACAGCAGCCATACAGTCCAGTTACATAACGAGCTTATGGTCACTATTCCTGGAGTACAACTCCTCTTTCTCTCAAAGACCACACCTCCAGTGAAGGCCCGGGTACAGTCCAGGCCTGTGGATCAGACCCTGCTTTTATCTGGGTTGAGTTACCCTCCTTACCCTCCGAGGATGGCCAGGAAGGGCCTCTGTGGTTTCTCCAGAGCCATGGCAAAGTAGTCCAGCTCCTTTTTCATGAGGAACCCAGCAGCTTTCTGAGGCAGGTTCACACCCACCATTGAACTGCAAGGAAAATAAAATGCTTTATTGTCAATAAATACTTCAATTTTTAAAAAAAACTTGGAAGTTCTGAAACTTGTTTTTTGAGCTCAGTTTTTAACATATGGGATTTTAACCAAATGCAGCATGGGCAGTTCAAAGGACACATGTAAGGGACTGTTGGATTGTGTGAAATGAACTTTGTTTTTCCCGTATCTATGAGACTGTGCAAGCTAAGGAGCCAACTATGGACATTTGAGATGCTATTATCATTTATCACGCATGTATCATCATAAACATACGAAAGGTAAATGCACAAATGTTGAACCTGATCATTTCTGTTAGTGACCATGTCACTGTATTAAAACAGAAATTTGAACAGTATTCGTTTGAGCTGCCCCCATCTTTGGCCGCAATAGCAGTAGTGCGGTGTGACCTCTGACCTGTGAGCCCTGTGTGCGGTGCCGAAAGCGTCATTCACATAAACGTCTCCCAGTTTGGACAGAGAGGCCCTGAATGTATCGATCTGCTCCTGAGACGCTTTGGTCTGAAACAAACACAAAACACAAAGAATGAGACACAAAGCAAACATGGCTGCCCACTGCAGAAACCCACACGTTTAATCTCAACCCAGTCTGGAACAATCATATCAAGTTTCACAACAGACATATTTAAACAATTTTATAATGCAACACAATTTAATATGCTGAAAAAAGAAAAAAAAGTACAGTGAGAAATGCTGCGTGGGTGCATGTAGGAGTTAATCTAAAAAAATGAGAATATCATGAAAAAGCTTCAGTGAAATCTGTCCAGTCAGCAGCCTTACCCATGATCGTGCAGCCCTCTGACGCAGACAGACCATTTAAAAGTTCACGAAACCTTTACATGCGTTTTGAGGTACTTATTAATTAGCCGATTAGGGTTTGACTCGATTACTTTCCAATATTGAACTTTTTCACAATATTACAATTTTCGGAGACACAGAATTTGGGGTTTTCGTTATCTGTAAATTATAATAATCAAAATGTCAAGAAATAAAGTCCTGAAAGCTTCACTCGTGTGTCACGAGTCTGTATGGGTCTGACTTCCTGAAATTAGTGACAAAAATATTGAACTTTTTCATGATATTCCAATTTTTTGAGAAGGATTATATATGTATAGTTCAAAATTGCAGACAAGTTTTCCAGGTCTTTGGACAGGGCTTGTTTTTAACTTGAAAATATCACAGTATTAGTATTACCCTAAAGTGTGCAAGATAAAATTTAAAAAATCTGAACCCAAGGCACTAAAAAGCCTCTTGGTTATTAAGGATGCATTATGTAACTTTTCTGGTGGAGGGTCCGTCCCCTGCTTGTTTCTATGGACATGTAATTTCTTGTATTTTCTATACGCATTTTTGAGATAGTTTAGTTTAATATTTACAATTTAATAAGAATAATATTAACAATGGTAGGCTGCTTAGCTCAGGACTTCAATAAACTGTAATGACAAAGGTTTTTTAGGATTCAGATTTGATTCTATGGGTCTTAAGATTGTAAATGGCTCTATAAATAACAGTTCAGGGAGGACAGAGCATTCCAGCGAGGGCTCATGGACAGGAAAAGAAACACGGACCTCTGACCTTCAAAATAAAGGTCACTTGGATCCAAATGGCCAAAACACGAGTAGCACTGTTTTAGTGAAGTCAGCTTTTATACCTGCTTCATGCATCACGTCTACAGTCAGTTCATAAGCACCAAGCATGAATGACACAAAAGTGACTTGTAACGTTTGAGTCATGTTATAATGTTGTCACCGCCTCAAAAACCAGACCCCCCAGGATTTTGCGGGCATTTTTTGTGATTGTTGCGGGCTAAAATGCCTGAATTTGCAGGAGCTTTTCCAAAAAGTTGCGATGAAAGTTGCGGTGCTTTTAAGGTTTTTGTTGCGATTTTGTTGCGGGAGGAAGTGAAAGTTGCGATAAATAGTTGCAATTTTCCCTTTTTGTAATTAAAATTTAGTAATATTTTGAATACTGAGTTATTACTGACAAAGAATAATACAAAGACACAGAGATCACAGATATGGTCCTAAAACAACCTTACCAACACAGAAAATAAATTACTACTAGGAGGGGAACTGTTTCGCGCGGTCTTTTGCTGTTATTTTTGTGGGCAAATGGCGCCGCAGACATGTTTCTTTGCCATTAGAAGCCGTGTCCCAATTCCCAGAGCGCGCGGCTCGGAGCGTGGCCCGAAGGGCATGTGCGTCACACATTTCGACAGAACACCGGCGCGACGACTGCTGTCCCACTTCTTTTTTGTCCCATGCGCAGTCAACACGCGGTCCGAAGACCGCAGTCGTTAAGCGGTCTGCGGACTGCAGTCTGGGCTGAGCAAGTGTGCACCGCCTTGACTGCAGTCTGAGCCCCCTTCGGGCCGCGCTCCGGGCTGTGCGCTCTGGGAACTGGGACACGGCCGCAGTTTCGTTTCGTCACACGGAAGTAAGGCAGAAGGAAGTTGGTCGGCGTTCAATACCTCGCAGATTATTGGTAAAAATTCGTAAAAATTGCGGAAAAGTTGCGGTGATTGGTCAAAATTGCAACACCGCCCTGAATTCGCGGGGATTGGCTGAAGTTGCGTTGAAGTTGCAAATCGCAACATCGCGAATTCCTGGAGGGTCTGAAAAACATACTTGGAGTTGTGTTTTGTTTTACTGTCACATGTTTTGAGTAATCCTTTATTATTAATCTACATCTACAAAGCTCAAAATGCTCCGCTCCACCTTCTGAGACCCTGAAAACTGCAGCTTCATGACAAACAAATACCTCTTACCTCTAGTTCAGAAGAGTCTGGCAATTCCAGGGCTGAAATTATCCAAATGATTCTAGTGAAGGTGTATGGAGTTTAAAAACGGAGTGGAGTGTTTTCAGTTTGAGAGAAGATATGCAGGATGTGTGCGTTCATGTGTGAATGAAACAAAACACAACTTTGTGTACGTTTGTGATGAAGAAACAATATTTTAACATAGAACGGCCGTTTGAGTTAGAAATAAGATCGCTGTGTACTGTCACACTGTAACAACATAAGCCTGAGAATTGTCTGAGAATCCATCAGTGCATTACCATGGAACACACTTATAAACTCAGGAGGGAGAATAATTAGTATCCATGTTCACTTCACTCAGTAGTAAAATATTGGTATTATATTCTGCGTTCTGTCGGCGGATTCTTTTTTTTTTTTTACAGTTCAGTTATATATATATTGTCATACAAGAGATACATGTGTGACAATAACAAAAGCACACTGACCTTGTTCCCAGCAGGGTCCTTGCCTTTGCCCTCTTCTGCGACATGGAAGCGCAGATTCTCCAGTAAAATGACTGAACCTGGGGCAGGACTGGCACAGGCCGCCTCCACCTCAGCGCCCACACAGTCCTTCAGGAACGTCACGTCTCTGAACAAATCAGAACCACAAGCCAGAACAAGCGTGAGGAAGATGGGAAAAATTGCCATTTCCATTCATCATGTGCAGGAGACCAAAAGGAACATATGATAACCCCATAGCTAATTATTGGCATTTTGTGTTATTGTGTTGTGAGGTGGTCTTATTCACACATGTTACTGCTCTGGGTCGGTCTTATTCACATACACCTTATGTCCTTCACTGACCTCAAACACGCACCAGGAACCATCAGCTGATCACCAAACTTATATCCATGACAACATACTTCGAGCAACAGAGCCCAAGTGCAAAGTACACCTGCTTCCCTGGTGCTATTTTCATGTGTGTGGCCAAATACACCATAAGGAGACCCAGACCTGTCGATGGGCTATTGTGTGCTTCCTTCACGTGGTGCACTGCTGCTTTGTGTGGAGCTTGTTCTTATTATATTCTACAGCTGTCGACGTATTTTCCGAGTTGGCATCGTGGATTAGATCTTTTCTTTTACTTCATGCTTTAGCAGCACTTTCTATTCTCATCTGCCCTATAAGCATAAGGACAGAGCATGCAGACTCACCTCCCCAGCAGACTCTTGAGCTCCGCAGCCACAGGCTCCAGGGAGTACTTCTCGGGCATGGGGTTCCCGTCAGGTCGGCCCAGGTGACTCATCAGGACCACAGACTTCGCCCCGCGGTCCAGACAGTGCTGGATACTGGGGACCGCTGCCTTGATCCTGTTTGGAAACAAGAGCTAGGGTTGATCTGAAGGTCTAACTTTAAACTCTTTAACAGGTAAAAGTGTCACCTCTGGTTGTTTGTGATGTGCTTGTCCTTCATTGGGACATTGAAGTCGACCCTGGGGAAGAAAAAAAATATATATATAATTTTTCTGTCTCATTACTCTCAGACTAAACACAGATAGAAATGGTTACAAATTCATGGCATCATTTAGAGTATGACATTAATTTGAAGGCCCTGTACGTGAATATCGCACCATGACAGAAAAATATCCTGGTGATCGTCCCAGGCAGTTGTTTCCACATGGTTCACTCCAGCAATGCGTCAAATTCAACAAGATGATGATGATGACAACCAATTTTTGAGTGTATTGCAGCCATCACAGTGTCTAGACTAAGAGGGTCCTCCTCCATTACATAACAGCCCATCCACCGGACACATCAGATCACATGACCACAGCAGCCAATAAGAATAAAAGGACACTGTAGAGTCCACCGACCCTACAATACCGGCTCCAACAATGACTAAACCACCCATTTACATAATTCTCCAAAGAAATACAGTAACAAGTACCAAAAGTGTGCTGCAGCATTCCGTATAGGTAGTGATTGGACTGACACTTTTAGCATTTTTAGTTAGATTTATAGACATTGTACAGTTTTAATAGGGCTGCTTCCCCTTGAAAAGTACCATCATTTCCACACAAACAAAAAAACAAAAAAAATTGTCTTCTTAACCTGCAAAAAACAGCTAACCCTATAGTTTACTATGGTTCATTTGTGAACGTGTTTATACTTTTTGACCTATATTACACACACAGACATACAAATAAAAATATCTCTGCTATATACACAAGAGGTTGTAAGGAAAAACAGTGCAACAACATGACATGATTGACAGGAGATAGGGTTCATAATAATAACAACAATTTAAGTGTGTTTTTGTACATTTTAGAGACGAAGGGAAAATTCTGCAGCTGAACTTGCCTCATTCAGCTTCTGGTTTGTGTATGTTCCATGTGACTGTCCAGAAAATCAAGTAGCAGGCGCACGATGCTCGATGGGGAAATACAAACATGAAGAAACAGGTTTGGACCGTCCCCAGTGGTCCAATCAAACTTCTAATCAGCAAAATGCCACTTAAAGGGCTCATATTACTGTTTTCTGATATATGTTATAATGTTTTTAATGTTGTGTTTTGTTTCATTCACATGTTTAAACACACAAACCCTGCATATTTGGCCTGAGTTCTTCTCTGTTCCACCTTTTCTACCTTCAAGACACTCGAAAACCATTCACACATACATTCATTCACCAGTGGCGAGGTAGGTTAAGTGTCTTGCCCAAGGACACAATGAACACATTCATCTGTGGGAGCTGGACACCGCCAACCTGTGGGTCAGTGGATCTGATCTCTCACCCAATGATGTTTACGTTGAGAGCTGGATTCGAACTGCCAACCTTCAGATCAGTGGACAAACACCGTTACTGTCGCCCTCACTTGTGATGTCATGTGGTAAAACAGCAGGTGCTCTACTGTGTTTTTAAACTCATTCACTACACCCTTCACTGGAATCATTTGGATGATTTCAGCCCTGGAATTGCCAATCTCTACTGAAATAAAAGTAAAAGGTAGAGGCTGGTTAACGTTCAGCAGAAAAGTTACACAATGCACCTTTAAAACTCCCACTTCATGACATCACAAGGTGGAACAAAGCATTTTGAGCTTTGAAGATGTACACAGAATATTAAAAGGTTTACTCAAACATGTATGAATGAAAAAAAAAAAAGATAACAGCATTATAACTTGTCTTACAAGAGTCCATTTTGCATAATACAGGACCTTTAAGAGGTAGTGAAGAAATTAAGTTATTTGGTACAATGTTCCTAAATCCATCACAGAGTAAAATTGATTGTTGTAATACCCCTGCTGTTGAACTTGGGGTAAACTTGACCTTTAAACTTTGACCCCTGTCCCCTGCGGCCCGTGGTTTCGACATGAGCAGAGCTAGTGTCAGGTTTAGATTCTGGGGCCAAACACTGACAAGCATTTAAGTCTTCAGCTAACAGAGGCTAAAGAACTAAACTGTACTTTGTTATAAATGAAAACAACAATGGTGTAAAAGAAAACGTCATGATTATGTGGCTTTTTTCTGCACATTCTGGTGTTAAAGGTGCACTATGTAACTTTTCTGGTGGCGGGTTGGTCAAACGCTTTACTGGAGATGTTATTGCTCTGCCTGAAATATTCCACAGTATCACCGGAAACGGCTCTACCTCACATTTATTAAATTACAGTTGGGTTTATAGCTCCAAAATGCTTGAAAACAGGCATTCTGACAGTGAATGGGGTCACCTCTCCACAGATTTGACCTGTAACTTGGTTAGGTTTGGTCGGTTCACTGCATTAAACCACCAGTCTTCACGCTTGGTTTCAATATTCAGTTCTCAAAAGAATCAAAAGAAACAAAAAGGACAGTACATTGAATAAAAACAGTGAAACCCAAAGGAAAGATACAACACTGTTAAGCAACCTCAAAACAGTGGCAATAATGTGATTTTCCAATATCAAACGTTCTTATGTTTTAGTAAAGTTGTATTGTCATAAAAGAAAAAGTAGCATTCCTTTATATTGTACATTATGATAAGCACATATTATAACCATATTTAGATTCTGCTTAGTCACAGTGGTACAAATCAGTCTGGAATTTCCTGCAGTTCTTTCCTATTGTGAAGCTGTATTAGATGTGGAATGGGCAAAAACACATTTTTGTTTAAAAGGTGCACTATGTAACATTTTGGGTGGTGGTCTGTTACCTGCTTGTTTCTTTGGAAATGTCATTGCTCTGCCTAGAATGTTCCACAATATGACATTAAACAGATCTATATATCTATATCTATCTATCTATCTATATATTTTTTCAATTACAGGTGGTTTTATAGCTCAAAAATTCCTTGAAAAACAGGCATTCTGAGGAGTGGTCGCCACTCTTCAGATCTGACCTGTAACTTGGTCTAGTTTGCTCATCAGTCATGTTTCAGGAGATAGTTCTTTCTTTGCACATGTGGGGTTTTTTTGTGTGTGTCATTTTTGGTGACTGGTCGATCAAACAGCCAATCACTCACTGAGCCCAAAAAGATTAGTTTAGGGACAATATTTCAGAATGTTTTTGTTGTACTTTTGAATACTAATTTGTACTACATTTTCAAAGGTGTATGTGGGGAGAATTTGCTTATCTTCATAGAGATGTTGCTTCTTTGCCGAGAATTTTCCATAGTATAGCATTAAACTTCTGTCCATAAAGACAAGCAAGTGACAGGGGTTGACAAGAGTTCATAATTGTACTGTAATAAATGCAAGTTTAATGCCATACTGTGGAAAATTCCTCAAAAATAAGATAAATATGTAGGGTTTGTGTGCTGTTGAGTTCTTCTCTAAAACAGAAAACGCTCTGTTCCACATTGTGATGTTATATGGCAACGGAGGAACTGCCATTTTTAAACTCCATCCACCTTCACTAGAATTATTTGGATAAGTTCAGACCTTTAAAAAAAATGTAGCGGTTAACTTGGAAAGTACAAAATCACAAGTTGAAACCTTTTGAGCTTGGGAGATGTGGACAGATTAATAATAAAGAGTTACTCAAACATGTCTGAATGAAACAAAACACAACTGCAGGTATGTTTTTGAGGAGGAAACATTAAAACTTGGATTAAAGCTCACAAGTCACTTTTGCGTAAATTTTCTTGACTTTTGACTTTTTGACTTTTGACTTTTTAAATGCTCAATCCCGGTAGCAGCCACAGTAGGAGATCAAATATAGACCTAGACTGTAAAATATCTGGTTCCTTTTGATTCTAGGAGCGTTTGTCTGATTAAACGTGAGGTTAGGCTTCATATAATGGTGTGAAACGTGAGTTTGGATACCGCTATCCTCACCATGCAGCATCTCCGCAGAGGCACGTACGTAACATGGCCAAAAACGTGACAACCCTTACTTCCTGTCATCACCTTAAATATGCCAACTCCAGCTTATTAAAATCACCTGTAGCTTCGTACAAAACATCCATTACAGATTGAGATACTCTATTTAATCTTACCACTTAATGTGCAATTTTAACCCCTTGGAAGTTATTCTAAACCCTGAGCTAACGCAAAGTTCATTCATTTTGCGTAATCCTGAAAACTAGCATAGCGGTACCCACCTCATAACAACCCGCTTTCCGTTGACATCCACTTTGTCCAGGGTGAGTTTAGTGGACAGAGACATGTTTGCTGCTCGGTTGTGGTGGGTTTCTGGAAATAGTTTGACGCCGGCTGGATGTCTAGGTGTCTGTCCGCCCAACCCTGATCCTCTTTCGGCCGCAGAAGCTCCAGGAGTGACAGCAGTGACCTTAGCGCAAAACGGGGGAGTCACGAAGCACACGCCCCTCGTCGCTGATTGGTGCAGAGGGAGGAAGAGCTTGCATCTGATTGGTCATTGACGTTGTCCGTCGTCGGTGCGTCAGATTTAGTGCACGTTGGTGACGCAGCGGAGAGGGCAGGCACGCTGTAGCACGTACAGACTTCACTGGCCCAAATGTTTCTCCTGCTCTTCCTAACTTCACTTGGTTGAAGAATCTTTATTGAATATGTGTGCGTGTGTGGTTGGACATACTCCACGGTGGCCGAAGGAAGGCCCTCCTAAAACGCGCACACGTACTCAATACCTCAGTGTAACATCGATCAGTGTAACATTGATCAAAGACCAAGATCAAAGGTCAAGATCAATGATTAAAGTCAACGTTATTGTTAAAGGAGAATTAACGTTTTTTTTTACAATCTTATTTCGGTAATAAAAGTAGTTTTACTCACCCATAATTTGGAGCATTTCCGGAGATGTTTTTAGTTTAGCAATATCCGTAACGTGAGCTCTCGGGGCATATGTTTGCGGTCTCCAAATTACACAAACTTTAGCACATTTTCAAATCATAGAAGCTCAATGTCTTAGTCTACACTTTTGTTTGAGTCAAAAGTGGCCTATAATCCGAGATGTATCCATAATTTAGGCCTACAGCTTTGCGTTTCATGTTTGGGTCCCAAGAGCTGAGAGCGAAATAAGATGTGACTCCGCGCATGCGCACTGGCCTCCTCATCTACTTGAAATTATGGATAAATCTTAGATTACAGGCCACTTTTGACTCAAACGAAAGACATTGAGCTTCTATGATTTGAAAAGTGCTAAAGTTTGTGTTATTTGGAGACCACAAACATATGCCCCGAGAACTCACGTTACGGATATCGCTAATCTAAAACATCCCCGGAAATGCTCCAAATGACACCAAAGTGCTATGGGTGAGTAAAACAACGTGTTTTATTACCGAAATAAGGCTCAGATTGTAAAAAACGGTAATTCTCCTTTAAAGCTGACTCTGATCGGCAAAGGAGGCCAAAGCTAATCCTTTGCACAATCAAGAACAGATAAATACAATACAACTCACTCTCAATTACACAAATCACACGAACACTTGGACAAGACACATACAAAGCACACAATCAGGGTACAGTGTCGAATGAGGAGTTAGTGTGAAATTCGGTGGCTCCCAGCGTCCACAAGGGGGCCTTTTCTACAGATTGTGTCTAGAATAAATGCAAAGATTAAAAAAAAAAAAAAAAAAAAGTGAAAGGTTCATCCGTGTTAACAGAATAAAAAAATTATGTTTAGACCATAGACTGTATAAAGAAAAGAGAGGTTATGGTTTAGACCAGAGGTCTTCAACAGGGGGGTCGCGACCCCTCGGGGGGTCGCGGAGGTACTGCAGGGGGGTTGCGAAATTTTTTGATTTCACTTTAAAATAATATAATTTTATATTTTATAGTGTAAAATACAGTATTAACCAGTGTATTATTTCCTTGTATTGGATGTACCATAACAGAGTAGCAATGTTTATACATGACACTAAACTCAATTTAATATAAAACGCAATTCTATGCCGTATATATAGTAGGGGGTCCCTGGCCCAGTTCGCCATCTGTTTGGGGGTCCCTGGTTTAGACATATGCTAAACCATAAGTTTGTGTGAGTTCTGCCTCACACAAACTTCATTTCATTTATTTATTCATTTCGAGCAGGACAACACAAGGAAATAAATACATTAAACTAATAAAGGCTCCAGTCAAATACATTCGTTTTTGCTCTAAAAGGAGTGGGAAGAAGAAAACTTGAAAACTGAATCACACCCCTGTCTTCCAAAACATAACTTAAATTACTGATTTAGTTTCCTTGTCTGTTCAGTTGAAAAACACAAAAACAAAACAAAGGCAAATTCCATTCTTGTACAAAAAAAAGAAAAAACTTTTGATCAGAGACAATAACTTATACATAAGGTGTTTCTATCAAGAACAGACCTGGGCATTTCAAGGCCCGGGGGCCAAATACGGCCCGCAATCCGACTCTGACCGGCCCACAAAAGGTTGCTTGGGATTAAGAAAATAAAAACCTACTTTCAAAATTGTACATAATGCAATTGTACTGATGCATTTGTACTGATGATCATCTGTCGGACGTGCTTCACATCTCCATCTCAAACATGCAACCTGACTTAGATGCATTTGTTAAAGCTCAATAGACGTTAGATTTCTCTCACTGATCATGAAAAAACACTAAAACATGCTAACTTTGACTTTTTTTTCTACACAGTTTGGCAGTTGGACAAAAAATGTTGTGACATATCTTGTATTATATTATTTGGCAAACAAAGACATTGTGGTGTCTTAATACAAAGTTAAAAAAGTTAAACTTAGAAAGCATTGTGGGGTTAATGTGACTGAAAAAGAGTTACAAATGTTTCACATTTACCATTGTTTTTGAATTATTTTACTGAATAAATTCAGTTTTTGTAAAACCTCAGTCTCGCATTACTTAATAATAACACAGAACTTACCAGCTTCTGTAAACAATGCCATTTACTGATTTCAACATAGAAATAAAATTAATAACCAGAGTAGACTTCAAACCTCTTGCCCGGCCCTCCACAATATTTTCTGCTTCTCATTTGGCCCCTGGGGAAAAATAATTGCCCACCCCTGATCAAGAACATTTAAAGACTGCAACAAGTAAATACCAGCAATGGTTTACATGCCTACACTCCTTGTAAGTGAATATGTCTGGATATGTTTGAGAAATATCTATCTTTATGGACTTGCCAGGCAACTGTTTCATAGATGATGACCTGATATAATTCAGTTTCATCTCAAAAGTTCTATGGTAGTTAGTCCCAACCTGGAGGTCGGGAACCGTCAGGGGATTTCAGAAAATAGGTTAAAAAAACAAAAGATTTTGTGTGAATTTTAATAACACGCGCCCCTCATCGCTGATTGGTCCAGAGGGAGGAAGAGCTTGCACCTGATTGGTCACTGACATTGTCCATCATCTGTACGTCAGATTTAGTGCATGTTGGTGATGCAGCGGAGAGGTCAGGCACGCTATAGCGCGTACAACCTTTTGACTTCACTGTCCCAAAATTAATTTTTCTCCTGCTCCTACTTGTTTTAATAGGTAACTGCATAGTGTTTTTTTTTCTTAGAGATGCTCTGTGTAACTTTTCTTTTGGAGGGTCCCTCAAATGCTTTTCTCCCAGGAGATGTTTTTTTTGCATTCTATCATCATGGAGTGGAAATCAAACCAAACCACAGGTCTGATCTGTGGAGAGGCAACCCTCAGAATGCCTGTTTTTGCAGGTATTTTTGAGCTAGAAAACACCTGTAATTGAATAAATGTAAGGTAAAGCTGTTTAATGTCATACTGTGAAACATTCCAGGCAGTGCAATGGCATATCCATAGAAACAAGCACAGTGTAAAAAGGTTACACAGTGCACCTTTTAGCTTTGAACCTTTTGAACCATCCAATTTTTAGTCTCAAGTCGTACACGTATTATCCATATTTTACTCCACCAATGGCTTAGTAAATATACAACACTTACAGTAGTAATAACCAAACTCCAACTAAAATGATAAAGCCTACTCATACAGAATTAAAAAAAAACAAAAACAGAATTTGGAATCAGTTAATTTATTGAACATGGAACAAGAATATTTTGGAATAACCACAGGCTGTAAATGGACATGTTTTCATCTTCTGTACAAGCAAAACGGTGCCATCTTCACTCCTCTTCCTCGGCCTGTCTCCAGGGCAAAGGCTGCACTTTACCGATGGGAGAGAGGTTCCACGTGAGGCCCGTCTGGGTCAGAACCTGAGAGAAAAACATATTGTAAAATAAAAGATTGAAACCTAGGAACTATGGTGTGCCCCTTGTGTTACACCAGTGCAAAGTAGCATATTCAAGCATTCACAACAGCTTCTATGCACTATACTTCACCAAGTTAGGAACATTTTTTCACAGAAAGTGGTACTTAATTGATTGGGAAATTGTGGCCAGTCAGGCAACTGTTACACAACAACATAACCATATCGATACAGATTTACACATGAGACGGAGAGACTGCTGAACAAAAGCAAGATGGGCACTCGGTCACAAGTGACAACTTTGACATTAAAAATGGTTTCTACCTTAATTTTTAAAGATATGTTAGATCTAGGGCTGCAACTTATTTTGGTAATCAATTAATCTAATGATTATTTTATCAATAAACATGTTTAGAATGCCCACTTGTACCCAGATAAAGCTGAAGTGAAGCCATTTGAAGACAACCAGGAGTATCTTTACAGAGGATAGGTTCCAAATGTAGACATTTTTCCCCATTTGATTACAATGAATTGATTAACTAGTTACAGCCCTAATTTGATCCTCGCATTATTTTAAGTCTCTTGTTAGAACCAGGGTGAATCCTAAAACATCTTCCACATCTGTGCTGTTGGAACCCTTGTATTTCTTTTCTACTTCAGGGACAACATGGGCAACCACCCCGCTCACTGTTCCCATCAAAACCCACTAAAGTAAAGTAAGATCCCTTACATATCCCCACACGCCAATGCAGAAGGCACCTCCTCCGAGCATTATCGCCGTCCCATATTTGGCATGAAAGTCCGGAGTTGTGGCGGAGCTGTTCCTCACCTGCTGAGAGGCCCGCCCTGAACACATAAGTACCAGGATTAGTATGAGAATTTATAACAGACAACATTATGTTGTTATAATTGATAAAATATTATTGGTTTACATTTTAATTGTTTTATTTGTATATAGTTATATATAACTCAGCCACAGAATATCATTCAACAAAACAAAACATATGTGCTCATGTTTTGGAGAAATATGAAACTGGAGCCAACTTTTTTTTAATGGTTGGGAACATAACAAAGTCGTTATTTGCGTGTCCTTTCAAACCATTATTTAATTAATCGTTGTCATAAGTCTATAAATTTGATATGACGGAACTGAAGTCGGCACTGTGCAAGTGCAGGAAGCTCTTAGCACATACTTTGAATTAGGTTATTTGAGGACGAAGGTGTCACCCAAAAACTAAATCAACCGATAAACAGCTCAAAACAACGCTAAGCATTTAACGCGTGGTCCGGTTGATTAAACACTCATAATTACAACAGTGGATAAGAATATGAGCTGATAAAATTATGTTGAAGAAATGTTTACAGCAACCTAGCCTGTAGCATGCTAACCATTGATCAGGTCACAAGGCGAGCTGTCAAGTTAACATAGAGCAAATCACACAGGCCCTGCAACCTATAGCAACACAAAAAGGCATAATTATCACACATATTTCCCAGATACTCAAACTTACGCGTGATATTAAGAGCTGCTTTGCCGAACCGGTACATGTTTGTGGTTCCGGAGACTTTTACCCTTGAGAAGCGGAGATCCAATATGGCCGCTCCCGGAAACGTGCGTCAATAATCTGCGCATGCGCCAAACGTAAACAGAACCGTGCGTCACGTTTTGATCTGAGATTTTAGGATTGTGTCTAGATCAATCAGGGGGGGTGGGCAGTTATTTTTCCCCAGGGGCCAAATGAGAAGCAGAAAATATTGTGGAGGGCCAGGCCAAAAGTTTGAAGTCTACTCTGGTTATTAATTTTATTTCTACGTTGAAATCAGTAAATGGCATTGTTTACAGAAGCTGGTAAGTTATGTGTTATTATTAGGCTATTAAGTAGCCTAATGAGAGAGTGAGGTTTTACAAAAATTGAATTTATTCAGTAAAATAATTCTAAACACTGGTAAACGTGAAACATTTGTAACTCTTTTTCAGTCACATTAACCCCACAATGCTTTCTGAGTTTAACTTTCTTAACTTTGTATTAAGACACCACAGTGTCTTTGTATGTCAAATAATATAATACAAGATATGTCACAATTTTTTTTGTCCACCTGCCAAATGTGTAGAAAAATAGTCAAAGTTAACATGTTTAGTGTTTTTTTTTTCTTGATCAGTGAGAGAAATCTAGCCTCTTTTGAGCTTTAACAAGTGCATCAAAGTTAGTTTCATGTTTGAGGTGGAGATGTGAAGCACGTCCAACAGATGATCATCAGTACAAATGGATTATATACAATTTTGAAAGTAGGTTTTATTTTCTTAATTCCAAGCAACCTTTCGCGGCCGTATTTGGCCCCCGGGCTTTCAAATCCCGGGGTCTGGTCTAGAATAAATGCAAAGATAAAAAAGTGAAAGGTTCATCCGTGTTAAAAGAATCAGAAATGTTTAGACCATGGACTGTATAAAGAAAAGAGAGGTTATGGTTTAGACATATGAAATATCAGTTTTGCCTCACACAAACTTTTCTGGTTTACATGCCTACACTCCTTGTAAGTGAATATATCTGGATATGTTTGATAAATATCTATCTTTATGGACTTGCCAGGCAACTGTTATAATTCAGTTTCATCTCAAAAGTTCTATGGCAGTCAGTCCCAGCCTGGAAGTCGGGAACCATCAGGAAATTTCAGAAAATATGTTCAAACTAGATTTTGTGTGAATTTTTATAAAGGAGTGGCATGTTTAGAAAGTATTATATAACAATCCATAGGTAAGAAAAAGGCTGGGAACTATTGCTCTATGGCACTGGCAACCACATTGGCTTCATTTTGAACATAGGGTTCAAATTCAAATCACTAAAGAGAAAGACTGAATGCTATTAAATATGAGACATTTGCGCCCCCTATTGCCCCTCCTTGAAAAATGTTTGGAGCTTCCACTGCTTATGCCATCAGAGTAAAATAGGGCAAGTGGAGGTCACGTGATCGGCTGTGAGCTGGAGACATTTGTCACAGTGAGGGACAGGAGGACACTGGACAAACTGCTCTCCATCATGGACACTCCTGCTCACCCACTGTACCAGACCATAGAGCAGGGGTCGGAAACCCACGGCTCCGGAGCCACATGCGGCTCTTTGATCCCTCTGTTCTCAGTACAGTGGTCCCTCGTTTGTCACGGGGGTTACGTTTTAAAAATAACCCACGATAACCGAAATCCGCGATGTCGTCAGCTTTATATTTTACAATTATTCTCCATGTTTTAAGGCTGTAAACTCCTCACCACACACATTCTACACTTTTCTCAGACTGGAATTAACGTTTTCTCACATTTCTCTCTTGTTTAAACACTCAAACTTTCGTAGATTTTCAACAAAAAAGCACAGTATTATAGAACGAAAGTGTATTTCGTGTGTATTTCACAGTTCTTATAACCGAGCCTCTTCGTCCTGGCGCCGCTTCGCTGTGGCAGGTTTTGTCGGGGAGAAAACTTGCAAACATACAGCACTTCAGAGTCACACTGCGATCGAACATTTATATAAATCTGGCAAACTGAACGCATTCTGTACAGGAGACATGGAGGAGAATGACTGACAAATCGGCAAAGGTCTACAGTCCCTTAGCCAATCAGGACACAGAAATGCACGTTGATACACTATTAAAAAAAATTTGAATAAAAAAATCCACAAAACAGCGAGGCCACAAAAAGTGAACCACGATATAGTGAGGGACCACTGTGTTTAATTAAAATGTATTTTATTTTAGTTCATTAATTTTCAAAACGTAATTCTATGGCACAAAGGCAAAAAAGCCGTTATATGCAGTGTTGTTTCATTTTAAATTTCAAAAGGGTTTTGTGGCTCCCAGTGTTTTCTTTACTGTGTGAAACAGGTTCAAATGGCTCTTTGAGTGGTAAAGGTTGCCGACCCCTGCCATAGAGGGACAGAGGAGCTCATTCTCCAACAGGCTCCTACAGCTCCGCTCAAACAGTGAGAGATACAGGACGACATTCATACTATAATACTCCCTACAGCTGTACAACAACTCCCCCTTATGTAACGGATAATACTCCCTACAACTGTACAACAACTCAATCTGAAGTAATGGATCTTATGTTCTGTCAATCAGTCTATTATTGCACTGCCGTTCTTGTCTCCTGTATATAGCTGTGATTTTATATATTATTTTATATTTTATTACTTATTTTTCTATTTTATTTTGACTTGTACTTATATTTTTTATAATTACGTCTCATTTGACATTTGTCTCTTGCTATCATTTTGCTATACCATCTATTTTTGTTACTCTCTGTTTTATATGAGTGAGCTACTGAATCCAAATAATTTCCCTTGTGGATCAATAAAGTTTGTCTAAGTCTAAGTTATGCAATAAACTCAGCTAGCCAAAAAGGCCAAAGTCTTTGAGTTCAGGATTGGATTGTTTGCCATAGCCTGTATAAATGGTTGTCATACAGGATTTTCCATGCTTTGTATGGAATAATATTTGCGTATGGGAAAATTATACCAGGAGCTAGTAGGGAACCTATATGAACCAGTTTGATTTAAGGGCATTCTTTCTGCCTAAAAAGTGGGCAGACTGTACCGACTTTAAGAAGAAGTTACTGCTGTGTGGGGGATTGCACGTCTCACTGGACTGGACTCTTCACAGGTAAAGAGCCGACTCAGGTGAGCTCCTCATTGGTCATTGTGTAAATGGGAATGCACGTCACACATGCATTTGCTTTTCATTCTTTACAATTAGTGCAAATACAAAGTGACAACAATAATTGCTAACATCAGAGGGAAAAAGTACAAAGCATTAGTTACAAACAATGACCAGCATTTTACTGTTTTTAAAGGTTATTACGAGGTTGGTTAGTTAGTTTTAATATACAGTTCCATTTTGTTGTAAAATACGCTGAATGCAGTTTTTCAGTTAGCAAATGAACATTTATGTATAAAGTATTTTGTCATAATAATAATAATAATCATATTATAATCATTTTACATACATTTCTGTGTACACTTTTTAAACACTTTACATGTCGTGTCTGTTTTCTCCAGGTGGTGACTGCAAACATGTGGGTCCATGGTTCAAAACTGACTCTCCACATGATGTGCACCATGTTATGCATCTTGTATGTATAATAATAATTATAAATATATATAAAATAAGATAATAATAACAACAACAACAACAACAATAATAATAATACAAATTAATAATAATAATAATAAGACAGATAGACAGAGACTTTGTTGATCCTGAGGGAAATTGCAGTTGTGCAGCAATATTTACACTGGCCTTGTGGTGTCACCTTTGTGTTTCAAAGGTCTCAGTGCAGAGAATTCGTCAGGGACAGTCAGCAGATCTGTGTCAGGGCAGTTTGAGGACTGAAAGAGCCAAAAGGGGCCTCACTCTTACTCCACTCTGGTGTTTCAGTTGGTCATAAAATGTTTCAATCCCTCAAAGGACAGTATATCTGTGTAATCCCTCAATTATATATATTTTTTTTTATTTACTGCGAGCAAGAATTAAATACTTGTTCTGATACAGCTCAAGATCATTCTAAAGCTGTTCAGGAAAGGCTAATTGTGAATTTTTATATCGATACTTGACAAACTCAATCTGTATTCTACATAGACTGTATATATAAATGGACATAGCTAACCCACTAGCTGCCACATTCCAAATAGCAAGTGAGCATGGGGGAGCTTCTGGCTCAGCTGACTGTTTCCAATGGACTTTACATTGGAAAATTGTGTGTCACCCCTCTCTCTGTAACTGCTGCAGTGAGCCTTGTATTAACCTGCTCTACATGATCCTGGAGTTTTTATGCTGCTATTTTGCATGTAAAATAATTCCTATTCCTAATATGGACCTGGCTCCAAATTCACTCCTGTAACTGCTAGCAACATGAGCTTCATTTGACTGGAGCTGAACGCTGTGGGTACACTCCCATAGTCCACTTCTTTATACAGTCTATGGTATTCTACTCAAATGATCGTAGCCTTATATTAGGGCTGTCAGTTTAATGCGTTAATTAGATTAATTAATTACACTGCAAATTAATGTGTTATAAAAATTAAAATTAATTATGAGCGGCAATTCAATGTGCGCGTTTGAAATTTCGCGTGAGGCGAGCAAATCCCTGCCAGGGCCTTTGAACAGCAAGTTTATTTATACAAAGAACGAAGACGGGACTATCAACAAGAACGTGGTGATTTGTAGCTTTTGTCAAAAAGAATTTTCCGATCACTGAAGCTGCTCCAGCCTGACGGATCATTTGAACGATAAACACGCCCGGACAAGTTCCATAGTTACTGGTGATAGTGCGCACTTCACCAAACCACCAAACCACCAAACCACGCTTGCAGAATTTGGGAAAGAAATGAGCACAGCGATCACATGAAAACTGATAAACTCAATCACAAAGTGACTCACTCATAATCTCTCTCTCTTTCTCCCCCACTCTTTCTCACTCTCTCTCACAAAATGTGATTTATTAGATTAATTAATTACAATTACAAATTAATTACAATTACATAATTAGATTAATTTTTTTAATCGCCTGACAGCACTACCTTATATAATTGTACATGTCTCTCGGCAGGATACATGGCTCAGACTTCACTATGGCCTCCTCTGAATCTCAACAACAGGCCTATTCCTCTATAATGACGGGTATCACAGAGGTGAATTTCGAAGGCTCCTCGGTCCCTGGAATATTCGTTTTAAGAGGGGACCATGCATTTCCCCTGGTGACGAACAGCGAAGGCAAAGTCCAGGCTGCTGCTTCGCTGTATGGCCAGGGGCGCTTGGTCGCTCTGTGTCACGAAACCTTCCTGACGACCTTACCCGATCTGGTGGATAACGCCCTGAATTGGCTGAGGGGAGAATCCGACAACATGACTATAGGAATACATGAGAGTGTCAGAGGAGTAGCCGACAATCCCTTCAAGACAAACTTTCAAATCAAAGTTATGCAGAAGTTTAGTAGTGACCAAGGAATCAAGGTGTTTGTAACAGATGCCTTCAGTGTGGAGGGAAGTGAGAAAGAGATAATAGCGTTTATGAAGGCTGGAGGAGGGGTGCTGATAGCGGCACAGGCTTGGCACTGGGCCTATCAACACCCAGGGGGCAACGCTCTACAGGAATACTGGGGCAACAAAGTCTCCTCAGTGGCTGGTGTGTACTTCTTTCCACAGTTTGGAGAAAGAGAGAAAATTAGCATCGGACCACGAATCCCATCCTGGAAGACTATTGAGTAAGTATTATCAAGACAGTACAGTGGTACCTCACCTTACGAAAGACCCAACAAACGAAAATTTCAAGTTACGAAACGCCTTCACGTAAAATTTTGGTCTCTAGATACGAAAGAAAATTCAAGTTACGAAACGCGAAATCTCAAAAGTTCAAATAATGCACGCTCAGCCACACACATTATAGGCCTACGCTTTTCTCAGACTGGATTTAAACTTTTCTTACATTTCTCTCTCTTTAAACACTCAAACTTTCATAGATTTTCAACAAAATGTATTAATAGTAAAGCGTGGGGGGAAGGGGGAGGGCGGTGTGTGTGCACGCAGACACGTGTGTGATAGCGCAGCATGACCCGGCGCGGGGCTGCGAGGACGAGACCTGTGCTCAAACCGTGCCAGGCCTAAACCAGGTCTAAACCAGGTCTGAACCAGGTCAAAACCAGGATTAGACAACCGCGGCTCTTGCATGCGTTCATTCATGCGTTCGTTCATGCGCTCAGACTGCGTGCGGTCCCGAGGGGAGTCCTCGCTGCTCACCTCAGCCGTGACTCGAAACAAAACCAGGAAATAGACCCGCACGTGGCGCTTTAATCCACCTGGTTTAGTCCAGGTTTAGTCCTGGTCCAGTCCTGGTTTAGTCCAGGTCTAGACCTGGTCCAGTCCAGGTGTAGACCTTGGTCTAGAGCTGGTATAGTCCACATTTAGTCCTGGGTCTACAGTCTCTACGCAGGACACAGTGTTACACTATAAAAAAAAGTTACACTATTAAAAAAAAAACTTGGAACGAAGCAGGCCTTTGACCATTGAAATAGCTACTCAACTTACGAAAAATTCACGTTACGAAACCACTTCTGGAACGAATTAATTTCGTATGGTGAGGTACCACTGTATGTGTAAAGAGATTTACAGCTCTGGAAAAAAATAAGAGACCACTGCAAAATTATTAGTTTTTCTGATTTTACTACTTATACGTATGTGTTTGGGCAAAAGGAACATTTTTGTTTGAGTCTATAAACTACTAACAACATTTCCCCCAAATTCCAAATAAAAATATTATCATTTAGAGCATTCACCTAGTTACTGTTTTTTTATTATTATTATTATTACTTATTTTTATTTTATTCTTGCCTGCATACACTTTCTTTCTTGTTCAAAGTCTCTGCCTGGAGCTACTGTGGCAAGTAAATTTATCCTATGTGAGATCAATAAAGTCGTATCTTATCTTATCTTATCTTATTTGCAGAAAATGACAATGGTCAAAATAACAAAAAAGATACATGTTTTCGGACCTCAAACAAAGCAAAGAAACAAGATCAAATTCATTTTAAACAACATAATACTGTACTAATGTTAACACTTAAGACTTCAGAAATCAATATTTGGTGCAATAACCCTTATTTTTAATCACAGCTTTCATGCGTCTTGGCATGCTCTCCACAAGTCTTTCACATGGGTGTCTTGGGTGACTTTATTCCACTCCTGGTGCAAGAACTGAAGTAGATCAGCTTTGTGTCTGTGTTGGAATGGCTGTAATACATGTAGAGATGCTGATTTCAGAAAAAAATGCAATGGTCTCTTATTTTTTTCCAGAGCTGTAGCTGGCCACTGTGTTCCAAATAGGATGTGAGAAAGGGGACGCATCCGGCTTCATGGACTCTTGCTCCAATTCATTTCATATAAAATAAATTAAAACATTGTCCCTCTCTCTGTAACTGCTGCTGTCAGGCTCCTGATTTTGGACTTAAAATGTTGGTATTAACCCGCTCTACATGATCCTGGTGTTATTTCACTATTTTGTCTGTAAATGAATTCCTATTCCTAATATGAAACTCAACGCCAAATTCACTCCTTTAACTGCTAGCCTCGTGAGCTTCATTTGACTGGAGACGCTGTGGGTGACATCACACTGTCTTAGTACACTTCTTTATACAGTTCCTGGTAAGTACAGGCTATACAAAATGCTCTGTTCCACCTTGTGACGCAATGAAGCAGTAGTTTTCAAGTTAGCATCTACCTTTTATCTTTAGTTCAGTAGTGGTTGAAATGATCCAAATTTGAAATTATCCTTTTTTTTTTTTTTTTTTTTCTGTTTGTGTGTTAAGTGAGTGTGAATGAAACAAAACACAACTCCAGGTATGTTTGTGATGAAGAAACAACATTATAACGCTAATATGACCTGTATTCTTGGTGTTTCTACACAGAGTCAGCGACAGTTTTACAAAGGAGCGAGAGAATCTGCTTAGCGGCGTGTCTGAATTGAGTTTCGATGAGACTTCTTTGGGCTCTGAAATCCTGGTGCACGGCCATCTGTCTTTCCCCATCGCCTGGAACAAGAGTCAAGTCTTTCTGGCTGGAGGCTACTATGGCAAAGGCAGAATCATCGCAACTGCGCACGAAAAACTAGTGGTACTGTACTATACTGAGAATCTTATGGGCACAGTGTGTAACTTTTCTAGTGGAAGGTCCATCAAATGCTTTTCTTCGTGGAGATGTTAGCACTTTGTCTGGAATGTCTCACAGTATAGTATTAAACCTGCTTACAGTCAGAATGCCTGTTTTTATGTGCATTTTTGAGCTTTAAAACCATCTGTAATTGAATAAATGTAAGGTAGAGCTGTTTAATGTCATACTGTGGAACATTCCAGGCAGAGTAATGACATATCCATAGAAACAAGCAGGTGATGGTCCCCCAACCAAAAAGTTAAGTAGTGCACCTTAAAGTAGGTAAAGTAGTGTCTTAAAGTAGGCATTATATAAAATCGACTTATATGAGCTTTTACCATGTTTTAAAAGAATGTTTTAGGAGTTCAAATATATCGGGGTCTGTCTACATCTCCAAAATGCTCTGGTCCACCTCGTGATGTCATAAAGTGATAGTTTTCAAGTTAACAGCTCCTTTACCTTTGTTCAGTAGAGATTGGTAATGCCAGGGCTGAAATCATTCAAATGATTCTAGCGAAGGTGTATGGAGCTTAAAAACACAACGGAGCACTTCCTGTATTAACACATGACATCACAACAGGGATCAGGGAGTTTTTCAGTTTGAGAGAAGAACTCATCCTTTATCTGCAGAGTTTGTGTGTTTAAGGGATATGCCACCCCCAGGTCAAATTTGGGCATCTCCCCACAGTCCAGAGACTAAAATAAGTGGTGGAAAGCGTTTTCCTGCTCACCCAGCCATTGTCCGAGTCTGTCGCCACTGACCGCCGCGGTAACTGGTGCTCCTCCGCCTTAGACTGGAGTCTAACGTAGCCAGAGAAAGATTTCGGCCAAAAGGAATTAATTTGCTCGATGCTTTTCCCAATTACTTTCTGTGTAGTGCGCATTCATATCAAGTGCAAATAAATGTGCAAATCAACACGGAGAGCTTGCCTTGGTCATTTTGGGTGGGAACTATTTTCCAGTGCGTAAGAATACAGTCGTATCACGCACCACGTTGTGCAACAGGGGAACTCCCTTCCCGGTGCGTAACTGGGATTCCCCTGGTAGCGTACTGCGTGATACGGCTGTATTCTTACGCACTGGAAAATAGTTCCCACCCAAAATGACCAAGGCAAGCTCTCCGTGTTGATTTGCACATTTATTTGCACTCGATATGAATGCGCACTACACACAAAGTAATTGGGAAACGCATCGAGCAAATTAATTCCTTTTGGCCGAAATCTTTCTCTGGCGACGTTAGACTCCAGTCTAAGGCGGAGGAGCACCAGTTACCGCGGCGGTCAGTGGCGACAGACTCGGACAATGGCTGGGTGAGCAGGAAAACGCTTTCCACCACTTATTTTAGTCTCTGGACTGTGGGGAGATGCCCAAATTTGACCTGGGGGTGGCATATCCCTTTAAACTCACTGCATTTTTTTCTGATCTGGTCAAGATTTTAAAACTTATATCAGGTTATTAATCTTGTTTTCGGATTGATTATCTACTTATAAGTTCAGCTAAATTCTAGTCTAGAGGTTGTTTATTTTAAGATAACTTCTCAAGTAAAATTATCTTGCTACATGGACAGATAACTTCACTACTTTAAGTCATTTTCTGATAGATTTAAGTTTTTATATCTTAAATTTTGGCCAGGTATTTTTGCAGTGCATGTGTGAATGAAACAAAACACAACTCCAGATATGTTCAGGAAACAACATTATAACAGATGAGAAAATAGTGTAATATGAGCACTTTAAGGATATATTTGTTAGTGAACAGCTTCTTAAATAAAAAATGATTATATTTTAACAGGTCACTAATGAAAAGTTTTGGGATAACGCTCTTCGCTGGCTGGATCAAGGTCGAATGGGGGTGATTGGTGTGGATGACTATCACAAGCTCCCTCCTCTTCTAAAGTCTGGGTTGAATATTGAGGCGACAGAGTTCAGGCCTGGGCTCAGTGTGTACGTGGCCACGACCTGGAAGGACACCTACATCAGGGAGATGTTGGAGTTTGTGGCAGAGGGAGGAGGGCTGGTGGTCGGAGGACAAGCCTGGACTTTCATTCAACGAAGTGACTTAAACTACCTGACGGACTGCCCCGGTATGTATCCACCAAAACCAAAAAAAAAGTGATTATAATGATGGACTTTACTAAAACACTGTTAAGATCATTTTATTTAAGATTTCCCAATTCTCCCACTTTGGCAATTTTTTTATTTAATTTTTTTTACTTCCTGGTTGGAAATCATGCTAGGGAATTCCATAACTGTTACCTAGCAACCATGTTGTACACTGGGCAGAATCTCCTCTAATGTACACAGAAATTATTATTTGACAAAAGCACCTATTTTGTTGAAATCATGTTTAAAATATTGAATTATTTTTTAATTTTTTTTTTTTTCAAGTTTGATGCGTGTGTACCTTTGGACAGAATCCTCCCAGTGTGACGTCATCAATATGGAACTCTCTAAAATAGAACTCTCCACTTTCTATAAATTCCACAGATCTGTGTAAAACTGTGTAAAAATATCATTTATATTTTCAACATGTATTATTGCAACAAATTAAAGCAAAATTAGAGAATCACCAGCACCATATCCACGTTAAACGTCCTATATTGTGCAAAATTGACTGTTGTAGCTTTAAGCCATGTTGGAATGTTGTTACCTCCTCAAAAACATGCCTGGAGTTATGTTTTGTTTCATTCACATGACTCAACTCTTTCTGTTCAATGATGCCATGAACTGGCAGTTTTCAAGTTTCAAGAGATTGGCAATTCCAGGTCTGAAATTATTCAAATGATCCTAGTGAAGATATATGGAGTTAAAAAACACTGTATTACCACATGACATCACAAAATGGAACAGTGTGTTTTCCATTTTGAGAGAAAACCTCGGCCTAAATATGCAGTTTGAGTTTGTGTATTGAGTTTGTGTATTGAGCATGTGTGAATGAAACAAAATACAACTATGTTTGTGATTAGGAAAAAACATAAACATAAAACAAAGATAAGAAAATAGCCTAATATAGGCCCTTTAAATTTCAGTGACGACATTCTTTAGGTTAATCAAAACAACCAGAATATGCTAACCTGGGAAATCCCAGGCTGCTTTCGTTCGTTCTGATCTGAAAGACCGGCAACTATGGCAAGCGAGCTCTCCCGATTCTGGGAGCCAATCAGAGAGCGGGGAGGGATGGCAAGACGGTGACGCGTACTACGTGACAAACGGAAGCTTGTAGTTTGAACTGACAACTGACATGATTGGCTATGGGCTACGTATACGCCAAATGATAGACATTCGTAACGCCCAATAAATGGCCGTTGGCGATCGTAAACCACACCTCCGCTACAAGATATGTTGAAGGTGGCTCCCAGACCATCACTTGTGACATGGTCAGGTGTAAACCAGGCAAAGAATATGCATTTAAAAAACAGAAAAGCATGAAAATGAATTATGTTAAATTCTTGTTTGTTTTTTTGTAAATGTTTTCAGGAAATAAAATACTCAACCCAATGGGACTAACTCAGTTGTCAACAACAATTAGTGGAGGCGTCTTCAAAGCTCCTGACCCCAGTGCATCTATGAAAGACCATCACTTCAGTCATCTCCTGAAGCTTTTTGTTGGTTATATGCTGGAGGACAAAGCTCTGACTCCAGAAGACGAGCAGACACTGTCAGCCCGGAAAGACCACATGGCCTCCTTCCTGCAGCTCCGTAATCACCAGAATTATTTCTATCAGCAAACAGTGTCCAAACTTGTAGACATTTTTAAAAAGGCAGGATTGCCCCAGGTGCATAAAACAGTTTTAAAGTTCATACACTTAAGCATGTACCACAGACTGTATAAAGAAGTGGACAAAGTGAGTGTGACGTCACCCACAGCGTTTGGCTCCAGGAAAATGAAGCTCATGAGGCCTGCAGTTATAAGGAGCAACTTTGGAGCTGAGTTCTATATTAGGACAAAATAGTGAAATTAAAACACCAGGATCATGTAGAGCAGATTAATATGAAAATATTATGACCAAAACTACCAAACTACCAATTGTAACTACCAATTGTAAAATCAAGAGTTGAAAACAAGAAACCAGTTGTAAACAAGAGTTGTTGGAGCCAGAAGCGTCCCTATGAACACTTTCTTTTTGGAATATGGTGGCTAGAGGGGTAGCTACTGTATGTCCACTTATTTAAACAGTCTATGGAACGTACATAGACTGTACACATATCTCTGAATATTTTGTTTTTCCTTGTTTAAAGCCGAGTCGTAGTTCTCCAGTAACCAGCACCAGGGACAAGCTCCTCCTGAGCCTGGCAGCAGAGGTGCACAAGGTCTGCCCTGATCCAGACGAGCTCAAACGAAGTCTCTTCAGCCACTCACAGCTGCCCACGGTCCAGGACCAACAGGTCAGCGTGAGCGTTGACACTGGAGGTAAGACAGGTGTTACAGACAGGTGTAGCAGACAGGTGTTACATACTGTCACTGTCAGGTGTCACTGCCAGCTGTAGCAGACAGGTGTTACAGACAGGTGTTACATACTGTCACTGACAGGTGCTACATACTGTCACTGTCAGGTGTCACTGCCAGCTGTAACAGACAGGTGTTACATACTGTTACTGACAGGTGTTACAGCTAAGTGATATGCACTGTTACTGACAGGTGTAATAGACAGGTGTTACATACTGTCACTGATGGATGTTATAGACAGTTACAGGTGTTATTGGCAGGTGTTACATGCGGTCACTGACATGTGTTACAGATAAATGATATGCACAGTTACTGACAGGTGTTACAGGCAGGTGTTACATACTGTTACTGACACGTGTTACAGACAGGTGTTACAGACAGTTACAAACAGGTGTTATTGGCAGGTGTTACACGACACTGACATGTGTTACAGATAAATGATATGCACTGTTACTGACAGGTGTAACGGACAGGTGTTACACACTGTTATTGATAGGTGTTACAGGCTAGTCTGGTTAACACCTGACCATATCACAAGTGAGATATGGGTCTGGGAGCTCGCTTCGAAAAATCCCGTAGCGGAGGTGTGGTTAGCGATTGCCAACGGCCGTTTATTGGGCGTTATGAATGTCTATCATTGAGCGTATACGTAAGTCCATAGCCAATCATGTCAGTTGTCAGTTCAAACTACAAGCTTCCGTTTGTCACGTAGTACGCGTCACCGTCTTTCCACCCCTCCCCCGCTCTCTGATTGGGGCCCTAAATCTGGGACTCTCGCTTGGACGAGCTGCCAGGCCGCCTTCCAGTTCGAAACGAACGGAAGCGGCCTGGGAATTCCCAGGCTAGTTACAGGCAGGTGTTACATACTGTTACTGACAGTTGTTATAGACAGGTGTGACAGACAGTTACAAACATATGTTATTGATAGGTGTTACAGGCAGGTGTTACATACTGTTTATGATGTGTTACTGACAGGTGTTATAGACAGGTTCAGGCAGGGCTCTCAAGTTTTGAAGTTTGGTAGGAGTGAGATTTATATTGGGGGAGCGAGTGGGGGGGGGGGTGAGTGACTTTTTTTGTTGAAAACGAGCTGTGTCTGCATTAAATAACCGATTTTCTGGGCACAGAAGCGCTGTGAACAGTGGCTACACAATTTGAATTGCTTAACAAAATTTCAGCGTGAGAAATACCACGTTGAATTGCGTGCGTCACACTCTCAAAGCGTGAGACTTGAGAGCGCTGCAGGTGTTACATACTCTTACTGACAGGTTTTACAGGCAGGTGTTACATACTGTTACCGGCAGGTGTTACATACTGTTACTGACAGGTGTTACAGACAGGTGTTACATACTGTTACTGACAGGTGTAACGGACAGGTGTTACACACTGTTATTGACAGGTGTTATAGGCAGGTGTTACATACTGTTACTGACAGGTTTCACAGGCAGGTGTTACATACTGTTACCGACAGGTGTTACATACTGTTACTGACAGGTGTAACGGACAGGTGTTACACACTATTATTGATAGGTGTTACAGACAGGTGTTACATACTGTTACTGACAGTTGTTATAGACAGGTGTTACAGGCAGTTACAAACATGTTATTGATAGGTGTTACAGGCAGGTGTTACATACTATTTATGACATGTTACTGACAGGTGTTAAGGACAGGTTCAGACAGGGCTCTCAAGTTTTGAAGTTTGGTAGGAGTGAGATTTATATTGGGGGAGCGGGGTGGTGCTTCCAAGGAGCGGGGGGGATGCGAGTGACTTTTTTTCCGCTGAAAACGCGTGGTGCTTGCATTAAATAACCAATTTTCTGGGCACAGAAGCGCTGTGAACAGTGGCTACAGTTTTGAATTGCTTACCAAAATTTGAGCGTGAGAAATACCACATTGCGTGCGTCACACTCTCAAAGCGTGAGACTTGAGAGCGCTGCAGGTGTTACATACTCTTACTGACAGGTTTTACAGGCAGGTGTTACATACTGTTACCGGCAGGTGTTACATACTGTTACTGACAGGTGTTGCAAACAGGTGTTACATACTGTTACTGACAGGTGTAACGGACAGGTGTTACACACTGTTATTGACAGGTGTTATAGGCAGGTGTTACATACTGTTACTGACAGGTTTCACAGACAGGTGTTACATACTGTTACTGACAGGTGTTACAGGCAGGTGTTACATACTGTTACTGACAGGTGAAACAGACAGGTGTTACATACTGTTACTGACAGGTGTTACAGACCGTTACCGATATAATATTTTGTTTTAAATGGTTAAGTGCTATGATAACAGTATGGTAAAAAAAATTGCGGCGTGTGTTCACAGATGGAGAGGAGTGGGTGAGCACAGGGCTCTACCTGCCTCCTGCATTTAAGAGCAACATCACCTTCCCAACAGAGATGGTCAAGAAGGGATGGAAGGTGCAACACTTTTAATATGATCTTATTTTAGTAAAACAACTATGATCAATATGCAAGACAGGGTTTGTTGATTAACCTTATTTCAATCTAAGATAAAAGATAATCTTTATTGTCCCACAAGGGGAAATTTGTCTTGTTTGCGAAGTGTGCATAAGGGTGCATAAACAACAAATCAGACAATCGACAGAAATATGAGGGCAAAAAGACTCACATGGGACCCCTCTAATATTAATTAAATGGTAAAATGGTAAATGGTCACATCTTTATATAACGCTTTTCCACCTTCAAGGCACACAAAGCACTTTACAACTCACCCATTCACACACACACATTCACACACAAGTGTATGCAGACACTGGGGGCGTGGTGGGTTAAGTGTCTTGCCCAAGGACACAATGGCAGCATTCATCTGTGGGAGCTGGAATCGTACCGCCAACCTGTGGGTCAATGGATCTGACCGCTCAACCACTGATGTTTCTTATGTCAACTGATCCAGCCTTTGGACCAATGGACAATTACTAATTACCAGAAAAAGCTTCCAATTCTGGCCCCCTAAGACCCTGGGACCCTGAACAACACTCCCTTTGCCCCCTTTGTGAACCCAATGCAGTTCATAAAGGAGCACTATTTCTTTGCTGAATTAAATGAAACAGCTCTATCTTACATTTATTAAACAGCAGCTCAAAAATATCTAGAAAAACAGGCATTCTGACTGTAACTTGGTCTGATTTGGTCTCCATGAAGATAAAAAGGTTTAACACTATTCTGTAAAACATTCCAGACAAAGCAATAACATCTCCAAGGAGAAAAGCATTGGACGGACCATCCACCAGCAAAGTTACACAATGTACATAATAATAACAAAAATCTAGTTGTGCGTCTCATCCCTTCAGACTCTTTGCCATGTCTCCAGGTGCAGATCAGCTGTCAAACTGACAACCTTTACCATAAGGACGATTTGTACAGAGCCCCGGCTGTTACGGAGAGGTTCCTGGTCCTTTCTCGGGCGATGCAGGTGCAGAACTTTTGGGGGGGCCTCATTTACCTGATAGCACCTTCCAACACTAACCTGACTGGAGTGAACGTTGTAGTTCACCAGGCTGTCCTTGCTCCGTATTATAAATCTGGTGAGTTGTTTTCACTGCATCCAAGATAGAAAGTGTCTTAACATGCTTTTGGTGGACTGCCATTCACAATGATTGCAGTTGTCTCCCTCCATTTTAGACTTAGACAAACTTTATTGATCCGCAAGGGAAATTATTTTGACTCAGTATATTGTGATGTGTGAGCTACATCACAATATATTATAATAAAAAATGAAAAAATATAACTGGTAGTAATACATTCTAAATAAATAAGTAGCAAAAATATCAAGAGACTGGTCTCAAATAAGGCATAATTATATAAATGTATATGTACAAGTAAAAATGAAATGAAGAAAAAGGTAATAAACATATCTCAACAATATACAAGAGGTTGTAAGGCTAGTAGGGATCTAAGCCTGCAAGGAAGACTAAAACTGAATGAAAAACTCACTAAAAACCTGTTAGAGGAAGCACAAATGGACACAGGAGATGAACACACAAATCTGCAATTGAACAATAATTTTAGCTGCCCCCATCTGTATTAAACAATATTGGCCTGTAGAATTTGAAACCCACCAGTATATCTATGGCCGCATCTCATTTCTCTTTCCTCGCTTCCTTCTCCTTAATTCTCCTCGATCCTCACATTTTCAGCTGTTAATAAAATGTTTCAGATTAAGTGGTGCCCCAAAGAAAACCATGGAAGGAAGGATTAAACCTGAGGGAGGCTTCAGGAGCAGATGTCAGGAAAAAAAGCATCAAACTTTATTGGTCTCCTCTCTGGGTGGGACTTCCTCACCCATTTCCTGCAGAATAAAGGAGAGGAATCATGGAGAAGGAAGCGAGGAAAGAAAAATGAGATATGACCTTAATACAGCTCTGGGAAAAAAATAAGAGACCACTGCATTTTTTTCTGAAATCAGCATCTCTACATGTATTACAGCCATTCCATTCCAGCGTCTGTTGAATTCCAAAACAAACACAAAGCTGAGCTACTTCAGTTCTTGAACCAGGAGTGGAATAAAGTCACCCAAGAACAATGTGAAAGACTTGTGGAGAGCATGCCAAGACACATGAAAGCTGTGATTAAAAATAAGGGTTATTGCACCAAATATTGATTTCTGAACATTAGTATTATGTTGTTTTAAAATTAATTTGATCTTGTTTGTTTGCATTGTTTGAGGTCTGAAAACATGTATATTTTTTGTTATTTTAACCATTTGTCATTTTCTGCAAATAAATGCTCTAAACGATAATATTTTTATTTGGAGTTTGGGGGAAATGTTGTCAGTTTTTAGACTCAAACAAAAATGTTCCTTTTGCCCAAACACATACCTATAAGTAGTAAAATCAGAAAAACTGATGATTTTGCAGTGGTCTCTTATTAGCCGTTTCCCAATCCAGCGAGTGCACGGTTCGGAGTGTGGTCTCAGTCTGCAGTCGAGACGGTGCATACTCGCTGAGCCCTGAGTGCAGTCCGGGGATCACATGGGCGTCTGCGAAATGGAACAGGTCTCGCCTCAGCTCAATGAGCCGGGTGGTCTGCTCCTTGTTCCCTAAAGACAAAAATATTATTCTATTGCAACTAGTAATACTTGGAATTGGGACATGGCCAATGTTCCTCCTAATTTTTAATGTGTCTGAGCAAACACACTAACTCCCTGAGCGCTCCTTCGCCTGTGCGCGACATCCGAAATGCACGCCCCCCTTGTGCGGCTCGCACTTTGCAGATATAAAAAAAAAATGACCCCGCGGCGGAATAAAAAGTGGAGATCCGCTAAAAGCTCTTTTTCTTGCGCTGAGAATGTGCGAGCAGTGCGCAATATTGCAGGCGCCCAGCTTAGAGTAAACGTTGGACATGGCTACACTGTAGAATATCCAGCATTACAACAGCAAAGGAAATATAGAAGTGTAAGGGGAAAAGCATGTGAACGGTAATACAGGTGCCGTGATCTATGCCGTTACGGCTACCGTCACACATGTTTAGCGTGGTTTATGAAGACTTTCATGTAGCATAGTTGTAGGTGAGGTGAACCAGTACGTATATTTTATAGTGAAGTCGCAACTGTCACATGGCGATGTCGCTGGCGAGTCCATCATTGGCCGTTTCCCAATTCACCGACGGCACACTTGTGAGCGTCCTTGGAAGGGGATGTGCATCATATCCGGCGCGACAAGCGCCGTTCCATTCGTTTTTTTCCCCCTGCACTGTTAAGATGAGCTCTGAACGGCGCCGTCGTTTCCATGGAAATCGGGGCGTGGACCAAGCGTGCGAAAATGCACGCTTCGCACACTTAAAAGCCCCAGCATGCACAGCGCGGGAGGATATATGACTACAAAGACCGACTCGCCAGCGACATCCACAAGTGAGAGTTGCGACGTCACTATAAAATATACGTACTGGTTCACTTAAAAGCCCAAGCATGCACAGAAACTCTTCATAAACTATGACTACAATGGCCGTTTCCCATTTCGGCATAGATCATGGCACCTGTATTACCGTTCACATGCTTTTCCCCTTACACTTATATTTCCTTTGCTGTTGTAATGCTGGATATTCTATGGTGTAGCCATGTCCAACATTTACTCTAAGCTGCGCACTGCTCGCACATTCTCAGCGCACAAGAAAACTTATGCAGCGCACTGTAAATCAGGGATGAAAGAGCTTTAAGCGGATTGGGAAACGGCCGGTCTTTGCAGTCATATATCCTCCCGCGCTGTGCATGCTGGGGCTTTTAAGTGTGCGAAGCGTGCATTTTCGCACGCTTGGTCCACGCCCCGATTTCCATGTGGCGTCGCTGAATTGGGAAACGGCTCATGTCTTAACTATGCAGGGGACAAAAACCGAATGGAACGGCGGTTGTCGCGCCGGATATGACGCACATCCCCCTCCAAGGACGCTCAGAACCGACTCGCTGAATTGAGAAATGGCTACTCTTTTTCCAGAGCTGTATATGTAGTTAGAGTCCCCTGTTCTTCTGTTGCAGGAGAAACAGAGCTTGCAGACTGGGTTGAGCTCCGCAGCGCCCCCTCTCCCTGGGCTGAGCTAGAGTTTGAGAACATCATTCTGACGGTTCCCTCGGTTGTGGTGAGGACCATGGGCAGGCCTGATGAGGTGGCTGCTCTCTGGGACAGGATTATGAGGGCTGTGGCTGATCTGGCTGCGATTCCACCCAAGTTTAAACGAAAGGAGCGCATTGTCTGTGATGTGCAAATTTCACATGGTAATATTAACAAATACATTTGATAAAACATGAACCATTTTGACACTACTCACTGTATTCACAAACTTTGCAGCAAACCGATATAGGCCCAGTGTTTGAGATGGACATAAACCTCATTTATATACATTTATATTTGTAATTACAGGGTCTATAGACATTAAATAAAACTGCCATAAAAATGACATAAACATATTTCAATGTTATTAACCCTAGAACACTTATAGAATATAAAAAGTAACACCATCACTTTTGCTGGGTAATTTTTACCCGATATACCCAACAAAAAGTACTTGTCATGAAAAAAGAGATCAAAATATGACATGATAAATTAGAGTGATTTTATTTTATTTTCAACTGTGGTATGTGTAACAAAATGAAAAACAAAAACAAAAAAAATATAGGAAGACCCTAAAAACATGCTCCAAAATTACTGAAAAATTAGGAATTTGAGAACAAAAAATTTATTAAAAAAATAAATAAATAAATAAATAATGATACTAGAAACAGACTCCTCGACACACGAACAGTTGCAGGAGAGAGGAACAAAAAATAGTATTTTTTCAGTGGGTAAAAATGACCAGTTGACTAAAATATTGTTTTCACCATAAGAATTCCCTTTGAAATCACCACTTTGTGATATTTATTCATAACCACTGCACTAAATAAGGATAGATACACATTCCAGGACCACTCTTACTTACCTATTCCTTACATCCTCTTACATTAAATTCATTACATTCTTACATTCCTCTTTCACTATTGCCGGGTGAAAATCACCTGAAAGCCTGTAGGAAAAAGTGGGCTTTGGGGTAGGGAAACACCTACACCTTCAAAGATGTCAAAAACAATGGTGAAGCTCCCCAGGGACCCATGACACTCAGAAAAATGCAACATATTGAAAATCATGTAAATATTATTATTATTAGAAGTAGAAGTAGTAGTAGTAGTAGTAGTAGTAGTAGTAGTAGTAGTAGTAGTAGTAGTATTGTTATTATTAACTGGTTGTTCACAGGTAAATTGCACGCTGGTTACCCTGTGATGGCGCAAACCCCTAAAGCTGCTATTATGACGAATCTTTCAATGCTTCAGACGGAAGGACTTTGGGGTCCCATCCACGAACTGGGGCACAACCAGCAGAGATGGCAATGGGAGTTTCGCCCTCACACCACAGAGGCCACATGTAATCTGTGGTCTGTTTTCATACACGAGACTGTGCTCGGCTTTGCCAAGGACACGTACCAGGTGAGGAAAAGACTGTTCCTGGGAGACTAAAGGATTAGACAAACAATAGTGTGGCTTTTAAGTGTATCCTGGACAACAGAAAAAACGTATAATACTGAAATTTCCATCAAATTGTGCACAATCATGCAAATAAAAATCACAAATCAAAAAAGAAATCATAATAATCATAATCTTGCTTCCTTTGCTCCTGTCTGTCCCAAACAGGCGGCTGAATTGACCGACGAATATCGAAACGGCATTACAAAAAATTATGTGAATAATGGCAGAAAACTGGACGACTGGAACACATGGGTGGCACTGGAGACTTATTTACAGGTAAAACTTTCATATTATAGGATTAAAGCCGTTCTACTGGTCTGGAAGCTTTAGGCAAAAAATTGTTAAAATAGTTTTAAACTGATCACACGATTCGTATTGAAACAAAAATGGCGGCTTTACAAGTGAATAAATGCAAAACTAATTTCTGTCAAAGCAACGGGGGACGCCTTGAACAGAAAAATGCAGATCTCATTCTGAATGATACACGGTCATTTGAAAGACGTGAAAAAAATTAACCACTGTGATTGGATTACCAAAAACATACAGTCAAATCCTTCTGCTCCTCCTCTTCTCCAACTCTCTCTTCCCTCTGCTCTGGAACTCACTCCCACCTGTCCTTGAGTGTTTTGAAAGGTTCTTCTTGTTCTTTGTCTTCTTCTTATTATTATTTTTTTTAACAAATATTGTGTCCACAGCTTCAGGAGAAGTTTGGCTGGGAGCCGTTTAAGAAAGTCTTTGCTGCGTACCACACCATGGACGAAGCTACGATCCCCAGTGACAACCCAGGCAAGATGAACCTGTACGCAGTGACCTTCTCTAAGGTGGTGGGCACGGACCTCACTGGGTTCCTCAAGTCCTGGGGTTGGCCTATAGACAGCGCCACTGAGCAGAAACTCTCCACGCTGCCTTCCTGGACTGACCACCCCATGGCCAAGTATAACTGATAAAAATGTATATTCACTTCACACAGGTCAGGCAGGTTTGAAGTTTGACATATTTGGAGAGATATTTTGTGTTTTATAATTTCAGAGAGTGCTGATGTTAACTGGAGGCACTGCTCTGTCTAAAGCTATGTTACTCAAGTTAAACTTTAATCTGTTTTAATACACCCTGACAAAAATAAGGAACTCGGGCTAAACCAGGACTAAACCAGGACTAAACATGGGCTAAATTAGGACTAAACATGGGCTAAAGCAGGACTAAACATGGGCTAAATTAGGACTAAACATGGGCTAAACCAGGACTAAACCAAGGCTAAACATGGGCTAAACCAGGATTAAACCAAGGCTAAACACGAGCTAAATTAGGACTAAACATGGGCTAAACCAGGAATAAACATGGGCTAAACCAGGACTAAACCAAGGCTAAACACGAGCTAAATTAGGACTAAACATAGGCTAAACCAGGACTAAACATGGGCTAAACCAGGATTAAACCAAGGCTAAACATGAGCTAAATTAGGACTAAACATGGGCTAAACCAGGAATAAACATGGGCTAAACCAGGACTAAACCAAGGCTAAACACGAGCTAAATTAGGACTAAACATGTGCTAAACCAGGACTAAACATGGGCTAAACCTGGGTTAAACCAGGATTAAACATGGGTTAAAGCAGGACTAAACATGGGCTTAACCAGGACTAAACCAGGACAAAACAGGCTAAACCAAGGCTAAACATGGGCTAAACCAGGACTAAATATGGGCTAAACCAGGAATAAACATGGGCTAAAACAGGACTAAACCCCAAGGCTAAACACGAGCTAAACCAAGGCTAAACATGGGCTAAACCAGGACTAAATATGGGCTAAACCAGGAATAAACATGGGCTAAAACAGGACTAAACCCCAAGGCTAAACACGAGCTAAATTAGGACTAAACATAGGCTTAACCAGGACTAAACCAGGACAAAACGTGGGCTAAACCAGGAATAAACATGGGCTAAAGCAGGACTAAACCAAGGCTAAACACGAGCTAAATTAGGACTAAACATGGGCTAAACCAGGACTAAACATGGGTTAAAGCAGAACTAAACATGGGCTTAACCAGGACTAAACATGGGTTAAAGCAGAACTAAACATGGGTTTAACCAGGACTAAACCAGGATTAAACATGGGCTAAAGCAAGACTAAACCAGGACAAAACCAGGACTGAACAGTGTTCCTGAGCATGTGACACAGGCCTCTACTTCAACTGTTTAAATCCAGGCTCAAACTGGTTCTCTTTATCTGGATATGACTGAAAGGTTTTTACTCTGCTCTCTTCTCTTTTAATGATAATGAATGATTTATTTGTACTGTGATTTTAATGTCTTTCTTATTCTGTAAAGTTCTTTGAATTACTTTGTGTACAAACTGTGCTATAAAAATAAACTTGCCTTGCCTAAACAGGACCATGAACACTTGTATTGATCACACACTGACTTTACATTTCAGACTGACCCAAAACTTAAGGTGTAGGTTTTAGACATAATTGTAATGTAACAGCAAAATATTAAAATGTTTTCTTTCTTCTGCATAGTTTTGCACGTCATTACTTTTTATTTATTTTGTTATCTTCTTGACTATATTTACTGTATTTACTGAGGGACTTTTCACGTATATTTACTGTAGTAAAATTGGGTAGGAGTTTTATCATAGAGACTGATGAACGCAGTGTGCCTGTAGGCTTAAAGGAGAATTAACGTTTTTTACAATCTGAGCCTTATTTCTTATATCCGTAATGTGAGTTCTCGGGGCATATGTTTGCAGTCTCCAAATAACACAAACTTTAGCACTTTTCAAATCATAGAAGCTCAATGTCTTAGTCTACACTTTCGTTTGAGTCAAAAGTGGCCTGTAATCCGAGATTTATCCATAATTTCGAGTAGATGAGGAGGCCAGTGCGCATGCGCTCAGTCACAGTTTATTTCGCTCTCAGCTCTCGGGACCCAAACATGAAACGCAAAGCTGTAAGACGTTTGGACCATCGTGTTTGCAGTACCCACTTCAGTTTGTTTGTGTTATTTGGAGATCGCAAACATATGCCCCGAGAACTCACGTTACGGATATCGCTAATCTAAAACATCTCCGGAAATGCTCCAAATGACACCAAAGTGCTATGGGTAAGTAAAACAACTTGTTTTATTACTGAAAACAGATTGTAAAAAATGTTAATTCTCCTTTAACTGGGATCAAACCATTCAAATTTTGTTTTTATAACTTTTTTCTCTAGTTTATAGTCTAGTTTAGAGTTCATTTTCATCATACTACACCACAACTAGTTTCACTGAGAAAATAAACAATAATAAACAATAAACATGATCATACACTGAATAATCAGTGTCTGATTGTGGGAAAGATGGACTGGAGTGGGTAGTGTTGTGTTTTAATTTTAGTTTTTCCTGGAGTGATGCAGAAAAGAGGGAGCCACTGTCTGTGTTCATGTATGTTAGCTGAATAATCTGTATATGATCCTGCCCGGTCAACTAACTATTTCTCCTGTAGGTGGCAGTAATGCACCTTATATACGCATGTCCAATTTTAAGCGTACTTCCTGTGAATTTTACAGCTAAATCAAAATGCCCCGTTTTTATTGAATTAAACCAAACATTTAGGTATTGAACACAAAATAGTAGTTAGGCTGTATCGTGCTGGTTTACGCTGCTTCTATAGCGATAAATAGCCTTTGAAAACAACCGTGATCGCGATGATGTAACATTTCCTTTCCAGAGATGCATAAAACATAAAAATAGCGATTTTAAAAGACATAAAACCAACAAATGCATTCGTAAACGTGATTTTAAAACATTCGCAGTATAATAATCACATGCTAAACCGTTCTTTACTATATAGCCCTTAAATACAGATTTTCGGCCGTGTATTTGCAGCGTGTCAGGATGGCCGAGTGGTCTAAGGCGCCAGACTCAAGGATCATCTCCTTCCGTAGAAACGGGACTTCTGGTCTCCGATTGGAGGCGTGGGTTCGAATCCCACTTCTGACACATACTTTTTCTTGATTTCAGACGCGTAAATGTATACATATCCGAGATAATAATTTATATAAAAAATACTTTATACAAAAAGACACATTTATTTAAAAGATACGTTCAGTTTGTAGTTGTGTTAACGTGAGCTAACGTTTTAGGTAGCCTGTTGTACTGAAAAAAATTGTTAAGTACGTATTTTAACCTAGTGAACTCGAATAAACTCGAGTAAATTTCAAATGACGCCATTTTAATCAGAAATACTTACATAGTACAGCTATTTCTTTATTAAATTGCTATTTTAATATCCTCCTGGGACCTGAAGAACAAAAGTGTATCTAAATGATCATTATTATTTTTAATTTTCTATTTGGAGGTAAATGAACACCTTAGCATTTACATTTTGTTAATTTTATTTTTATTCGTAATGTTGTAACATGTCCTCTGTAATGGACGTCGGGGACATTTTGGTGTTAAATCCATGTGAAGTTAACAACCTAACAAAAACTTTTTTTTTTTTATGACCAACATCTCTGACAAGCTTCTACAGTCATCTCAAAAAGTTCTTAGACTCACTTTTAATTTCTTATTTATATATTTATTTATTTTTTTATATATATATATTATGTATCATTTATTTTTTTATTTGAGCATTTATTTACATATTTATTTATTTTTATTTTTTATGTATAATTTATTTATTTATTATTTACATTTTTTGATTTTTTTAGATTTTTAAAATTTTTTATTATTTATTTTTTTTTAAATAGTGCCGCCACAAACTAGAGTCTCCAAACAATTAAAAGATCAACTGGTTAACTTGATGTCCACTATAAAGGACACAAATGAATGGGCCGGGTCTCAGGAGGATATGCACCCCGCAGTTGTTAATAGTAGACTATACTTTATCATCTTATTTCAAAGATCAAAGTCAGCTTTTATTGTCAGTTCTGCCATATGTGTTCAACATACAGTGATATTTGATATTGTATTTTATACTTTATTACTACTTTTCTATTTAAATCTGATTTGCACATATAGAGTCAGAATCAGAAAGACTTTTATTGCCATTGTCAAGTGAACACAATTCACAGACTAGGAACTTGTCTCGGTGATAAGGTGTGAACATAAAACACTAAATAATGATAACTACAACACTAAATTAAAGCCGCAAGCGGCGTTGGTCGGGACCTCGCACCTGCGTTTGTTCGTCTTACTGAGACGCACAGCCATACCAAATTTCGTGTGCCTGGCACAATTATCTCACTTCCTGTTGGGCGTGGCCATGACATTGTAGATACCCTGTCAGGGTCTAACAGACCCTGTCAGACCCTGTCAGACCCTGTCAGACTCTGTTAGACCCTGTCAGACCCTGCATGTGGCCTACATGCTGAGGCCTACATGAACCTTCGATGCTTGTCCCCACATTGCTGCTTGCAGCTATATCAGACCAAAGGTACAAAGATCAATGTACCTTTGATCAGGGCGTTGCCTAGCAACAAATACCTCCCATTCATAACTCATCACTCCCATTCAATAAATACCTAACTTTATTGATCCGCCGTGTCGTCATATTACCGCCTATTTGAAAATCCTTCGCAATTTAACATCTCCAACGTCTTAAGATTATGTTCACCAAAATTTAAGCCCATCTGAGGTACGGTGTAGGAGAAGTGTTTCAAATTCCATACCTAACTTTATCGATCCGCCGTATCGTCATATTACCGCCTATTTGAAAATCCTTCGCAATTTAACATCTCCAACGTCTTAAGATTATGCTTACCAAAATTTATGCCCATCTGAGGTACGGTCTAGGAGACCCCCCACTGGGGGTCCCCCAGTGGGGGGTCTCCCAGGGACCCCCAGGTCCCCCAGGGACGAGACTTTGTGTGGTCGTACTGGCAGCACTTTGTGATGCCCGTGCAAAGTTTTGTTTGTTTTGAAGCATGGGAACATGCTCAAAATTGCCCCAGCGTGTATGAACAAGAATAATAATACGGAAACAAAGCAACAACAATAGGGACCTTCGTCCCCCTTCGGGCTCGGTCCCTAATAATTATAATAATAATTACAATATAACTATCATACAGTAAAAACAAGGTTACATTTACTATCATTATTTTTATGTATATAATTATGTCTCATCTGACACTGGTCTATTGCTCTTTGGTTGCTATTCCATCTATTTTTTCTTTTTACCCTCTGTTATATATTATATATTATATTTGATGAGTGCACTACTGTACCCAAAACAATCCCCTTGTGGATCATTAAAGTTTGTCTAAGTCTAAGTCTAATGAGGAATGATCAAGGGAGAAGTTCAATTTGTCAACTGGACAAAGTTTGTTTGGTTGAAAACGTTTCGCCGCTCATCCGAGAGGCTTCGTCAGCTCTGGTTATTGTACTGGTTAGACCCTGCTTATATCTAGCTGCCGGGAGGCGCGTCCTACAATGACAAAAGCTCTGAAAACGATCCCCCCTAATCTGTCTCTTTGTTTTTCAAATTACTCTGACGGCTGATTTCGACCCCCTATTCAACGTCTAACGACCCTCTCCACCCCTCTGCCCTGGCTCTGTTTGACTGGTCTAAGAATCGCATTATAAATGGGAGACAAGTTATGTCTCACTCCCCCATTTCTGTTTAATGACGGATTCTCTTTTTTGACAAAAATAGCCTCTTTAACTCCCCTCTCAAACCAGTTCTTTTCCCTGGCTAAGATCTGAACCTCACTGTCCTCAAAAGAATGGCCCGTGGCTTCTAGGTGAAGATGTACCGCAGAAGCCGGTCCACTCTGGCACGCCCGCCTGTGTTGGTACATCCTCTTGTGAAGTGGCTGTTTTGTTTCCCCAATGTAGCGCTCACTGCAATCCTCACTACACTGAATGGAGTAGACCACATTGCTTTGTTTGTGGCTCGGTGTTCTGTCCTTTGGGTGGACCAGTTTTGTCTTAAAGTGTTTGTGGGTTTGAAATAAACTGGAATTTCATATTGTCTGAAAATCCTCTGTAGTTTTCTTCCGAAACGCCGGCCAGGTACGGAATCGCTACCCCTTTCCTCCTGGGTTCGGATTCTCTGTTGTCTTGTTTATTGTCCTTGTCTCTCTTGGTTTTGTTGACAGCCCATTTAGGATATCCACAAACAGAGAGGGCTTCCTGCACATGTTGCTCTTCTTTCTCCTTGCCCTCTGTGCTTGTGGGAACCACTTGGGCCCTGTGTTGTAATGTCCGAATAACACCCAGTTTGTGCTGCAGTGGGTGGTGTGAATCAAAAAGCAGGTATTGGTCTGTGTGTGTGGGCTTCCTGAAGACTTCTACTTGGAGTCCCGGGTCTCCTCCTATCGTTACTGCACAATCTAAGAATGCCAATGTGTTATCCTTGGCATCTTCACGGGTGAATTTGATGTTCGGATCTACAGAATTGATATGTGCAGTGAAAGGTTCCAAATCTTGAATTTTGATTTTTGTAAAATTATCATCAACATAACGAAACCAGTGTGTGGGAGGAGTGCCTGGATATGAAGCTAAGGCACTCTGTTCAAATTGTTCCATGTATAAATTAGCCATGATAGGGGAGACCGGTGAGCCCATCGCACAGCCATGAATTTGCCTGTAAAAGTTCCCTCTGAACTGGAAATAGGTGGTATTTAGACAAATTTCCAGCAGTTGGCAGATTTGGTCAGGAGAAAGTTTGGTTCTCTCTTCTAGCTTGGAATCCTGCAGTAAACTCCTTCTCGCTGCTTCGACCGCTACAGCTGTGGGGATACAAGTGAAAAGAGAGGTTACATCAAAGGAAACCATTGTCTCATCCTGACCAAACTGGAGAAACTTAACTTTGTTTACAAATTCGGCTGTGTTCTCAATGTGGTGCTCCGTGTTACCCACCAATGGCGCCAAGATGGTTTTAAGGTGTTTGGCCAAATTATATGTGATAGAGTCAACACTACACACAATGGGTCTGAGTGGTACTCCTTGTTTGTGAATCTTCGGGAGGCCATAGATGCACGGGATAGCATCACCAGGGTACAATCTGTAATACAGCTGTAGCGCTACATTGGGGAAACAAAACAGCCACTTCACAAGAGGATGTACCAACACAGGCGGGCGTGCCAGAGTGGACCGGCTTCTGCGGTACATCTTCACCTAGAAGCCACGGGCCATTCTTTTGAGGACAGTGAGGTTCAGATCTTAGCCAGGGAAAAGAACTGGTTTGAGAGGGGAGTTAAACAGGCTATTTTTGTCAAAAAAGAGAATCCTTCATTAAACAGAAATGGGGGAGTGAGACATAACTTGTCTCCCATTTATAATGCGATTCTTAGACCAGTCAAACAGAGCCAGGGCAGAGGGGTGGAGAGGGTCGTTAGACGGTGAATAGGGGGTCGAAACCAGCCGTCAGAGTAATTTGAAAAACAAAGAGACAGATTAGGGGGGATCGTTTTCAGAGCTTTTGTCATTGTAGGACGCGCCTCCCGGCAGCTAGATATAAGCAGTGTCTAACCAGTACAATAACCAGAGCTGACGAAGCCTCTCGGATGAGAGGCGAAACGTTTTCAACCAAACAAACTTTGTCCAGTTGACAAATTGAACTTCTCCCTTGATCATGGATTCTACCTGGACGACTGAGGGACTTTTCACGCATCTAATGAGGAATATTCTTTTCATACTAATGATAGACACATTAAAACTGTACTGCTATCAGACTGTATAACTCCACTGTATAGTCCAGACGTGCAATATTTTCTATACTCTCTTTTTACTTATTTTTATTTTTATTACTATTTGTCTGCATGCACTTTCTGTTCAAACTTTCTTTTGCACTAAACTGGAGCTAATGTGACAAGTGAATTTCTCCTGTGTGAGATCAATAAAGTCTTAACTTATCTTATCTTAAAATTGCAGAATAGAGGCACCTGGAGTCAAAGTGAGGTATATTTTCAATGATTAACTGATGAGCAGATCTAAATGCTAATGGTATCATTATAAAATAAATAAACTATTTTGATTTTTTTTCTAGGTATACTCTTCTTAATAGAATAATGTAAAACACAATATACATTTTTTTAAATTGGTCTCTGATATCGCTCACACATATTCAAGAGGTTTTCATTTGCAAAATTTCCTTTGTATTATCATATTTTGTGATATTCTGTGATTAATCCTGGTTTTCCCATTAAAATCACATTATGTTCCACTTCACTTTTGCCTCCAGTTTCCTTCATTCCGGAATTTAGAATGTTTTATTTACAAATTCTACAAAAAGGGTCTGTTAAAGATTGTTAAAATAAATGAAATTCATTGATAAACAGTATATAAATGATACTGTATGGACAACAGTCACAAAAATGCTGCTGAAGAGTAGTTTAGTGGGTACAGTTACCATCACTTTGGCTGAAAAATATTACATCAGGAACACTCCACAAGATTTGCACCAAACCAGGGCAGGTCTTTTCTAAACCAGGTCTAAATCAGGTCTAAACCAGGTCTGTTCTAAACCAGGTCTGCTCCAAACCAGGTCAGCTCCAAACCAGGCCTAAATCAGGTCTGCTCTACGCCAGGTCTAAACCAGGTCTGTTCCAAAAAAGGTCTAAACCAGGTCTGCACTAGGTCAGCTATAAACCAGGTCTAAACCAGGTCTAAACCAGGTCTAAACCAGGTCTAAACCAGGTCTAAACCAGGTCTGCTTCAAACCAGGTCTAAATCAAGTCTTCTCCAAACCAGGCCTAAACCAGGTCTAAATCAGGTCTGCCCTATACCAGGTCTAAACCAGGTCTGTTCTAAACCAGGTTTAAACTGGGTCTAAACCAGGAATAATCCAGGTCTGCTCCAAACCAGGTCTAAACCAGGTCTAAACCAGGTCAGCTCTAAACCAGCTCTAAACCAGGTCGGCACCAGGTCTGTTCTAAACCGGGTCTAAACCAGGTCTTCTCAAAACCAGGCTTAAACTAGGTCTAAATCAGGTCTGCCCTGTACCAGGTCTAAACCAGGTCTCCTCTAAACCAGGTCTGTCCTACACCAGGTCTAAACCAGGTCTGCTTTAAACTGGGTCTAAACAAGAAATAATCCAGGTCTGCTCCAAACCAGGCCTAAACCAGGTCTAAATCATGTCTAAACCAGGTCACTGTGGATTAGAATCTACATCATATTTTGACCCAGTCATCAAGAATCCTTTTTTTTTTTTATACTTTGCAGTGACATTAATGCTGGGGGTGTTCTACATGAACCTCTATTGGAGGAATGTTTAACAGTTACTATGGTGACACAATGTGCATGCACACCAAAAATGTTTTAATAGTTTGAAAACTCCGGACAAAAGATTTATACAACACATTTTCAGGAGCCTGTGATCAGTCCGAGCATTCATGGTCCTGTTTACGAGTTTAATTTTCAACAAAAAGGTGAAAGGTGACTAACTGATTTGTAATGTTATGCATGACCGACTTGTTTAACAGGACAAATCAGCTCACCTGTTGTAGCTCCACCCAAGTCAGGTCTTTCTGGTCAGATTGTGTTAAAATAAAGCTCAGATTAAGTCTAATTTGGGTTCTAACAGAGTAGTGCTTTCAGTTAGCATCACACAGAGTATCTTGAGTGATTTTCTGGTGTCCTGCAGTAAGTTTAGAACAAATAATAAAGGTTGATAAATGTTTTAAACCACATTTTTCTTGCTTCAAACCAATAACTGCGCAGACTTAAGGGATTTTTGCTCATTTATTGACAAACAACTCCTTTTTTATTCTGTTTTCATGTTCACAAAGAGGTCTAAACCAGGTCTGCTCTACACCAGATCTAAACCAGGTCTGTTCTAAACCAGGTCTAAACCAGGTCTGTTCTAAGCCAGGTCTAAACCAGGTCTGCTCTACACCAGATCTAAACCAGGTCTGTTCTAAACCAGGTCTAAACCAGGTCTGTTCTAAGCCAGGTCTAAACCAGGTCTGCTCTACACCAGGTCTAAACCAGGTCTGTTCTAAGCCAGGTCTGCCCTACACCAGGTCTAAACCAGGTCTGTTCTAAACCAGGTCTAAACCAGGTCAGGTCTTTCTGGTCAGATTGTATTAAAATAAAGTCTAAAATTAAGTCTAACTTGAGTAACAGAGCTTCTAACAGAGTAGTGCTTTCAGTTAGCATCACAGAGAGTATTTTGAGTGATTGTCTGGCATCCTGCAGTAAGTTTAAAACAACAACAAAAAATCTCCCATGAATCAAATAAAGGTTGGTAAATGTTTTAAACCACATTTTGTCTTGCTTCAAACCAATAACAGCACAGACTTAAGGGATTCTTGCTCATTTTATTGACAAACAACTCCTTTTTTTTTCAGTTTTCATGTTCACAATTACATCATTCATAGTAATAGTAAGGCTTTGCACAGAACTCCACTGGAAGATTAAAACAAAACGATTCAATCATTAAGGCATGTGCAGCATGTAGTGTTTAAAACATTATTTATTATAATATTATATGATATAGTCGAGTCGAAATGAGGAATGTGCCCATATGTGCTGTTGTACTGTATAGTAAAATAACAAAGGACAAAACGCCATTAAAGATGCATTATGTAACCTTTCTTTTGCGGTTCTGCCACATATTTTGTCTCCATGGAGTTGTTAATACTTTGCCTGAAATGGTTCACAGTATGGCATTAAACTTGCCCATCTACTGTTGATCAAAAATAACTCAAATCAAGTAAAATGTTTTTAATTTAAAGGTGCATTTTGTAACTTTTCTTGTGGAGGGCCTGTCACCTGCTCGTTTCTATGGATACGTCATTGCTCTGCCTGGAATGTTCCACAGTATGACATTAAATAGATCTACTGTACATTTATTCAATTCCAGGTGGTTTTATAGCTCAAAAACACCTAAAAACAGGGATTCTGACTGTGAGCGGAGTCGCCTCTCCACAGATCTGACCTGTAACTTGGTCACTTGGTTTGGTCTCCATGAAGAGAAAACAGTTTAATGCCACTATGAAACATTCCAAACAAACAAACAAAAAAGTATTAGACGGATCCTCCATCAGAAAAGTTACACAACGCACACCTATGTATTGCTTTTTTCAGTGTATGTAATTTCCAATTTTGATTATTTTTCATTTTTATTTACAAAAAACTCCCCCACAGCCCTTTTTTTAACCACAAACCTTCAACAGAGCAGTGTAGTCACGTTTTAAGCAGTTATCCATTTATAAAGCTTTGTGTGTGACAGCAGGTCAGGCAAAACAAAACAAAATCTCGGACTGTGCTGGAGATTTAAGGCCGATAGCCAATACGCTAAACAGGGCAAATATCGGTATATCAATATATTGGTCTGAAGGATTTATACAAAATATTTAGCACATTAGAATAAGTGAGAAAATGGCATCTTCTTGGTCTCATTCATTTGAAAGTGTTGTTGATGTTATTTCAATTCATTTCATAGTAAAAAGCATTGTTAAAAAGTAGGTGTACAAGAAAGTAAATGTAAGGATTGGTCCATCAGTGCTTGGTTAAGAAAGGAATCCTGGAGTCCTGGTTGAGTCTTGGTACAGTCCCCTTTTAGTCCTTGTTCAGTCCTTTTTTTAGTCCTGGTTCAGTCCCTGTCATACTCATTTCAGGCGTCCTTTAGTCCTTGTTTGGTCGCAGTTTAATTTTTAGTTAGTTATGATTTTTTGTGAGAGCAGAGGTAAGTGTTTGACAGAGAATTTGAGAGGGGTCTGGCTGCTGACCTCCAACGTAGGACCTCTTCCTGTGCAGGCTCCAGTGTCAGGCGTACCTCCAGCGAGAGGCTCGGAAATAACAAACTTTTTCGCACCACCAGTGAGAGTCCGGCCAACCAAGCGGGGAAGAGCGGTGAAAAATTGTTTATTTTGCTTCTCTGCTGTTTTGCTGATCATAGAACTGGTCGTGTGCATCATCTAGCCGTTGATAAATCACTTAAGAAACCATTATCTTTCATGTTACAAAGTTGACTAATTAAATATAAATGCACAAAGTTTTCTCGTCATTAACTTGATTTTATTTTGAAGTTTGTTGTGCGCACTTCCGGTCCTGATCGGCCTCACACTGATCACTAGAGCCTGCACAGGAAGAGGTCCCACGCTGGAGGTCTGCACCCAGAACCTCAGATCTGAATCATTAGTGGGCATAATGGTTGTAAAGGGTCCTGACTGTGAATAGTGTAGTTTTTTTTTTTTCTCTTATTCACTTTTCTTGTCCTTCACCTCCTCATCGTCTGTGTACTCTGTTGGGTCCTCTCCATGCTTCAGGAGCTTCCCCACATAGTCGTACTTAACTGAGAAAAAACAAAAACACAATCGTGATATTAGTAATAGTAGGATTTTCCTTGTTTATAGAACTTCTCGGTCAACATAAAGGTCCTATATTATGCAAAACTGACTCTTTAAGTCATGTTATTATGTTGCTATCTCCTCAAAAACATACTTGGATTTGTGAATTATTTCATTCACACTTTTTTTTTGTGTTTGACTAACCCTTTATTATTAGTTTGTCTACATCTCCAAAGCTCAAAATACTCTATTATACCTTGTGATGTCATGAAGCAGTAGTTTTCAAGTTACCTAAAGCTACCTTTTACCTTTAGCTCAGGAGATAATGACAATTCCAGAGCTTAACTTATCCAGATGATTCTAGTGAAGGTGCGTGGAGTTTATAAACACAGTGGAGCACTTCCTGTATGACCACATGCCATCACAAGGTGGAAGAGAGTGTTATCTGTTTGAGAGATGAACTCAGTCTAAATATGCAGGGTGTGTGGGTTAAACATAGCTTGCTAAAAAAGAAAATGAAAGATAAACTGGACCTTTCTTGACACTATTAATACCATGCAGTCATAATAGTGCTGATATAAACTACTATTATTGTGTTGAGAATCTATTATCTAATAAAAATGGCACGGAATATAGTTTTTTTTCTAACAGTTTTCAATATTGGTTATGCATTTCTAAAAAGGCAGGATACACTCCCAACTACTTAAAATCTTCAGCTCCAAAGCTTCAACTCCCTCCACGCTATGAAAGTCACTATGAATAATGAGGTGCAATGGTTCAAATCAGTAAAATTAGTATTGCTCTGATAAAACATCACCTTAGACCTTTAATTTACTGTAAGTGTGGCAGTAGTGTGGGGCTGCATTCATAACATAATCCCTACAACTATACAACTCTCCCTTATGGAACAGATAATACTCCCTACAACTGTACAACAACTCCCCCTTTTGTTGTCTGCACGACCTCTTGATTTTTTTTAGAACTAAGTCTAAGTTAGTGACAGATTGGCGTGGGTTTTGTATGTAATGATGTAATCTGTGTGTGACAGTGTGTTGGCACTGACAGGTGAACTGCTGCTCCCACTCGGACAGGCTCTCCAGCTGCATGTTGTTTAGGTCTGACAGGTCATCGTGCTCCTCTTTCAGCGCCTCCTTCCCCAAACAGAAGGTGGCCAGACCCCGGGAGGCATCTCTTCCCGCGAACACGCCGTACGGACCCTCTGCAGCACAAATACACAGGTTTATGCCAAGAGGGTAACAATATAGTATTAGCACATCAACATAAACATAAACAAAGACTTTTTAGGACTAAAGTAAAGTTTTTTTGTGGTTTATTTCAGAGACAGAATAATGCACATACGCTCATGATATCATGAGATTCCCCTGGACCATAGTAGCAGCAATAGCACAAACCACATTAAACTTTCCATTGATTCCACTGATTGAGAACAAGGTTAATATGTAAAAGGTTAATGTGTGAATCAAAATGAAAAGAATGCCCCAGGTTAACTCTATCATTATGGTAATGTTTAACTATTGCCCATACATAGATTAAAATCAGATATGCACCTCGAAATAAAACACTTATTAAATATTTGTTATCAGCGTACCAAACCCCCGCCCTAAGAAACCTAAGATCAATACTAGAAACAGAACTTAGTTTTAGACCAAAACTGTGTGTTTGTTTTGAAGGAATTAATATATATCTATTGTTGTATCATTTATGCAGCAGTCTGAGGCTGAGCTCTTTCAACAGGAAACCCAGAGGAGGGGCCCAGGGCCCCCTGCATTAGTCCTGCTTTAGTTCAGATCAGTTCAGAAAACTGAACACTGCACTGTGCATTGACACTTTTGAATAAAAGTCCCACTCAAGTTTCTTTTTACAGTTTACAAAATGCAGGTAAAATAAAGATGTAGGCCGAGGGTCACGCTCTTAAATCCTAGCTCCAGTTTCAAGGAAAGAGTTCAAGGATGTTGTGAAATATGACCTCAGCCCACCTCCAGGGGGCGTGGTGTGCTGCGTTTGACGAATAATGGACTTTAAACTATCTAAATACGAACGATCTAAAGACGCACATGCAAAATATCGGATGCGCAAATTAACTAAACCTAATAAATACGTAACGTAACGCTATTTCGTTTAGGTTTTACGTACTTTATAGGCGATGTCGTGGTAGCCGAGTGCGCACATACGCCAGGTCCACCACAACAATACGGTCTATGTCCACAAAATACTTTATTCATAAAGCAAATAGAAATGTGTCACGTTACCTGGTCCATAAAACTTCTTTCCTCTCGTCACATCAAATACTTTGCCATTCACAGCCATAAGTATCCGCTCATTTTGGAGTCCATCGTAAGGCTTTAACTCCTCCAAGGTAAAGTCCCTTTTTTTCAGTTTGGGCAGCGGCTTTTCCACTTCACCAATGTCCGGCTGCTTGTCTCCGCGTACGATTTTATACACCAAATACAGACACAAAGTGAGGAGGGTCAAGTTGAGCGGGGAAGTGAAGATTTCTTGCAAAATTCCACTGGTGGAAGTTACCTCGCTCGTCTCTGCTTCAGCCATGTTGGAGGTTATGGCTGAAGTTGTCTCCCAGCCAGTTCGGATGCGCGTATTCAGGGTGGGACGCCTCAGCCAATCAGAGCTCGGTATTTAACTATTTTAACCAATCAGAAAATTCGAGGAGCTGCGTGAGAACAGCGTTGCCCACAGTTTATTTTCTCTGTTTGTGTGGCCTTTAACGAGTTTAAACTTCTATTTTTTACCAATAAAACATTTACCTTGGCAGAATGTTAAGGTCACAGTATTTCCTGCAGGTTTTGGCTCAGTGTAACGTAGTGCAATACATTTTATTGAACTTAAGTGGGCGTGGAGCGGATGGAGAACTGCATAAAATAGGTTAAATGTCATTCGGCCACTAATTGATAAAGCAAGTTTAAACTAATGAATATAATTTCTTTAAATTATGTCAATATTATTAGATTTTATTTATTGTATTATTATTAAAAACACCATGCATGCGTACTCACAAATATACTAAAATATCAAATTATATATATATATATATATATATATATATATATATATATATATATATATATATATATATATATATATATATATATATATATATATATATATATATATATACACACACTCCTTATAGTTTTTTTTAATTTATTTTTTCTATTTGGAGGTAAATGAACACCTTAATATTTACATTTTGTTAATTTTATTTTTATTCATAATGTTGTATGTCCTCTGTAATGGAAATAGTAATATTGTTAAATCCATGCTAACAACCTAACTGCAGACTTCAGACACAACACAGACAGCTGCGTCCTGCAGAAGTTCTCTGATGACTCTGCCATCATTGGCCTCATCAAGGATGACGACGATGTGGAGTACAAAGGACTAATACAGGACTTTGTGGACTGGTGTCAGCGGAACCACCTCATCATCAATGCAGGGAAGACCAAGGAGATGGTGGTGGACTTCCGCAGACGCCACTCTACTGCCCCCTCAGTGAACATCCAGGGAAGGGACATTGAGAGAGTGGACTCATACAAGTACCTGGGTGTTCATCTTAACAACAAACTGGACTGGACTCACGACACTGATGCACTGTACAGGAAGGGCCAGAGCAGGCTCTATCTCCTGAGGACACTCAGATCTTTTGGAGTGAGAGGGCCACTCCTGAAGACCTTCTATGACTGTGGTGGCATCAGCCATCCTGTACGGTGTGCTCTGCTGGAGCAGCAGCATCACAGAGAGGGAGAGGAAGAAGCTGGACAAGGTCATCAAGAAGTCCAGCTCAGTCCTGGGCTGTCCTCTGGACTCAGTGCAGGAGGTGAGAGACAGGAGGGTCCTGGCTAAGGTCACCTCTATGCTGGACCATGAGTTCACCCCCTGCAGGACGCTCTGTCTGCTCTGGAGAGCAGCTTCAGTGACAGACTGATTCACCCTTGCTGTGTGAAGGAGAGGTTTCGCAGGTCTTTCCTTCCTGCTGCCGTCAGACTGTACAACGAACACTGTTAACATGTCATTCAACTCTATCTACACTACAATATTCAGCTATACTCGAGAGTCTATTTTTGGTCTATTTCAAAATTATTTTAAGCTATTATTTATTTATTATCTTGTTTTATTGCATGCTACATTTTCCTGCTGTTCTTGATCTGTATGTTGCAACACTGGAATTTCCCCACAGTGGAACAAATAAAGGCATATCTTATCTTATGTATTTATGTATGTATTTATTTGTGTATTTATCTATTTATGTGTTTATTTATTTGTTTATTTATTTTTAATCGTAGTGCAGCCGCAAACTCTATCTCAAAACACTTAAAAGATAGACTGATTAACTCAATGTCCACTATAAAGGACACAAATGAATGGGCAGGTGTACAGAACACGTGAGAAGAAAAAATAGGATAAAAGAGAGAAAAGAGTAGAGTTTCTTATTATTATTATTATTATTATTATTATTATTATTATTATTATTATTAGTAGTAGTAGTAGTAGTAGTAGTAGTAGTAGTAGTAGTAGTAGTAGTAGTATTAATAACAAAACATTACTAGGCAAAGCAAAGGTCTTAAAATCAACTTTATTTTTTTATATTTATTATTATTATTATTATTATTATTATTATTATTATTATTATTAGTAGTAGTAGTAGTAGTAGTAGTAGTATTAATAACAAAACATTACTAGGCAAAGCAAAGGTCTTAAAATCAACTTTATTTTTTTATATTTATTATTATTATTATTATTATTATTATTATTATTATTATTATTATTATTATTATTATTATTATTATTATTATTATTATTATTATTATTATTATTATTATTATTATTATTGAGTAAAGATTATTATTATTTTGTTTCGGTTGTAAAATTTGCATGACATCCGGTGTTTGTCTCACATTTCCGGTCCTCCCCTGGGAACCCAAATTCAAACATTTGTTTAGTTCCGCCCGAGCAAACAAAGCTCCGCTACAGACTGCATTTGATCTCTCTCTCTTTCCCATTGCGTTTGAAAATCTAATTATCACTAAAAGACTCATTCCTGTTGATTTCGTAACGTAAATTATTTTGTACGTAGTTTTTTTTTTGCGGTATCACTAGTCCGCGCTGTAGGACAGATCATTTCGCAACATCACAGCAACACAGCAGCAGCAGCAGGCACGTCTCGCCAACTCACCGCCACCTTTTACCATCAACACAACAAAAAACAGCGGCGTCTGACCTTAAAAAACAAAATGGAAAACCCTACGCTTTAAAAAAGGACTTGTAGGGCCCGGACGACTGGGTGGTTCCTACTCTGAAAACCATCTGATGAGAAGAGGAGTGGGTTGAGCCAAATACCAGCTCATATTAAGGTGAGTACAAGATGTTTTCATGAAGCTGGTGGGCTTGGACGACTTTAACACAACAGTTTTTTGTTCTACCACCTTCTCTCTTCTTAGTAATATTGTGATTTTAATGTTTGTTTTCGATTTGGCCATGTAATACTGTAATCAAACTTCTATGGGCTGATTTGATAGACTGCTTTACATTACTGGGGGTCAGTGTTCATTTGTAGGCCACATTCTATTTAAATCCTCATTGTTGACCCTTTTGTTGGCTCCTGTGGGGCTACACTAGAGAGGCCTAAACCTTTTCAAGCTAATCTAATCACTAAAGTAGTAGAAATGAGTACTACGTATACTCCAAAACATTACTAGGCAAAGCAAAGGTCCTAAAACCAACTTTATTTTGTTTTATTTATTCATGTTGCACTGCTTTCAGATTTTAGATTTAGATTTTTTTTCTTCTTAGATAGTTTTTGTTTTGTTTCGTCTTTTATATTGTATTTTGTACACCGTCTTTTTTGCACTGCCTGGCCAGAGAGAAACGAAATTTCGATTCACTGTATGTTGAACACATAATAGCAGAATTGACAATAAAGCTGACTTTGATCTTTGATATTTATAGTGTTATTGGAACATCTGATCACTATTCAAGCATAGTAAGAAAACAACAACTCCAGAGAATGACCTAAAAGTGTAATCCCTAATGTATGTGTCTGTTTATTTATTTGAGCATTGAGCATTTTCCATACATTACAGTAAATCAATCAATCAATCAATCAATCAAACAATATTTATAAAGCGCTTTTCATACAAAATTATAGCACAAAGCGCCTTACAGTGGTTAAGGATTAGAAGATTGACCTTTATTGATCTCGCACAGGAGAAGTTGTTTCTATATTTGACCCGGGGACCATCACCATAATTTTGTTATTTAGGCTTGTTCAGGACCTAAGCTGGAGGATTTTACCTATGGCGCATGTTTGGGTTGGTGGGGGAAACCGGAGTGCCCGGAGGAAACCCACCCAGACACGGGGAGAACATGCAATCTCCACACAGAAAGGCCCGGGCGACCCGAACCTTCTTGCTGTGAAGCATGAGTGCTAGCCACTCAGCCACCGTGCTGAGGGAAAAAAAATGCATTGTAATTTCAGTACATACCTGAATTAAAAAACAAACAAATAAAATAAAAAAACATATTTTCCTACCCCTTATTCCAGAAGTTAGTAGCAGTATGTCTGCAGAATTTAATTACAATTTAGAGTATATAGAAATAAAATAATATATTTTTAGTTTCAAAGTAATAAACATTTAGGATCTTGACATAGCTGTTAAAAACAACAACAACAACAACAACACAATATAATATCTTTTGAATGGAAAAAAGTGCTTGAACATTTTGATAAAATGGCATATCCAATCCTTCTAACTTAATCAGAAAGGAATCCTATGAATAGTTCTAAAAATATAGTTCTATTTGTGGATAAGCTTAATTAAACTGTATACAGACTTGTGGCCATTTTTGGTGCTGTGTATAAAATAAACGATTAAAATTTAAATTAATCTATTATGGGTGCTCTGTGTAACTTGGTTGGGGGTCCATCACCTTCTTGTTTCTATGGATATGACAATACTCATTGTCCAGTTACATTTTTTTCAATTACAGGTGGTTTTATAGCTTAAAAATTCTTAGAAAACAGGGATTTTGACTGTGAGCGGGGTCGCCTCTCCACAGATCTGGCCTGTAACTTGGTCTGGTTTGATCTCCATGAAGATAGAAAGGTTTAATGCGATACTGTGAAACATTCCAGTCAAAGTAATAACATCTCCATGGAGAAAAATGGGCAACGGACCCTTCACCAGAAAATTTACACAATGCACTTTTAAGTAAGTATATTTTTGTGTAACTTTTAGTGTCACAATAACTTTAGTTTAGTTTTACTTTCTATTCCAATGTATTTTTTGAACTGAGAACACACCCATGTTTGTAGTCTACGCAGTACACACTTAAAGGGACAGTGTGTAAGATTTATACCCGTTAATTACCGAAATTGAAGATACCCATTCAAAAATACAGTGTTTTCCAAGCCTTTTCACTTTCATTATTCTGTTGGACTTCGATATACCTGCATAAAAGGGGGAAATGAATTGCATAGTCAAAAAGATGAGACTGTAAGGTTTCATTTGATGTGTAGATTGTCATGGTACACGATCGGGAATGTGTGCTCTCATGCGGAAAGAAAAAAACAGTGAACGGGACAGCGTTTTATTTATACAGTAGTTGTCGGCAAGGGGTGCGCTTCACACGTGCGCGCGGTTCGTGCACGGGTACACGAGCTGTCCGCGGTACGGCGCGCCTGGGTGACCTTCGAGGTCTGCCATAGCTAGAACAGGAATTGCAATAGCCACCATCCACCTATGCGCCACGAATCCTACACACTGGACCTTTAACAGAATTTATAAAGGGGATATTTACTTTATATAAATATATAAATACATAAATAACTGCAGTTTTTGCTATCTGCTGTTTTGCTTTTACAATCAATTTCATTTTGATCATCCTGGATTATTTTTAGCCAAAATATTTTCTAAAGTAATTTTCCACAAACTGTTTTCGAGTCTTTGAGATAAATGGTAGTTTTGTGTCATAGCTCGAAGCTAAAAGATGAATGCGTAACAGTTATTTAGTGAGACTGTTCTGTTTTGTGATTTGAGATTCCACGGTGGAAATACTGAAACGATGCAAACAGGAAGTCATTATGATGCAAAATACCACAGAAAAGATTACACCTGATTTTTAAAAATTCAAAAAAAAAAAAAAAAGACCACAAAACCAAGTTCCTCTTCATAAAATCTTAAGAGTACCACCAGCCAGGACCAGACTAGAAATAATTCTGCACCAAGCTCGGTCTTAGTCCTGGTCTGAGTCTAGTTAAGTCTCGATGGGACGTTGGTTTGGATCTGCTAATGTTCTGGTTAAGTTCCTACTTTGGCAACTGTCAGTTTCAATGTGGTGTGTGAATGTCTCTTTACAGTTCTATTAATATTGGCGAAATATTCAACAGTTACTATGGTGACACAATGCACACATTAGCAAACAGACAACAAAAAAAAGGAAATACCATATACCATACTCCATACAACTGTACAACAACTTGTATATTTTATTTTTTATTTTTACATTTATATAATTATACCTTATTTGACAGAGTCTCTTGTTATTTTGGCTACTAATTATATTTTTGCTCGAATATTATAATAACAAAAAATAATATTGTGATGTGTGAGCTATTGTGTGCAAATAATCTCCTTTTTGGATCAATAAAGTTTAAGTCCAAGTTTCACAGCACAAGCCAGCTCACCTGTTGTAGTTACAAAAATCTTTTCTTTCTGGTCGGATTGTGTTAAAATAAAGCTCAGATTCTAACTTCAGTAACAGAGCTTCAGACAGAGCAGTGCCTACAGTTAGCTTCACGCTACCAGGGAATGTTTAGGACGTCAGCGGCACAAAGTATCAGTTATATTTTTGTCTTGCACGTTTACATTGCATTCGAAAACCTCACACGATCCTTGTTTTTTCAGAGTCCAGTAGCGTCCCTGTTCTTGTTTGTGGGTTTGTTGGTGAGTGGAGGAGTGGTTGACCCCCCACGTGACGCCCCCTTGTGGACATGTGTGCGATGCGTGTGGACGCCAAAGTGGTGATGCTGGGGAAGGAGAGCGTGGGCAAGACCAGCCTCGTTGAGAGATACGTGCACGATCGCTTCCTGGTCGGACCCTACCAAAACGTAAGTGTTTTTTTTTGTTTTGTTTTTTGTCCTGTCACCATTTTCGTCTTCAAAATCGTCAAACCTTAAAGGTCCCATTTTACACAAATTGATTCTTATGAGCTTTAAGAAGTGAACTTTATTGATCACACACTGGAGAAATTCTTCTCTGCATTTTAACCCATCCTATATATATATATATATATTAGGAGCAGTGGGCGACACATTCCTGCGCCCGGGGACCATCCCCATGATCTTCTTGCTTCGGCTTGGTCAGGACCTCAGCTGGAGGATTTTACCTATGGTGCATGTTTTGGGTTGGTGGGGGAAACCGGAGTGCCCGGAGGAAACCCACCCAGACACGGGGAGAACATGCAAACTCCACACAGAAAGGCCCAGGCGACCCGGGGATCGAACCCGGAACCTTCTTGCTGTGAAGCAAGAGCGCTAACCACTCAGCTACCGTGCCGCTTAAGTCATGTTAGAATGCTGTTTCCTCTTCAAAAACATACCTGGAGTTGTGCTTTGTTTCATTCACACATGTTTGAGTAACACTTTATCATTAGTCTGTCTACATCTCCAAACCGCAAACACTCTTTCATCTTTTTTAGCAACAATACAAGAATATTATTAAAAATAAATATCTTCTGTACAATATAATACAACTCTACTGCTGTTAAATCAAAATCTGTAAGCTGTGTTTCGGTTTTAGACAAAGCTCATATTCATTATCCTGAACTGTAGCAAAATTAATAAAGTCACTAACAGAATCGTGATAAAGAGCATGTGGTGCACAGTGTGATCCTGACGTCAAGAAATTAAACTTTATTCACACATAAAAACAAAGAGAGTGGAGTCAAAACTCACATTTTTATGCAACTTTACACTTCACATAAAAATGGAACTAAACCAGGGCTCAAATTGCCTTCACTTAGATGCAACAAATTAATATTGCTGTTGTTTTTATATTCCACAAAACAGACTCTTGTGAACTTGAAGACATGTTATAATGTTGTTACCGCATCAAAAACATCCTGTTTTGGTAATCCTTTATTATTAGTCTCTCTATTTCCAAAACTCAGACTGTTCTGTTCCACATTGTGATGTCATGTAGTGTTAGTGTAGTGTGTTAATTATTCATGTTGTAAAAGTGTTTAAATATTTATTAACTGCATAACAGGCCATTGACAGTTCACATTGATATCTTCTCAAAGTACCACACTTTTGATATCACATTTGTTTGAAAGTTTTTTGGCACTGGTTGTGTGTTGTTGTTTTTTTTGTGACAGACTTAACTGGGAATTTTGTTTCTTTAGTTTATGCTCACCATGATTGATTTTCATGCACAACTTTAGAAATGACACATATAAACATTGTTGGTTGTATTTGGGTAAAGGGTCTTGTTTGAGTGATGCTCTCTGTCATTTTTTTATGCAATACAACCAAATATTAAAGGAATTATGGCCCAAAAAAGATTCTATGGAAAACACATCAACTGGGTAACATTACCCAGCTGACACACCACTGTCTGTTATAATAGTATTCTTTATATGTGTTTGTTGAAATCTATAATCCACTGAAAATGAATGAAAAAGCTTTAACACTTTAGATAAAGAAAAATCAATGTACATTGCTTCAAAAGCCTAAAGACAATCGCAACTAAATTTCACCCATGTCATCTGGGTAACGCTGATTTTATAATGGACGCGTTACCCACTTGAGATTTGGTGACATTTTAGGATGTTGTGTTTATTGTAGATACGAGACAACCCCCACATTATCAAATCTAAAATCTAATGCCATTGTACGAAAAATATGTGCATTATCCAATTGACATTTGAAAAGTTCTGAAGTAAAACAGGATGATTCTTTCAAACGCGCGGGTTAAACCTAAGCAGTCTCTTTTCAAATCTCACTGCAGAAAGGCCGAGGCTTCATTGTGGCATTGAGTTTGTGACTAGAGTGAATCATTGGAAGTTTTATTTGTGATTATCTGAGGCGTTAACCAGTTGACAACATTTTTTGGACCAGCATATATGAAAGCAGTGTTCCCTCTAAGCTGCGCGCGTGCGCAATTGCGCACTCCCCAGACGTTCAGCGCGCACATCAAATCCTTTTCAGCGCATAAAATAAAATCTAACCTGAACTCAGCGCTTGTTTGACACACGGACTCCAGTCTGATAGATTCAGTTTGCACATGTGAATGTGCACATGCGTTAGGGACAAGCAAACTACAAACAGATTCATTTCGCTCGCATTTCGCTCGCTTCCTTCAGTAAGACCATAGTTGTCGTGCGCATCGCCGTGGGTCAGAGCGGCGGGTCCGCACCAGCCGACGGGAGCGCCGCCCGCACAGAAGAGGAGACAGGTAGAGCCATAATGTAATCCTCGGCTGTTTTCTTTGTTTCTGTCCAAGCCATAGGTTTTTGTGAGCAAAAAGACTAGACTTTCTGTGTGAAGTGTGAATCCTCTCCCCAGAGCGTTAAACCACAGAGCTCTGTCACTCTCACAAAATTACTTAAACTGGGTAATGATTAAAAAGCAAGATATAAACTGATAAAAATGTATACTTATTTTGGAGATCATTATTTTGAGAAAGACCCATCTTATAGTGTCCTATAGGTCCTACAATCATCCCTAAAAAATCTGCAGCTACATGTAGGCTATATTTATCAAGCTGAAAAAATCTCTCTTCATGTGGTTTTACAGGTTTATACACAGGTATATACACAGGTTATTTTTCAAAATATTGTAATGTTCAATGTTTCACTGACCACAGCAGGACCCTCACACTGACATACAACATGTACAAAGATCATGAACAGATTTTTGAGAAGTGGACC